>VDFB02193867.1:59000131-59151301 GCA_007258455.2 Sequoia sempervirens
TGTCATCTTTATCATGAATTCCAAGCGGTTGACATCTTGCGTCCTTTCTCCTCCATCTTCTATCCATAATAAACCCTTGTCCCATCCCATCCCTATTGGTTAGTCTTATACCTGACTGGGGGAAATTTCCTAACACCTAGTTTCATTGGATTCTAAACTTGTCATTGGAGGTCAAAACATTCAAAAAAGACAAAAAAATCACAAAATGACAAAAAAACAAAAAAATCATAAAAAGACAAAAAAAATTTGAAAAAGACAAAAAAAATCAAATATTCACCAAAAAAGAAGATCAAAATCATAAAAATATAAAATCCAAAAAGATTAAAACATGTCAAAATACAAAAACATTAAGATAAATTTTAAAAAATCCCAAAAATAGAGTCAAAGTTAGTCATGACAGTCTTTGTCATTGTCAAATAACATTGCCTCTACGATTGGACTTAGGCAAGGCCATCTATTGATGTGCTCCTAAGGCATTAGGTCAGTCCTTTAGGTGTTGTCAAATAAAATCATGATTCGGTCCTTTTTCATTGAAACAAATTCAAGGGTCATGTTGAACTACGAGGTCTCTGTGCATTGCTATGTAGGAAAGGCCATCTGTCGATGAGCCCCAGAGGCCCCTTAGGTCAGTATTTTAGGGTTCGTTGGGTCAATCAAAATAAATGGGACATTGTCAACTCAGACACGACATCATCATCTAAACTTCAAAGAAAAATCCTAAATCAACAAGACAAGCAAGCCAACATGTCTCCAAGTCAAATCAATCATTTTTTAAATCAATCAAACTAGTCAAACCGATTAAAACCAATGGTATTATACATGATGTGTCCTTCTTGAAACTATACATTGTTACAAATAAAACTTTTTCATTTTCCTTATAAAGGTAGTTACATGATTGAAACTAGACTTGATGTCTTATATGACATGTTTCTTCTCTTGACACCAGGCCTTGTCAAAACAGTCTACTTGTCACTCACTTCATCCCTTAACACACTGACAAACACTTATTGACAAATAATCTGAATGACTATTGACCTTGTTTTTTTATTTTATCTTCTTTTGGATTTACTTCGGTGATGTTACTAGACACCTCGAGGATGTCCCACAAAGGATTTAGAGGAGCGATGATGTCTCATGGCCCATCTTTTATTTGATTGTTGTTTGCAGTTTTTCTTTAAAAAAAGACTGGGGAAAATTTTCCATTAGTATGAGTTAGGACATTCATTGTCTGTGACTGTCTGTTTTATAGATGGATGACCTTGCACACCTTGGTATATGTCATACTGGGGTGTTTGTTGTCCTTTGTCACATTTTTACCACCCAATGATGATTAAGTGCAAAGCCTAGTTTAGCAAAAAAGAAACATCTTTAAATTGTCTCAATTAATGGCATCCTAACATTTCATTAACGTTGTGCTAACATTCATCTTTTCTGATCTAATATTTCTTCTATTCTGCATCTTCATCATCCTTATCTATTTTCCTCTATCCTTTTATCCTTCATCTTCTAGTCCTCTCATCCATTTCAAGAGCACACTCGTGTTCTTTGAACCCGCATGTCCTCTTGAGGGGGAACACCTCTACCTGCTCATCATTCTTCCTTACACTTGGGCATATCTTTTTCTTTGACACAATGTGATAAACTACATTGTATCAAAGAGGGGCAAATGTAGACACTAAAAAATGTCCTAGGCTTGCTAACACCATTTTTCCATTGTTTAGGGTCATATTTCTGCTATTAATTAAATAATTCTTAATTATTTAATTCATTTCTCCATTACTCTTGATTAATTAAATAAGATATTTATTTAGTTACGTCACTAATGTCCTCTTTCCTCTATAATTAAATAAACTTTATTTATTTAATTATTACCACTTTTTACTATAATTAAAAAATTATGTCAATTATTTAATTATTCATTTTATCCTTTTTTGACACAAATTAATTAAATCTTTGCTAATTAATGACTTGCCTTTTCGCTCACCTTTTTGAATTAAATTTCCATTTAATCAAAAAGATAACTTGACTTTTCCTTTTGTAATTAAATAATGTTTCCATTATATAATTATGCACTTTCCTATTTGAACTAATTGATTTTGTCAAAAAATCATTCAATTTCCTCATTCTCCTTCACTTTCAATCTTATCCCATCTCGTCTCGTCTAATTTTGGCCATTGATAAAATTAATGCCTTTTTAATCTTGGTCATCCATTTAAACTTGTTTTTTCTATAAAAGACTCATATCATTTTCATTTTAACAATCTTAGAAAATCCAAAATTAGGCTGAGACAATTAATCTTCGATATTTTGCTAGGCATAGACATAGAATTTTAATTGCACTTATAATCTGAGGGAGTTAGTTAATTAGAAGCAAAGTGGAGGAGGGTAATAGAGGTGATTCAATGGAAGCATGAAGACTTAGGTAACGACGTTTAATTATTTTATGTTTTATGCATTCTTCTGTGCTCTATCACTTGATTAGGATCTTTAGGATTTAAGTTTAATGATTTGCAATCTTTAATCCTGGTTTTATTTTCCTGATCACATCAACCTCTTCCCTGTTGATGGTTGTCGAGCCTTCCCTTATCAATCTCATGAAATTTTCCATGGAAATTTCTATGTGTATTGAGACTTGTGATGAAACATAAGCACGCGTGAGCCTTTTTACCAACTCAGTAAGTACCCTCTTTACTCCTATAAATTTATCATCATTTCTCACTTTCCAGATATGCCACATAATCTCATTAGTTAGCAAATACCAAAATAATTTTCATTTAGAATTTATTTACAGATCACAAAAAAGAATGTCATGACATTTAATTTTACCATCCTTATTTTAGATTTTCAATTCATGACAAAATAAATTCTAGATTTCTTGTGTATACAAACAATAAAAAAGAATGTGTCTAATTGTTTTTGGCATCTTACAAATGATGCATATATCCAAATCCAAAAAAATAGTTTTGAAAGGTATTTTTTGTAAAATGACCAACCATCTAAAGCAAGCCTTTTTGGGCTCCATAAAACAGTGCCAAACCATGTAAAGTATTTTTTTCCATTCTTTAGTATTTAAGGAAATGTTCCAACACTTATTTACATGTGCAAGGATAGAATCATTCATAGTGAGATCATTATAAATTGATTTAGCTTTAATATGGTTTAGAGATGAACCATCTTTCCAAGTAACAATATTAGCAATATTACAATCCTCCTCTACACTCCTGGGAAAGCATGCGTCTCTGCATGCTTTTAGAATTGTAGAGTAGGTTCTAGAATTAGAGTCAAGTAAATCATACCTTTCTCATAGGATGTCCCATCTTACTAGGTTCCCATTGGAGAAGATGTCAAAAAATGTTTTGATTCCTTTCTTGTACCACTTTTTAGTTGAGCATCCTTGAAGCAAGGGAAGTTTTTTAATATTATGCTCCAGATTCCACCAGATGGAGCTGTGAGAAAGATATTTTAAATTGTTTTTGAGAGTTATGCTACTAGTTTTAAGATAGAGATTGTGCTTAGTTCCCAAGCCTTCCATAGGCTTTTAAAGATAGTGGACCCAACTAGAACCATAGGGTGTTTAATGAGGAGGATGTCACTTAGGGGCAGAGATTTCCATGCCTTAGCTTGTTTTGGCACTGCCTAAGTGAAATTATTTCTAACCAATACTTTCCAAGTCTCATTACCTTCTAGAGACTTAAGGATCCATTTGGCCACCAAAGCAATCCCTTATAGCTTGAGATATTTCAACCCAATTCCCCCATGCAACTTGCTTAAATAACACCACTCACATTTAACTAAGTGTCTCTTCTTTTTCCCTTTACCATCTGACCATAGGAAGCTTCTGATCCTTTTTTGGATGTTGTTGTCTTGGTAACTACTGAAGAACCAAACAGAGGAAGGATAAATGTTGCAAGAAGACAATATTTTTTGAAAAACTTGGATTCTACTAGCCAAATATAGGTATTTCTTGTTCCACATGCTTAGCTTTTTCCCAATTTTTGACTTGACCCAATTCCACATTTCCTTGAGATCTGGGAAAATAGCAAAGGGGATTCCCAAGTATCTCACCAGTTTCTTGGGTCCTCCCCACTGAAAACCATATCTCTCTAGCTAATTAGGTGGTTCTTCCTTCCACCTTAGAAATGTAGAATTGGCCCTATAAAGCCTAGAATCAGATGCAAGACAAAAGAGATAACATTTTTTCATTAAGGATTCTAAGTTGCTTTGTTCAAGGTCCACAAAAATGGAGGTATCATCTACAAACTATACATTAATTAGCTCAATTTGATCTGGAAGACATATCCCTTTTATCCTGGGGGAGAATGTGTTATCCCTTAAGAGATAAAAGAGCACATTTGAGGCTATGAAAAATAAGGTTGGAACCAAGGGGCAACCTTAACAGATGGATCTCTCTAGCGAGAACTTCTCTGTTAGCATACCATTCACATCGACTTGGTGGCATCTTTCAGCAGAGTGTCAACCATGTTACAAAATTTGATAGGAAACCCAAAAGCCTAAAGGACTGTCCTTAGAAAAACCCACTCCACCTTATCATATGCTTTTTTGAAATCTAGGAGAAGCATTGTTGAGTTCTGATTGGAATTTTAGGCCCATTCCAAGGCTTCCCAACTTGTGATGAGATTATTTAGAATATAATTTCCTTTTATAAATCTTATTTGAGTGTTGTTTATGAACTTGAGTAGAATATTGACAAACCGCGATGCAATTACTTTGGCCCTAGATTTTGTAAGAAACGTTCAACAGGGTTATGGGCCTCCAATTTTTCACTAGGGTCTTGTCTCCCCCTTTTGGGAGAAGATTGATAATTCCTTTATTGATGTCTTCCTCTAGTGATCCTTTTTTTAGAGCCTCCTTATATACTTACAAGAGATCATCACACAACCATCCAAAGAACTCTTTATAGAATTCCATAGGGAGTCCATCCCAGCCTGAGGACTTATCATTACTCATAGATGAAATTGCATTAACTATCTCACTTTTGGTGATATCACTTTCTAGCTTAGAATAGTCTTCTTCACCAATCTTCTTTGGTATAATCCCTTTAATGAGGGATCTGGCCCTTATGCCTTGCTCATCCCCACTTTTTGATGTGAATAAATCTTTGAAAAAAGAATGGAACTAATCCAAAACCTCTTCTTGGGTGGCATAGAGCTGAACCCCATCCTAGATTTGACCCACCTACTCCTTAACTTTCTTTTCCCTTAGGTAATTGAAGACAAATTTTGATCTCTTATCCCCATAGCTTAGCCAATTTATTTTTTCTCCAACCTTCTGCCCACACACCTTGTGAGCCTATTTCTTTCTTAGGCTATCTTTGGCTAGAATTAGCTCTTCACATAGTTTTTCATCCCTAGGATTAGCTTGCATCCTAGCTTCTACCTTAAGGAGGCGGTCTTGCAGATATTTCTCTATATTCTTATTGTCTAAGGCCCACTTTTTACCAATCACTTGAAAGAGGGACCTCCACCCTTTTACATTGGAATTCCACCTTTCAATAACAGTGGCCTCCTTCAACATCCACTTGTTTATTTCCCTCAGGGATGCAATGACCTCTTAGCAGTCAACATCCTTCAAGAGCTATGTTTTGAGCATGGAACTTCCTTCTTTGTTTGCTCCCAAGGAGGGATTGAGATAGCAGGTGAGGTTTTCTTTGATGGAATGGTGATCAGAGAGGGTGCAAAGGTACACCTACCCTGATTCCATCATCATATGCGCGAAAATTGAAGACATCTTTATTTGCATAGAATCTATCAAGCCTACAATAAATCCCACCTTCCCCTTTTTGGGAATTACACCATGAGAACCAAACCCCATTGCACTACTTATTACATCCTTCCATAGGATCTGCTAGCCTAAGCTTGCTTTTACAACTCATTAAGAAGTGTTTTTCGTTGCCTTTCTAGGCCATATGAACCCCCCCACTTGTCCTCACTTTGTTCAACCATAATAAAGTCGCCTCCCATAATCCAAGGGATATTTTGAATCCCTACAAGCCATTTCCATAGATTGTACCTCTCCCTATGGTCGTTGGGCACATAAACATAGTAGATACTAAATTTTACACCCTCTCTTTCAAGCGTTACCCATACAACTCTGTTACAGGGTGATGAGCCACTCCCAGTAATATATTGAGCCCAATGGTTAGACACTAGGATGGCTGCCCCCCCTCTTCCTTTTTCATGTGCAGTGAAAAGTGCCTTAGATCAATTCCAAAAAAAAAAAGAGATTTGTTTCCAAGGTAAATCTCGTTGTTTTGGTTTCTTGAAGCAACACAAAATATTTCTTTTTCTCGAGGTTTAGAAACCTTCTTACTATGTATTTTCTGTTAGGCAATTCCAGTCCCCTGACATTCCATGAAATGCAGTTAAGATTCATTTTCTGATGTCATATTAATGTCTCATTTCTCTCCTTTGAATTGTTTGAAACATTTGGGTAATTTATCCTCAGTCTCTAATTCTTTTTGTCACCGGAGACTAGAGATCCATGCTGAAATTTTCCTATTGGTTTTAGTTAACCCTAGTTTCTTAGCCCCATCAACTAGGATTCTATGTTTCCTTGGTCTTCCTGGGCCTTGCTTGGGTTTCATTGGCTAGGCCTCCTGACCCTTAGTGACACCCTCCTCAGTTTTACACCTTTGGTGATGGGGATCTCCTTATTATTCTTGCTTTCTTTCATATTCTCATTAGCAATTTTCTCATTGGTCTTAGAATTAGGTTGGTTTTTTTCTTTTTCTTTTTCTTTTGCAATATCTTTTTTATATTCAGATTCTTGAAGGTTAGATGCTAGCTTGTTGCTAGGGTTTAGATCAGGGTTGACAAATTTCTCATGGAAAATGTAAGAGTCCTCATCTGGTGAGGCCTCTTTCATTCTAGGGAGAGTTGACTCATCGGTTGGGCTAATTTGTGCCCCCTCCATTCAAGCCTAGTTGAATTTTGAGTACAATATTCATTTACAATCTCTCAACCTTGGGTATCGACATGGCGAAGGGTACCAAAGGGAGTTCTAGGGGCATATTCCCTTAATAGGCTTTCAACTACATCTAGAGCAGGCTCTTCACCATTCACAGGAAAATTGTCAGCCCAGACCTCATCCTTACTAGATTTGACAAGATTGAGATTGAATTGATTGGGTTCCTTATTGGTTTGAAGGAGAGAAGTTTTGAGTGGACCATTAGAGTCATACCTCTTTGACAAGTTTTCTTTAATTATCTGTCAGATTCCCCTCATGTCTAGTTGTTGAGCATTTAGTTTCTCAATGAGGTTAGGGGTTTTGTCAAGGCATTGGGAAAGGGAAGAGGCCTCCAATTTACTACCATCCATTGAGGGGAAATCACCAACACCACTATCTTGTGATAGGATGAAAAAATAATTATGCAGGGGTGTCACCTCCTAGTTATCTTGAGGGGGAGGAGTTTGAGTTTCCTCACACCTCACGGGCAACCCATTTTCCACGGAAGCCTCACCACCCATTTTTGATAGAGAATGATTTGAAGGAAGTTCATGTGAATAGGTTCTCTCCCTGCCCAATGTCATAGAGGCTGGAACCTCCTCACTCAGATTTTCACCTAACAAGAGCTGGGCCTCAACAACAAAAGGAGAAGAAGACGTTGCAAGCATGAGGGGGGTGCACTCACTAGTTTTATTAAATTTTCTCTTGAAGATGGGGCAATTTTTACAGATATGGCCCTCCTTGCAGTAGAGATAGTAGGCATTTATCCCCCTAGTATTTCAAGAGGGAAAACACATAGGGATTCATCTTCTTTGATAACAACATTTTCAGGTATTTCTACGCTCGGGTTTAAAGAAACTATTGCTCACTTATCAAGATGCGACATGGTGGCTTTTGCTTCATCTATATGTACCACGATGCTGACAGGGGCCAAGATTTGGGGTATTATTTTCCAAAATTCTGATTGTAAGTTCTTTAACACCACCCACCTAGGGCATGAGAGGGATAAGACCTCTTCAACAATGGAAATTGGAGACTAGGGGAGTGCCCTAAATGTGCACCCACCCATATTCCAATAGGGTTTCTCCAATATTTTCCTTTGCATAGCATTATTCACCAAGAAAATGATGAACAAGCCATGTTGGATCATTTTGCAAAACCTAACTAGAACCCCAAACTTATTTTACCAAACTTTAATAAGCCAGTTATCTATGAATTTTCTCGAAGGGACTTTATTTGAGTCGACGATGGCAATTTTTTTTATAGAATCTTTCAATCTAAACCTTTCATTAGAGATTACAATTTTAAGTTCTAGATTCAGAGCAATGACAAGATCTTTGGGAGAGACAGAGGGTAACTTACCTTCCTTTGCTCCATAATCACCAAGATCTTTAATGAATTTTTTTTCCTCCACTAGAATCACCATGCTACCTTTTGCCAGTGCTTCTTTGAACAATTTTTGCACATTATTTTGGGAGTTATTCGGGCAACTGCATTTACATTACTTAGGTTGGGGCTAAGGTTACCCATACCTCCCTCCATAAGTGGAGGGAGGATTTGAGATCACATATAGCCCAAGACCAAGTTGTGACAAGACCTTAGTGTAGGATACACACATACGAGAATGAAATACAAGGAAAGCAAAAAACCCATAGTAAACAGGAGCAAAGAAGGTATTCACACAAAAAAAACCTGCGTGGGGGAGCGCATTGTCCCCCACTTAGGGCTACCACGTCCATGCCTGTATGTTGTCGAACCAGGCTTGAAACCCTCATGCATTCAGAGAACTGTCCAACCTCCCTTCCTTAGTCCACTTTCTTTTGAACTCTTTTAACAATCATACAAATTTATATTAAAATACTAAATATTAATATTGTTAAAACATTATATTATTATTTTTAATTAACTTTAAGTTACAATTAGTAATGAACAACTCAATACCCTCTCTTTTCTAATTAATAGATAAATTAAAAATGCATAGCAAAAATGAATTCATATCAAATTATAAAATGGTCAATCATTCCAACCCTCACTAGTATGAATATACAAATTTGACTAGTTAACATTTAAATATTACATAATTTTTTTAAAAAATATTATTAAAATATTTTTATTGTATACAAATCATATAATTATTACTATAAAAAAGTAAAAGTAAAAAATATGAACTTAGTTTTAAAATTTAAATTATTTAAAATATAAATTTTATTATAAGTCATTAAAATTAAATAAATTATTTATAGAATCTTATAATATAAAATTTAAAAGTTAATATTAAAATTTTAAATTATTTTTACTTATGTATGTAACATCTATAATTTAATTTATGCTCATCTAACATAAATATTAACATTCTACAATCTTCCGCCCTGCTCCTCCTACCCTGCATTTTTCAAATTTTGATCATGCCTGCAGGTTCTGGGGAGACCTCTGTCCCTACATTTTTCAAATTTTGATCATGCCTGTAGGTTCTGGGGAGACCTTTGTCCCTGCATTTTTCAAATTTTGATCATTCCTGCAGGTTCTGGGGAGACCTCTGTCTCTCCCCAACCTAACCCTCTGTCGGATACGGAAAAGATTCGCTCACATGCACATTCTGGGGATGTGGAGTTTGTCTTGGGAAACTCCGATGCACTTGCTAAATCTCCACCTAGTGGGGACAATGGGGGCTACCGGGGGGTTGGCTCTTTCAAGACTAGCTGGAAAGATATCCTTTCAGGGTCTAGAGATAGTGCCCTAGAGTTTGTTGGTCCTGAGATTACTCTAACAGATGAAGGCACTGATCTCTTCCTTCCTGTTGATGTGATGGAGGAAGTTGTTGGTTCGCTTCACCTAGATTTGGTGGGAAGATTCTTGGATTTTCGGCCAATGATTGATATGGTCCGTAGATGGGTTAATGATAAATGGAAGCTGAAGGGCAGTGTGTCTGTCTTAGCAATGCCTGGTGGTCTTCTCCTATTTAAGTTTATTGCTGAGGAGGACTTGGTTCTTGTCCTCTCTGGTACTTGGGCCTATGGTAAAAATTTTCTTTCTCTGGCTAAATGGAGACCAGGTTTCGACCCCTCAGTGGATCTTACCCATTCGACCCCTGTTTGGGTTCGTTTGCCTGGCCTTCCGCTGAAATTATGGGATGAAAGGATTTTTCGATGGATTGGGAATTCCTTTGGTAGCTTCGTGGTGGTGGATGCACTCACTTTGGCAAAATCCAAGTTGGTGTTTTCCCATTTTTGTGCTAATGTCTCCATTAACAAAGCTCTTCCCAAATTTATCATTCTTAAATCTAAATGGGGGAAGTGGACTCAAGCTCTTGTTTATGAGAACACCACCCTGTTCTACTAGAAGTGTGGAAAACAAGGTCATGTTATTTCTAACTACAAGAAGGTTTTTATAAAGGATGCTCCACTGAAGGATAAAAATCCTTCTAGCCCTCTGATGTTACAAGATAAACTACTTGACCCAAGCATTAGTAGGGTTGGTGAGTCATTGAAATCGGGTGATTTAGATGACTACCCCTTCACTGATGGCTTGAATGAATTGCTGAAATCCCTTGTCTCAGGGGAAAAGATGAAAACTAACTTAAAGATAAGTTGCTCCAAAGGGATGGAAGAGGGTGAAGTCTCTCCGCTAATGGATGCGGATTTGGTGTCGGGCTCTCGTGTTCATTAGGGGAAGGAAATATCTGGGTCCTTTCCTGTGTCTAATGTGTGTCTGGATTCTACCAAGAAGAAGTTGGATGTCGATGGTGCTTACAATCTTGGATGTGAGACCTCGATGGATGTTTCAACCTATTCTTAGTGTTTGGAGGGTGCCTTGTTATCCACCCCCTCTAAGTTAGTTCTTACTAACTCGTGTATCCCCACTCCTCAACTGGCTCCTACATAGGACTGTTCTGGGGAGGTAACTAAGTTTGTTATTCTCTCCTTGATCTCTAAATCATGTTCTTTGATAGCCCAGTTGGAGATTGATAACTTGGAGGACTGGCATAACTCAAAAAGGAAAATGAGGAATAAGAAAGTGGATGTTGGAACAGAAAGAAGAGTTGGAAGACCTTCAGAAAGATTGTCTAGGCACAAAGCCACGACTAGGGACATTTCCAGCGGGAGGCAATCTACCCTTGATTCAACTCACAAAGGTAAGAAATGAAGTTCCTTTCATGGAACATGAGAGGACTAAACAGTCCTCTAAAACAATGTGCCTTAAGGATATATATTATTGATATGAAGATTGATATCCTTTTACTTCAGGAAGTCAAAATGACTCACCAGATGTTTTCCTCTGCCGTCAACAAAATTTGGCCAAGATCTACCTTCTTTTATAGTGAGGTGGATGGTGCTTTCGAGAGGTGTTTCCACCTTGTGGAATCCTACTAAAGTTTTGGGCGAAGCCTTTGCTTTTTCTCAGAATTACCTTGCTGTGACTCTTAAAGCTGATAATCTCACTTGGCATTTGTTTAATATCTATGTGCCGAATTCTAGAGGTGGAAGAAAGAAGATGTGGGAGAAAGTGTCATCCTTAATATTGAGTAACAATAATGAGTTGTATATGGTGGCTGGAGACTTTAATTCCCCCCTTTTTCCTTTAGAGAATCTGGGTCGCCTAATGGACTATAGTGATAGTATGAATGATCTGGCTGAATTCATTAACATTTATGGATTGTTTGACTTGGAGTTAAAGGGAAATCCTTTCACGTGGTCAAACAATAGAAAGGGCACTCAACTTATTCAGGTTCGGTTGGTTAGGGTCCTTGTCTTGGCCAGTTGGGATCTTGGTTGCAATGCCTCCCTTGCCTCCCTCCCCAGGACTATCTCTGATCATAATCTTATCATCCTTCAATGGTCAGACAAATCATTTTTGGGCCCACACCCTTTTAGATTTGAGATAATGTGGATGTCTCACCAAGATTTTAGAAAATACATAGAGACTTGGTGGAGTCACCCTGTTCAAGGCTCAACAATATATAGAATATCCCAAAAACTAGAGCTTATTAGAAAAGAAGCCAAAGGTTGGTCCAAGGAGACTTTTGGTGACTTCTTCAAAACTAAAAAGATGATCAAGGACAAGCTTGAGGGGTTCCAAAAGCTTATGGACTTGGGCCATCCTCAACAACCTATACATGTTGAAGAAGAAAACTAGAGGAAAAAGTGGAAGGATATTTTAAGTAAAGAAGAAATATACTGGAAGCAGAGATCAAGGGTCCAATGGCTGAAGGAGGGTGATAGGAACTCATCCTTTTTCCATAGGACGGCCAACAAACATAAGAAGAGGAATACTATCAAGTGTTTGATGTATGATTCTAATAAGGAAGTCAAGTAGGCTGACAAAATTGGAGAGGTTCTTGAACAGTATTATAGACAGATCTACTATGACACTGGCATTTCCCTCTGTGATGAGCTTTGAGCAAGGCTCCTGGGACACCTCCCACTTGGTATTAGTGAGCACGACAATCTTCAACTCTATGCCCCTGTGACTGAGGAAGAGGTTCAGATTGCTATGTTTGCTATGGGAGCCTATAAAGCTCCAGGACCAGATGGTTTCCCCCAACTTTCTTTCAAGAATATTGGGACATTGTCAGCTATGATATTACCATGGCTGTTAAAGATTTCTTTAGGATTGGTAAATTGTTAAAGAAATTAAACAATACTTTTATTGTGCTAGTTCCTAAAGTGCAAGATCCTAAGAACATGACTGAATTTAGACCTATAAGTCTTTGTAACACTATCTACAATATTTTCTCCAAAGTCCTTGTCAACCGATTGAAGCCTTTATTAGACAAAATTATCAGTAGATGTCAGAATGGGTTCGTTCCAGGAAGAAAAATCCTAGATGCTGCTATTATGAATCATGAAATAATTCATTCTATGGAGAAAAGAAAGAACCATGGTATGGATTTTAAACTTGACATTTCTAAAGCCTATGATAGGGTTAGATGGAAGTTTTTGTATTCAGTCCTTGCTATGTTTGGATTTAATGATATAGTGATTGGTATCATTAGAGAGTGTGTGGAATCTGTTCAATATTCGGTGCTGGTCAATGGGATTCCTTGGGGTTTATTTAAGGTAGGAAAAGGGCTTAGGTAGGGGGATCCCCTTTCTCCCTACCTATTCATTATGGTGGCTGAGGTTCTAGGAAGGAACTTTCTATCCTTGCTCAACTCAGGGAAAATTTAGGGGATTAAAGCTGCCTCCACCCTACCCCCCTCTGTTCTCCAATAGTTTGTTGATGATACATTTCTTTTGGAAAGTCCTTTGTGATTGAAGCTAGAGAATGGAAATGCCTCCTTCAGGATTATGCTTGTGTTTCTGGTCAATGCATAAATTATAACAAAACCAGTGTCTATTTATTCAACACTAGAGCTAATCTCCAAGCTAAGATTTTATCCATCCTAGGTTGTCTTAGTGCTTCTCTTCTGGGAGTCTACCTAGGCCTGCTACTTACTGTTAAGGAGGTGTCACTCAAATTTTGGAATAGTATTTTGGAGAGAATGCAAAAGAAACTTGCTGGTTGGAAAGGCCAACTTCTTAGTAATGCTGGTAAACTCCAACTTCTTGAGGCCTCCTTTCAAGGAATTCTGGTCTACTTTCTCTCTCTCTTTACGATTTCAGGCTCCATGGCTAAAAATTTGGAAAGAATTCAAAGATCCTTTCTCTGGACGGGAGTGGAGGAGAAGAAAAGACTAGCCCTTGTGAATTGGGACACTGTCTGTCACCCCAAATGTTAAGGGGGCATGGGGATTAGGAAGATTACTAATATGAACAAAGCCCTTATTGCCAAGATTGGCTGGAGTTTGGTGTAGGAAAGGGCTGAATGGTGCAGAATAATGAAGGCTAAATACCTTAATCAAAGACATTTTTTTAGAGATTTGGACCTAGTTGGTCTCCCTCCTGGCTCTAAAATTTGGAACAATATTCTTAAGAGTAGATCCCTCTTGAAGGAAGGGGTCAGATGGAAAATTGGTAATGGGAGATCAATTAGGTTTTGGGAGGATAGCTGGATTGGGAGCAGACCCCTTGCTGACAGTCATTTTAATATATTGAGGGAACATGCTAAAGATCTCATTGGTACTTATATTATTGATTATACCTCACCCAGAGCTAGATGGAAAATTCTAAAGTTGTCTTTCTTACATTGGCTTAAACTTTTGCCAAATGTTGCAGAGCTCCAAGAGCTTTTGAATACAGTTAGACTCCCTCTATTTCCCAAGGAGGAAAACATTTTCTTGATAAAGAAGCACTCAGGGGAGTTCACTGTTAAGTCTACTTATCAGCTGCTACTTAGGTTTGGTGGTTACAAGCAGTGCTGGAAGGTGTGGATTCATCAACTCATCCCTAAAATAAATTTCTTTTGGTGGACTTCCATCCATGGGAAAATTTTAACTATTGATAACCTTGTCAAGAGGGGATTTCAATTCCCTAATTGGTGTACTCTTTGCAGAAGGGAAGAATAAACCATCTCCCATATTTTTATTCATTTCCAGTTTGTTGCCCAGGTCTGGCAAAATGTTTTACAAAGGTTGAAAATCTCTTGGGTTTTTGATAGAGATATTCACCAATTCATATTAAATTGGAAATGCCCCTCCAATCATCTATTAATCAAACTACTCTGGCAACTTATTCCACCTCACATTTGCTGGTACCTGTGGAAAGAAAGGAATAACAGGATTTTTAGAGAAATGATGAACAATGTGGAAGGTCTGCTGATAATCCTTAATAAGCTTCTCCTGGATAACATTTCAACATGCAAATGGAAGACACCTAGTAATCCACCGACTGCTTGGGATAGAAGCATAGCTACCATTTGGAATTTTCCTAGTGAGTTCCAGAGATTTGATAATTCCAAAATGATCATTAGGAAGCATACTAGATGGAGAACCTCTAAGCCACCCTGGGTTAAGCTTAATTTTGATGGGACGGCTAGGGGAGGGGCAACAACTGGAGGAGGTATTATCAGGGATCATACCGGCTTCCTAGTGGCTGCCTATGCTGGGAGATTGAAAGATCACACTAGCAACCAGGCTGAAGGCATGGCTCTCCTTTGGGGTCTTAAGATTGCGCTGTCACTCGATGTCAAGACCATGGAAATTGAAGGTAACTCGATGCTAATTGTGGAAGCCACTATAGGAAAGGTAAAGGCTTGGGATAGAAGATAGCTACCATTTGGAATTTTCCTAGTGAGTTCCAGAGAATTGATAATTCCAAAACGATCATTAGGAAGCATACTAGATGGAGAACCCTAAGCTGCCCTGGGTTAAGCTTAATTTTGATGGGGTGGCTAGGGGAGGGGAACAACTGGAGGAGGTATTATCAGGGATCATACCGGCTTCCTAGTGGCTACCTATGTGGGAGATTGAAAGATCACACTAGCAACCAGGCTAAGGCATGGCTCTCCTTTGGGGTCTTAAGATTGCTGTCACTTCAAGACCATGGAAATTGAAGGTAACTCGATGCTAATTGTGGAAGCCACTATAGGAAAGGTAAAGGTGGGGTGGTCTCTAAAAGATATTATGGAGGACATTTTCTCACTCCTAAATGGTCTTCAAGACTTTTCTATTTAGCATGTCTTTACATAGGGGAACACGACTGCTGATAGCATGGTGGCGGCGAGTCTTGATATTGAAGGGCTTCGGTGTTGGCAAAAATTTGATTTTTTTCCCCCCTTGGCTTTGGTGTGTTTAAGGGAAGATCTCAAACATTTAAATGTTGAGTCCTAGAAGGTGCTTACTTATTTTAGCTGGGCTCCTACTAACTTTGGTTAGTACTTTTGGTGGGAGCATGATTTTGAATAATTGGTTGTTATGTGAGGTGATGGATATCATGTGTTTGTTCGACGATATGTATGGCCTCTTGTGGGCTGATGGTATGGAAAATCTTTCTACCCCTACTGGTCGATGGAGTCATCATTTTTTGAACCCCCTAAATTTTTGTGTTGAACTTTTTAAGTTAGTAGATTTTATGAGATTTTTTGAGACAACTAAGTATTACGTCGATATCATGCCCTTACGTGCCATGGGCGATTCGCACGAGGGAGTTGCTACCTTTGTGTGGGTTGCGAGATGTGGCATTTATTGCCCTCATTTTTGACTTTTCTGGTCACTTTTCACTGGCCTTTTCCCTTTTGATGCTTTTAGAATTGATTACCAACTCTTGTGCCCTAGTTTTCCTGTTCTAGTGGTTGGCGACTTTGGTGTGGGCTCTATGGGTGGAGACAGAGTGCGTGTGGAGCCGGACAGGTGTGACGAGTGGAAGGCGGATGCCACTATTTAGCACATTTGCAAAGAGGGTGGAATTGCCCAGTATATGGAGGCCATGACTGGTCATGATGAGGGCTTTTCTAATAAGTTTTGTCACCTCTTGGAATGATGGTAGGGTTACCATCAGTGACATTTCCTTTGAAGTAACTGAGGAGGTTATTGCTAGAGTTACGGGGCTTCTGAATAGTGGTCAAACATGGAAGAAAACTACGAAGGTGCCAGACCAAATTAGTCTGAACTAGTTCTTTCGTGGTGTGGAGAAACCTGTCAAGTTGTGGGGTGGCTTTGACCGCGAGGCATTGCCAGAGCCGTGTGATAGAGTTTGTATGGTGATCATGAAGTACTTCACGCTAGAAGGAAGGTATGGGGTCTACTACTATTACCACTTTAATTTCCTCAACCACCTTAGGAATCACCAACATATCTCCATTCCTTTTTTCCTGTTTCATTCTCTTGATATCACTGTGGCGGAGTTTAATGAAGCCTCAATTTCTAGAAAGAATTATACTATCTTGCACCAAGGGCTTATGTCTATGGTTTATCATTTTCATATGGCCCTTTGCCTTGCTCAGCCTATCACTGTGCAAGAAGTCCCGTGTCTCCCTGCTCTTGATGAAACCCTGGTTTCCTCTACTCCCCCCTCTACTAGCATTCTGGATACGCCAGGCTAGAGTAAGAAAAAATGCCTAAAAAATCCTACCTTGAAAGCCCTTCCCCATGGCACGTCCCCTACCAAGGGTATGGGGGATACGGGTAAGGAAAAAAAGCGTCTTGCCCCTACCCTGTGACCTAAGGCTAAAGCCTCTAAGAAAACTAAATTCTGCCTCCATCAAATTGATTCTGACATCGAGATCACTGACGAAGCTAACACCCCCCGTAGATCTAATAGACTGGTCCTTAAGCAGGACAAGGTGGGAAGTCTTAAGGAGGCTTCAGATTCAGATAATGAAAATGGGAGTGACAGTGAAAGCCAGGAGAAAAAGGTGGCGGGTGGGGAAGACTAGTCTATCTTGGTGAGTAGTGCATCCCATGTGTCTGAAAGCTTGAAGAAGGGCCCTACCAGTGTCAATGTGATGAAAATTAATCCCCAGGCCTCTAATACGGATGAGGGAAAATCCCCCTTGCAGGAAGATCATAATGAAAAAGAGCAGGCTTGCGAAGAAGTTGGCAAACTGAAAGGGAGAATGGAGAGGCTGGAAAAAAAGGTTCAAGAGGTGTCTCACTTTTCCCTGAAGGTCATGCACAGGTTAGATACCAGTCTATGCTTGCTGCAGAAGGACAAGTCCGCAAATGATGGCGAAGAAGATGCTGGTTTTAAGGAGTTGCTCAAGTTCCTCATAGCGGATTGGGCGACTGCTATTTAGGATAAACCTTGCAGGGAGGAAAGGAATTAGGCCTTTGGGTCTTTTTGTTTTTGTCAAATTCTCTATGACTTTTTGTATGTTAATGTTGTTTAACTGCTTTGACCCCTGGGGGTCTTTGGACTCGTCTGCTCCGTATCATGCTTGCATGATGGACTCTGTTTATCCTATGTTTACTGTTGCTTTTTGGTTTTTGATATGACTTGCTGTGGGTGATGGCTTGGTTCTCTCTGCTGTCACTGTGCTGTTAATGTGCTTACTCTGGATGGCCTTTGATGCCTTGTATTGATGGGACAACACCCTTGTTTTTGCTGCTTTTTATATCAAAAACATCTATAATTTAAATTTAAATTATTAATATAGTAATGATTGAATAGTTGAATTCATTATTTATAATATTTCATAATTTTTAACTTTTAATAAATTATATATGACATTTCATAATTTATAATTAATTATTTTAATTATTAAAATTGGTAGGTTAAAATAATAATAATAAAGTATTATATTAAGATTATGTTTATTACTATAATTATGATTATATAGATTAAGTTAAAATTATAATTATATAATTTATAATTAAATTAAAATTGGGTTATAATTAATTAGAATGTATAAAATTATTTAAAATAAGATTTAATTTTTAATTAGAATTTAAATTATATAGATTGTTCTTTTATATAATTATTCATTTTTTTGATACGTTAACGTGATGTTGTGGGGCCACACCCATATATTGAATATAAAAAAAGGTTCACATTGAGATCCTCTTAACAGGGATGTATACAAGATTATGTTTAGTTGCACCAAATAAAGTCCCCAAAACCCACAACAAAAAGCTTAATCCCCACATCTAGACTCCCCAAAACCCATAAAAACTCATGAATGGGATACAAGATGGTATCATGGAGCATAAATGACGACACCATATGCAATACAATTTTTCTCCACATCTAGTATGGGAGTGGAGATGCATCTTGAACAAGACCTCATTTTTCTTCCCTTTCCTTTGCACTACTGTCTAGTTTCCCTCTAGGTCTACAACACTTTCAACCTCGACCAAATTCTCTAAGGTTTTTTTCCCTCCCCCGGTAGATGAAATTATTGCACTTTCTACTTGATCTACAAGATTCACACTTGATTTTGGATCCTTAACTTCAGAAAAGCTATATTTCCCTTTAGGAGGGGATTCATCCTTGACCCTCATATTTGGCTATGATTTACTCAATGAAGCCTTATGCATGCCATCCCTAATGGTTCGGGCATCATTGAGAGTTTTCCCATCCTAGCATGAATCTTCCAAGTTGCTACTAAATAATATTGAGGTGAATTTTTTTTCCACCAAGTGGCTTGGATGTCAAATTTTCACTTTGCACAATGAGTGGCAATATGGCCAATATTCAAGCATCTACGACATTAGAATGGTAACCCCTCAGAGTCTAAAATTTTATTTCAACACCCTTCTATAGTTTTTAAAGAGATATTTATTGGTAGCACCTTAGAGATGTCCAACTCCACCAAAATACAGGCATAGGTAGTATGCAATAAGTTTTATGAACCCTCATCCACCCCCCAAAACTTCCCCAATGAATTACCAATGGCTTCAAAACATGATTGAAACCAAAATTACAATGGAAGGTTCGAAAGCCTTACCTAGATTGGAGTAGCATCGAAGGATTCAGTAATGGGATTGAAAGAGGGGTGCCATGGTTTTAACATAAGCAAATGTTGATCACAGTTCCATTGGTAATCACATAGGATTGCATTTCTATCTTGATTTTTTTTGAAAACAACCACAAATAAAACTCTTGCATAGGGATAGATTTGGATATCTCCATCCAAGATGGGGTGCCATGTGTCTAAGATCCATTGATGCAAAATAGAGAGGCTCAACCAAAACCCTCTAAACCTCCCAACCAAGCCAAACTCAATGAAAAATGTTTCATTCTCTACCACTTCATTGTAGATTTCCCCTGTAAAACTCACTGTTGCTCAGAGATGGTGGCACATTGGAGAGGTTGAATTGATTGCTTGCAACTAGAGTTACCCTCTTTCAACATTGATTGGAAATCATTACCTTCCCCACCACCCCAGGAAAAGGAAAACAACTTTGATTTGGTTCATCTGTCATATAGTGATGCATCCCCTCCATGCACAATCCTCTTGTTCTCCCCTATCCATACCTACTATGTTGAGGACCTAATTCCTTCAGTATTTTAAAATTATATTTATATAATATTAAGCTATTTAATGACAAAAATTTCACTATACACTCAAACTTTCATATTAGATTCACATATTTGAAATGCGAGTAATTTCTGGAGCCAAGTGATTCTTACCAAACCTAGTAACAAATAAAGATGTAGAGAAATTTATAATAGTAGAGTAATCAAAGATAGTAGAGAAGGGGGCAAGGGAAAAACCTTGCTTGACATGCCTTCTTATTCAATATCCTAGTACAATTCCCTCACCGAGATTATAGCCACTAGTTGGGGTGTCAATGAAAAAGATAACAACAAAATAGATAGTAATTTAAAAAATGGTCAATGGTTTCATGTCTAACAATATTTTGATCATACTAGTGCCACTTTCAATTTTTCTACATATCAAAGAACAAAACTGTCTTGCCAGCTTTTGGAAGGAACTTCGCAACACCACAACCTTGTTCTAATTAGATTTTCTTAAAATGGCTAAATATTACTATATTTGCACCTTGGTGTGCAATAGGTATGCCAAGGAGGTGTGGAAGGTCAATTATGAAATATTTTGGTCTATTTTTTGCATTCATTTGTGTAATAAATGAGGTCAATTGGTAGGATATTTGAATCAAGAAGATAATCAATGTCCATTACCAACAAGCTTATGTTATATTTGTAATTGGGAGAGATAAAGAGAGAGAGAGAGGAGAGAGGGATAAATAGAGATGGAAGAGATAAATATATAGAGAGGGAGATAATGTGAGGGGAAAAGATAGAAAGATAAAGATAGAGATAGGAAGTGATATATAGAGAGAGGTAGAGATATAGGGGTAGGGAGAGATGGAGAGATAGAGATAGAGATAGAGATAGAGATAGAGGGGGAAATGGAAGAGCAAATATGGAGAGATATAAATAAACAAAGAGATATAGATATAGAGGCATATGAAGAGGAAGAGAGATGGATAGATAGAGAGATGAAGACATGTCTAGAGATAGAGGGAGAGAGGAAGATAGAGGTAGAGATGAAGAAAGGAGAGAGAAATAATGAGAGAAATAGATAGAGAGATAGAGAGAGGTAGAGGGAGATAAAGATAGAGAGAGATAAGGAGATTAAGAGAGAGAGAAGAAGAGATATAGAGGAAGAGGGAGAGGGAGAGAAGTGGGGATTGAGAGAGAGAGAGCATGGGGGATAGAGGGAGAGAGATAAGAAGAGGTCAGAGAGAGGGAGATATAGCTCAATATATAAAGATGAAGAGGGAGAGGGAGAGAGAGATAGATAGAGGGTGATAGAGAGAGAGATAAAGAGGGATATGGAAAGAGATAGAGAGATAGAGAGAGGAGTGGGATCAATTGATAGGGAATTTAGAAAATGATGTTTTTACAACAAAGGTCTCAATGGAGAAGTGATAGCTTTAAAATGTAGGGATCCAAACATGACTAAAACAAAACCTTTGAATCAAGAAGATAATCAGGCTCTATTATCAATAAGATCATTTTGCTCAATAGATAGAGAGGGAGAGAGGGAGTGATATAGATAGAAGGACATATAGAGAGATGGAGAAGGATAGGGATAGAGATATAGGGAGATAGGGAGATAGAGGTAGAGAGATATGGATAGAAAGAGATAGAGAGATGAGTGAGAGGGAGAGAGATAGATAGAGAGACAAAGCAAAAGAGATAAAGTGAATAAGAGAGAGGTAGAGATAATGATATATAAAAGGAGGGAGTGATAGGGAGAGAGGGAGAGATAGGGATAGAAAGAGGGAGGGAGGGATAAATAAAGAGAGGATAGAGAAGTAGAGAGATATAGAAAGATGGAGTAATAGGGAGAGAGGGAGAGACATAGGGAGAGATAGGGATGAAAATTATATATATAGATATAACTTGGGAAAAATAGAGGGGGTGATAAAGAGAGATAAATATATAGAGATGAGAGAGATGGACAGAGAGAGGAAGAGGGAGAGGGATAAATAGAGATAAATAGAGGGAGACAATAAGAGAGGGTAAGGTGGAGAGATAGAAAGATAAAGAAATAGGAAGTGATATATAAAGCGAGGTAGAGAGGTGGATGTATAGAGAGAACATGAGATATGGAGTGAATAAGAGATAGATAAACATAATAAGTTATAGATAGAGAGGGAGAGGGAGATATGGGAAGATATAAATAGATGGGGCAAGAGTGAGATAAACAAGGTGAAAGAGACAAGTAATGGAGAGAGAGATAAATTAGGGGGAGATAGAGATATAGATATGGAGATAAGGAGGGAGAAATAAGGAGTGTGTTTGTGAGTGAGGGAGATATATAGATACAAAGATAAGTGTAAGAGCTAAATATTAGATCATTACCCAAAACCACCTACAAAACCAATGAAAACCTTCTACAAGAGGATATGCAAGAATATGAGCTTGCTTGATATTAAGACCTATAAAATGATGAGGTATGAAGTATATTACATATGAGTATAATGACCTTCCTTATATAGGCAAGGCTAAGATGTAGTATTTAACAGTTGAAATGTGTCATGATCCTATGACATGAGATAACTAACAAACTAACTACCTAGGAATCATGCAAAATATCTAGATATGATAAGTTCTAGAAAATCCAACTAAGACTTCTAGAAAGAATCTTAAATCCTAAGTAAACTTAATCATGTGAATAATTCTTCTAATTACCTAGTGAATGAATTAACTAGGTACAAGACTTTAATTCACTCTAACACCACCCTTTAAGTGCAACTTAGGGAGAAGATTATTATGCAAGAAATGCAAAGATGGGTCCCAACTACTAGGCCATGTTAGGTACCCATGTACAAATGCAAAAAGAAATCTCTCACAAATCGAGAAAAGGAGAAAACCCAGTGGGGAAAAACTCCTCTCCAAAAGAGAGTAAATAAACAAGAAACAAATCAAAGCAAGTCATGTGAGGAAGGATGAAGGAATCCATGATACCCCCAAGTACACCATCTATCACATATATACATTACAATAAATAGCCCCCCCATTAGAGGGAAAGAGAGAGAATATGTAGCCACCCCATAATGTGTAATCGCCTGCGAAATTGGTAAGTGCATGAAGAAAAAACATGATCCAATGTTGACAAACAACTTGTCTCCCTTTTGGAAGAAACAAAACCAAGTACAAATGCAAGAATGCTTCCCATTCCAGATATAAAGTGAAGGATGGAAGGATGAATATGTATGATGATGATGTCCCTAAAATATGCTCACGTATCTCCTTTTCCATTGAAGATGAAGATGCCACAATCAAATAAGGTACATGCCCAGTCAAAGAAGAAGATGAAAAAATAGGATTATGTGGAAATTGATGTTGAACAATATCTAAAGACCATGATGGTTTAACAATAGTTGTGCAATGGTTGTCATCAAAGAGGAGAGATAACCCCTCAAATGTTTCCTCCAAATTTGAAATGTAAGACTCCACAAACAAGGATGCAATGCTTGATAGATAAGAAACCCAATTAGGAAGATAATGAGACACTTGCAATGAATCACTGGACATGCTCAATGAATCACCACCATAAGATGAATGGTCCTGTTGAACAAGAATGATAGGATCCTTAATCAATGTCTCTACACAATGAATCATTGAAGGTGAAGGTACATCAACTATCTTTGATGGAGGAGCATATGAAGAAACCTTGTTAACTTCTTCAGAAGATTCAAAGCACTCGAAACAATCAAACTCTTGAATAGTATCATCATCATTGGGTATCCTATTTGAAGAATGAAGAGGCATATGACATTCTGAAACTGGATCATTAAGGAATGGTAGATATTAGGATCTCCATATATCTCCCAAAGCTTAGTCCAAAGAGTATGAGTACAATCACAATGATCAATACCTTTCAAAATATCATCATCAACATGCATTGCAATAACCCCTAAACATTATATTTGTTGCGATTCCAAGCAAATTTTTGAATACCTTGACTTGGATGGGGAACAATACCATACAAATGTGGTAGCAATTCAAGAGATTGGAGATGATCTATGATTCCATCTCTCCATTGTTTATAGTTTCCCTTTTGCAACATAATTAGAGAAGGATAATATGAAAACCACATAATGAATTATAAATGATCTTGACAATTACAAAGACATTAACCTTTAATATGAATTAGAAACTCCCAAATATGATATACTACAAATGGAGTCTTCCAAAACTGATAGAACCTCTCTAGGAGTCAAGGATGTCCAAGTAATCAGTCACAATGCCAAATATGCAAAATACTGAATAAATAATACCTAGGGTTGAATCTAGAAAAGTGCATGTGCACAATGAAAGAGCTCTTGAATACCTTCCAAATGCAACTTAAATCACCAAAAATAGAGAAACTAGCAAAAATTTATGAGCTCAGAGGTCCAAAGGGGTGATTTGACTTCAGTTGTGAATAATTTGTACCTATAGGAAAATTTGGGAAAAACTGTTACACCACTACGAAGTACTTAGAGAGCTTTCCACTAATTTTTGGTTTGCAGAATTTAGAGATCATGATGAAAAGTTAGGTAAAATTGAAAAAAATCCTATTTTAGGAACTTTGGGGAAAAAATCAGTACAAGGGTAGACTAATTTTGCTCAATATTGAAGCACTCGAGGCTTAGTTGGTGGTTCACCATATGACCATGCTGGCAATTAATTGTAAAAAAAAATACTCGACAATAATACTGTATGGTCGGTCAAATATACATGCAATTATTACTATTACAATAATGCCATTGAACTTTACAAAACTTCATCGACCAAACAATATTTAAAAACAAAAGTTTTTGTAATAGCCAATTAAATATTAAATCTGACCAAACACAAAATAAAGGCACCTGTGAAGTACTTTGGTTGGTGAAGATAGTGGAGAAGTATGCAAGAAGTTGAATGGGCTATGTGCCACTTTTCTTGGATCTCCACCGAACCTTAAATGCTTCCCAAACACTCCGGTCAACACCAATCCCGACTGACCAATCAAAAAGCTAATGAAAAATAGGCCGGATGGGAGCTAAGAATGAGATCAACATGTGAAGGGGTTAAAAAACCTTTGCTAGCCTGATTGGATAGTTGGTGACAGAGTGAATTAGTATAGGAGTCAATGCATAGGGGCCATCAAGGCAATGAAGGTAGGATAGTAGAGGAAGTCGTTAAAGGTAATGAATGTTGAAGAAAATGGACCGAGAAATAAAAGCTGACAATTATCTGTCGTTGAAGGTAGAGTCTACAAAAGCATTCAACAATGAATGTATGGGGAGGCTGACAAACAAAGAATATGGGCCTGAAAAATGATTAATGTGTTGTACTCGTAGAAAATATGAAACTATCAAATAAATGTCTACCAACTATATCATACAATGCCCTGTAAAAAAATTCTGCCAGTAGATATAAACAAATATCTACAGATATTTACAAATAATTGCCTGATCAAAATAAAAAACTAGAATTTATAAAAAATTGCTTGAAATATTTAGTAAAGCCTGATAATAATAAAATTTCAATACAAATAAAAATGCAAAATAATTTTTTAAATAATTTTTTCTACAAATAGATAAATCGTATTGTACCCGGGGTTGTATGACCACCCTGGGTAAATTCTTTTTGCCTCATGAATTGACGCTGAATATGGGCATATTTTATATCAATATTCATCTCCTGGGTCTCTTGAAGATGATGACATGGTTTGATATGCCTTAAAATGCACTAGAAGCTCTGCTAGTTCTATATCTTGCAAATCTTCAAACTCTCATAACTTTGGTAAAAAAATGTTAGATTTAGGCGAAACAAAAGTCAAACTTGAATTTCTCAGCTGCCTTGAACTCGAATATGAGCTCATATTTCCTCCAACACGAGCCAAAAATGACTTTCCATGAAATCCCACATGTAGAGACAACCTCAAATCTGGTAGTTTTTTCAAGTTTTTCTGATTCTCCAGGTCATCATATGATGCAAGAGAAGAGAATACTCAACTTTACTAAAAAAGGACTAGATCTATCACTAGCAATAGATCAACCCTCAAATATAAGAAGGGTTTTGCAAGGCTTGGCTCTAATACCATGTAAGAGCTAAAGATTATCTTATTACCCAAGACCACCTGCAAAAAAAATGAAAACCTTCTACAAAAGGATATGCAAGAATACAGAATTATTTGATATTAAGACCTATCAAATGATGAGGTATGAAGTATATTACATATGATTACAATGGAATTTCTTATATAGGCAAGGTTGAGATGTAGTATTAAACATGATGTTGACATGTGTCATAATCTTATGACATGAGACAACTAACAAACTAACTACCTAGGAATCATGCAAAATAGCTAGATAAGTTATAGAAAAGCCAACTAAGACTTCTAGAAAGAATCTTAAATCCTAAGTAAACTTAATCATGTGAATAAGTCTTCTAATTACCTAGTGAATTAATTAACTAGGTACAAGACTTTAATTCACTCTAACAATAGGGTGATCCCACAATACTAGTTTGCAATGTTTGGCCAAACTAGACACTGAACTGATTTTTTCTAACTAAATCTTGACTTTCAGGCACCTATAGCGGCTAAACCGTGAGGAATTTGAAGATGATATGAACTAGTGATTTGTGAAATTTTGTCTGTAGATTCTAAATATATGTTTTTCAAAATTTTTAGAATCATATTTCACTTCTTTTTCCATCTCCTTTGAAAACTAGTTTTTTTTAGTAAACACCATTTTTAAGGAGTGATGCTCACCGTATACAACATAGCTTTTTTTCCATGAAGGATAAAATTATATTTTTTTCGAATTTAGATTTGTAACTATGATATCTAGCACTTTCATAGTTTTTTTCCTTAATCAAGTTTCGAAATCAAACCAATTATAATTCAGACATAGGCAGATTATATACAACATAACTTTTTTTTGTATGTATTGAAATTCAATTTTTTTCGTTTTGTTGGATCAAGCACTTCAATATATAGTGCACTGATATATATATATATTTTTTGATAATCTACTATTTTTCCACATGTGCAAAATAGAGAGCTTGATTTTCGGTGAAAAACCTACATTCACAAGAAATCAAAAATAAATATAATAATAAAATTAAATTTATTTAAAACTAATTTTTTTGGGAAGCTTATAATAAAGACTAAATAATTACAAAAAATACATTTTAAATAAATTCATTTGATCCCCCAAAAGGTAAATCAAAAGTCATTTTTTATCAGCATTTTGATAGGTGTAAAGGAGACTCCGTTATAGGTATGGTTTAAAACTAGCAGGGTTCTATCCAAGGGGGTTTGATCTAAGGTGGTTTGATCAAACCTTATTCAATTGGAATCCTTTAAATGGAAATTTTCAAGGCTTAAATCATTATATTTTCTAAAAATATGTAATTTCAGCAAAAATCAGGATCTCTCAGAAATTGTAAACCAATATTGTGGGATCAACTAATAAGGAGAGAGAAATAGGGAGTGTGTGTGTGAGAGAGAGAAAGAGAGATATGGAGATAAAGATAGAGAGGGAGGGAGATATATAAATACATAGAGAAGGAGGGAGAGGGAGGGAGAGAAATATAGATATATAAATGAAATGAATAAAAAGGAGGGGGATAGGGTCCTAAATTCAATAGAACTCTAAGGCCAAGTCTCTCTTTTTCTAGGATTTTATTAGGATGCAAATCAACAAGGTGTTTAGATTAACTTTCAACATGTAGGTGAGTCAATCTGACTTGGATTTGCATCTTTGTGGGTGTTGGATATGAATTGAAATTTATTTGCCTTGGTTAACCTAAATAGACTATGTGCCCTAATATGAAAAAAACAAGATTCTGAAAATTGATACACTATAATAGAGATTTGCAGGTAGATCTAAGAAGGGCAGAATACTACATGTACCTATCCTATAAATTTGAATTTAGTCACTATAGGACATAGCCACTCAAGGGTGTCCCTATCCTTGTAGGGCTATTCTGGATCTATTTTCACAGTCCTCTAATGTCAGATTTAAGTTATTGATTCCCACTTACAAAATTTTTGGATCACTGTCAGATAACTATGTGGGTGAGTTTCCATGAGTTGACAATATGTAGGGTTTTGAATGCAACAGTGGATGCATGGTCTTTAAACTTCTTTCAATCCTCTCCAAACCTAAAGCCTGCACATTCAAAGAGAGAGGAAGGGTTGTACCATTTAGGGGCTTGCCTTAGTCAAACCTCGTATTAGTGTTTCCACTTCCACAATGGCAATATCAATGATGGGAAAAATAAATGATAAGAAGGAATGATGAATCAACAAATTTATGCAATTCACCACCCTTCAATGGATTCCTTGAAGGATTAAAGTCATGTAAATTAGCTCAAGGTCTTGGATCTTTCTTGTTTGATTGCTTGAATTTCTTGGAGACCTACAACAAGGGTTAGCCTTCACAAACAATGATAAAATGAACATGCATGAACTCACATATGATTTGACATGATGCTTGGATCTTGAATTGTTTCAATAAAGCTTTGAAATGTTGCTCTTGACTTGCTTGATAGTGCTCTTGATAATAATTTTCACTTCTTGTTTCTTGTTAAATTTCAAATGTTGCAATAACTAGGTATTTATATGCAATTATGCTAATTTCCACAAATTAAATCTCGGTAGCCAACATTTGCAACTTGAATTAGAAATGATAAAATGTCAACATTGACATATTTGAATTTTAATCCCAACAAAATAGGGGGATAGATCTACCCAAGGACGTCCTTGTCTTGATCCTATTTTTGGGGATTTAGGTGTTGGGGGAAAAGAAAATTAAATAAATACATTTGTTCTATGCTTTCAATTTATCAGAAAATAGTAAAATAAGCCTTGAAATGCATAATTTAGGAAATTAGGGGTTGAATTAGGTCCAATAAAATAAGGGGGAGCGAGACATATTGTGAAATTATCAATTTTGACAAATTTTTATGCTACATTTAGCCCCCATTTTAGTGAGAATACGAACTTATGGTCAAACTCACACTAAATTAGAAAATCTATGTCAATAGGGGTCCAATTTTACAAATATTGAAGAGATAGGATGAGTAAGGATTAAGGGGGAGCACACAAGCCCCCATGATCCAAGATCTCATGGAAAGACAACACAAGCACAAAAGGAACACTCACATGTATGCAATGTAGTAAAATATCATACACAAACATACACAATGTCAACATGAAATAAAAAAGGAGGGTATGGATAATCATGAGCCAACAAGTTGTGTTATGCTAAGATCCATACCCAAAGGCACTCATGATACACAATAGCAAAGTATGATATTTGCTAGGTGAATCATAGACCAGAGGCACCACGGGCTAGTGAAGTTTGATATTCACTAGGTGAGCCCCCAAGACAAGGTAGCAAAATGAGAAACACACAAAGTCTAGTGAATTCTGATATTCACTAGGTGTGTACCCATTGGAAACCATACTGGGAGCTATACTCCCTGATAAATCTAATAAGGTGCTACAAAAATGATCAAAATGCTATGCCAACACAACACTAAGTTTAATGCACATGAACAAAGTGAAGCAAAAAAAATGTGAATTCTAATGCACCACCAAGTCCAATACATGTGGACAAAGTGAAGCAAAAATGCCAATGCATCACTAAGTCCAATGCATGTGAACAAAGTGAAGCAAAAAATAAACACACCACAAATTCCAACACATGTGAACAAAGTGAAGCAAAAATGCTAATGAATGTCCCCACCTTAAAGTAATTGTAAAACACCATGCTATGAGCAATGGATTTAAGGTAGAAAAATGATAAATTCCATGTGAAAAGGGTCATGAGGGATTATTTGGAAATCCCTATGCTAATGATATGTTTCTAAATAAACTTTCCTCATGATAAGGGGTTTCCCCTAGATGCAATGCAACAAATAACACCATGGATGAACAAATAAGGGATCCAAAAATTCAGGGTCAATATACTTCTTTGCTACAGTGATGTAATAGAGCTTGAAATTGACATCATTACCCAAATACTCATGGAACAACAAACACAATGGAATAATGCCACATAGAGAGAGAAAAAAAAGCTTTTGGGTCAACATGGAAGAGAATTAAATGTCTCAATGCCTTGCATCATCCCCAAAAGGAAAACACAAGAAAAAAAGAAAAAAGTTTATGACATATAGTAGAATAAAGATACAAATAGAAGAATGTCATGACATATTTGTTTCCTTTGTATCTTTGTGTCAACAGAGCAATGAGGGTCATCCAAAGTAAACTCACAAACACAATAACACTCCAAGCAACACAATGCAAGAGATCACATCATGTGCAAGCAAACACAAGGAACACATAAAACAAACAAATTGGAGTACCACACATGCAAGCCAACCTAAAGTAGGTCATCTACATCCCAATCTTATTCATCACATATAGAAGGTATACAACTAGCCAAAAGGACTACCAAAAGTGTTGTACTAGGAGAATCTCTAGGTTCAACACATGGTGGGCCACTCTCATCATGAGGATAATCACGATTGACCCTTGTAGACACATAAAAATGGTCTTGAATTGCAAACCATATTTTCTACGATGACCATGCTTCTCCCTCACATAATTCAATTATTTAATCACATCCTAATGTCGTAATTATTCCTCCATGATTATTTAAATAAGTAAATTACATTTATTTATTTAAGTATGTCACTAATCAATCCATATTCCCTCCAATCATTTAATAACATTACCATTTATCCTTCAGTTAAATAACTTTGTCCATTTAACCCACTTTTCATCCCACAAATAAATAATTAAAAAAACAATTATTTATTGTCTTTTGTCTCATTCCCATTTATGAATTAAACCATTATTTAATTCATAAGTCAACATTCCTCCATAAATTAAATAATTTCTATTATTCTAACTACCTATTATTCTCCACCATTGATCTGATTATCTCCAATTAAATCTCAACCCTTCATTTCAAGGCTTGCCCTAACTTTGAACTAATGTTTCCCTAACCTTAACCCTCCTTATGACATTGATTCTTCACCTTTTATCTTAGGGATTCACCAAATTTTAATCCTGGCCATCCATTCTAAATTTTGAATTCTTTAAAAGGGTCTCTCCCAAGCCATTTTGGACACACACAAGTGACACACAATATGCTTGAGAACTTGAGTACTTGAGCAACCACATTACTTCAATATTTTTCTTATCTTTGGCCTAGGTGATAGTTGCACTTCAAATATGAGGGAAATTATACTAGTTGTAGCAAGATGGAGAAGGCCAATGGAGGTCAACCAACGGAAGCTTGAAGACTAGGTGATGTTGTTTCACTATTCTTATGCTTTTTATTTTCATTGTACTCTATTGTTGATTAGGAATTTAAGTTATCATGCTACTTGCAATCTAACTTGAAAATTTCTCACTAATACAACCCCATCTAAATTCATAGACTTTGAAAACAACAAATTTCACTCATTATGTGCTTGTTCATCTTGATTGTAGAAATTTCATCTTCATCATCCAAGTTAATCACTATATGAGCTTTTATGATAATGTCTATTGTATGTTATTGTTCCACTTCTTTTTTTGGTTCCATATCTTATTTTGGTGAAAGTTGTAACTCTTCTTGACTTTTCTACATAAGTGTTTGATTGTCAGGTATTGTTTTATTCTTTTCTTCCAAATAATGAGCAATAACACGATGTCTATGCCTATGCTCTTTAGCATTTTAGTTTCTTCTTACATGGTTTTCAATTTGTGATGGGATAGGAGTAGGTTTCTCGACCATTGGTCTCTTTTCTTCCCTTAATGGATGAATTGAAGGAACCAACGGGGGTCTGGAAACCACTGTCTCTTTATGTCTATACACTTGTTTTGTTTTCAGAGGCACAAAAGGAATCATTCAATTATCTCTTGGTCTTTTATATGATATTGGTGGAGGAACTGCAATGTATTTACCGTGGTTACTTGGAAGGGAAATTACTTTAGGAATGGGTTCATCCACGACTGGTGGGGTGTGAGGAATAACCATAGACTTATCATCCTTAAGAATATTGCTAAGGGATAACTCTGTTATGCCCTTTGCGTTAAATTTTTGGTATGACCTAAAAAATAAATCCTCACAAGGATTAATAGGTTCCATAGGTTGAGGCCAAAATAAATCTAATGAAAAGTTTCCATGAAAGGAAAAAGGGTTAAACCCACTATGATACATTTAAAAAATTTGATTTTTAAATGGGAACATTATGCACTTGTGAATAATCAATGGGATGAAATTCATGGAGAATATCCATGGGTAGCTACCTTCACATGGAATTGGTTCGATGTTGGGATGATGGAGAATGATACATCTAATTATTTAAGTCCAAATTTAAGAGGAAGAGTGATCAAAGCTATCGTAGGGTGAGAAAAACCATCATGGGTTTTCAACCATGCTTTCGATTGTTCATAAGAATCTTGATAAAGTTCATGAACAAAACAAAAATTCCTCAGTGATCACATTCTCTACATCCACCATATCAATGAGTATCCCCATTGTAGGCTTATCATTAGTGCATTCAATGATATAGAGAGGACCATCGAGTGCATTTATGGATGCATCAACATAGGTGAAAGCAATGTTGGGTAACAAAGTGGTTGGGACCTTATGAGGTTGAACATCTATGAGAGTGACTATATCTTGTAAACCATCCTCCTCATCACTCTTATCATTATTCATGTCATCAGTTTTATCAATATTCATCTCATCATTCTTAACATCACAAGCTTGCACAAAGTTGGATGAATGATCTGGCATTGGATTAGTAAAATTTGCAAGTTTTGGTTAGGTGGAGAAACAAAATTATTCCCTTGATCATTAACATTTTCCAAATAGATATGGTTAGAAACTATGAGGTATTGGATTTGATGTTTATGACACATGCATCATTTCATATCATGTCCATTTGTGCGATGATATTGAAAAAAGGATTTTGGATTGAAACTTGGAGGTACAAGTTTGGTTGTTTCCATGGGTCTAATCAGAGGCAACTGAATTAAGTTCTTGTTCAAAAGTTGCAACATGATCAAATGAAGGGAATCAAATAGTTGGGTAATTTTTCTATCTCTCGATCTAAATTGGTAAGGATTTGAACTTATGGCTGTAAATTGTGGTTCAATGTGGTTGGTTGTTTGAGGTGTATTTATCTTGATAAAGTTCTTGTTTTGCTTCTTGAATGGTTGATAGTTGTTTTGAAGTACAAATTCAGATTTCTCAGTAGGAGTCGATGAAGATGTATCTTCATACTGACTAACATAATTCTGATAATCTCAAAGGGCCATACACAAGTGTATAAAGGATGGATATTTCATAAATAGTATTTTTGTCCCTTATGCCTGGTTGCAAGTTTTTTATGAACACTCTTTGGACATCCACATCAAGGAGAGTAAAATTGATTTGTGAATGAAGCAACTGATAACACCCTATAAAGTCTATTAATTTTTCACTTTTCCTTTGTTTTCATCACACTAAACCAGTTAGTGTAATTTTATGTCCAATTTTTACTTGGAAATGGTGAGGAATGCATCAAAAAGTTTAGTGAAAGAGTGGATTGATTAATTTGGAAATGAACAAAATCATTCCAAAGCCATTTATTTCAATGACCTAGGAAAGAGTTTAGCCAAGGTTTTATCTTCAAAAATGAAGTCACTACACAAGGTAGTATATGTCGATATATGGATTCTAGGGTCTCCTTTACCATTGTATTTGTCAAATTGGGGTATTTCTATATTTTGTGGCATCAGTGTTTTCAAGATTTCAAGTGACAATGGGCTTCTTTTGACATATTACAATGGTTATTCATTTTGGTTTTAGTTAAATGTGGAGATTTGTTGTTGAAGTGAGGTTACATTTTGTAGAATTTGGTTGATGATGGAATCATTGATTGACATGTTTTTGGAATGTGGTGAATATGGTGGGATTGTGTATGTGATTGGTGGACTACTATGTTGTAAATTTATGAGAGTAGATGAAATTTGAGGTGACAATATATGAGGACCCAAAACCATAAGAATTCCCAAAGGAAAGGCCTAAGATTAGATTTATGCCAATTCTTTGTTGTATCGTTGAAGCGACAATTGGATTTGTATATGTGGGAGTAGAGGCTATATTTGACTTCCTCCTTGACTTTGAGTGTATCCCAAAGCTTGAGCACAACTAGCCATTATAGGTATATTAACATCAACTATATGGGTTGGCCTATGCAAAACTTCTAATCCTTGAGCATCATTAATCAGTTTCCTCAAGTTATACATTATAGGAACCGTTATACCAGTTAGAGATTCAGTGCTCAAATAGTCTTGAAGTCCTTCTAGATCTTTGTCCAATTTTTTTAGTTTGTCTTCAGGAACATTGGAAACAACAGTTTCAAAATTTATGTAAATGGTTGATTGTAAAGTTTCCATTGGTATGGTAGCATTAGGGGTAGAGTCCAAAATGGGTTGGTTATTGATAACACTTTGCATGAAAGAGTTGGAAGACTTAGGACCCACAACAAATGTAACAACAATGCGATATTCAATAAGTCTACAACTACATCTCACTGAAGTATTGGTAATGGGACACTAGGTTGTGAAGCTTATGTGAGTTTCAAAACATTAAGTGTACCCAAGATGAATACTAAATAGTTGAATAATCACAACAACACAAGCATAAACCAAAATTAGACAGTAGAAGCAAATAAAACACACAAAAATAAAAACCTGGGAAAAATTTGTTTGAGTCAAATGTAGCATGACGAATTCACCCAAGGGAATCTATATGCTAGATAGGGTTTTAGGAAATCGAAAGTTTGAATGTGTATGTTATTGTTTGAGGTTTTTAGGTATGTTTACAAACAGGTGTGAAAGTGAATATTTTTTCATAATTTACTCAATTTATACTAATGTGATTCAAATGCAAGTGTTGAATTTTTTTGAACAATTAATGACAAATTTAAATAAATTTTGAGATTTAAAAATTAACAATGGACTGCTTCTAGATGTCAAAATCTAAAAATGATGATTTGGGTACAATTTTGAGACACAAAAAATGCATTTTTCTTCACCTTTTGAACAATATGAAAGATGCCTAAATGAATGCAGTTAAAAATTTTAAATCAACAATCAACAAGTAGAAACATACTGAAGACACAAAAATAGAGATATGGGAAAAATTTGGTTGAGCCAAGAATAGGACAAATCCACCCAAGGGCATCCCTGTCCTGGATAAGGTTTCAAAAATTTGAAAGTTTGATTGTTTATTAGATTGTTTAAGGACTTTGTATGTGTATGCAAGTAGGTCTGAAACTAAGTATTTTTTCAAAGTTTGCTCAATTTAGAACAATGTAACTCAAATGAAAATGGGTAACAATGCTTGAAAAACAAATGACAATTGTGAATGCAATTTTGAATGTTGATCTAACCTAAATGAAAAAAACTAATCCTATTGCAATCTATGATGCAATATTATATGCAATTTTTTTGAATTTTTTTGTCTTTTATGATACAAAAATGAACCCCTAAGTGAACAATGTAATGCAAATCTTAGATCTAGGGTGAAGTTTTAGAAGGTGTATAATGTTAACAGGTCAGGTTCACCAAAATGAAATGAAGAAAAAGGAGGGGGAGAGGGTCCTAAATGTAATAGAACCCTAAGACAAAGTCTTTCATTTTCTAGGATTTTATTAGGATACAAATCAAAAAGGTGTTTATATTTACTTTCAACCATGTAGGTGAGTCAATAAAACCTAGGTGCATCTTTGTGGGTGTTAAATATGAATTGAAATTAATTTTCCTTGATTAACCTAATTATACTACGTGTCCTAATATGAAAAATGCAAGATTCCAACAATTGATACACTATAGCAGAGATTTGTAGGAAGATATGAGAAGCGAAGAATATTGTAAACTTTTCCTATAAATTTGAATTCAATCACTATAGGACATAGCCACCAAAGGGCGTCTTTTCTCTTATAGGGATATTTTGGATATATTTTTGTAGTCCTCTGATGTTAGATTTGAGTTCCTAGTTCCCACCTGTAAAATTTTTAGATCACTGTTATATAATTCTATAGGTGAGTTTTTCGTGAGTTGACAAGGTGTAGGGTTTTGAATGCAACAATGGATAAATGATCTTAAAAATTCCTTCAATCCTCTCCAAACATAAAATCTACACAATTCAAAGAGAGAGGAAGGATTGTGCCATTTATAGGTTTGTCATAGTCAAACCTCGTGTTAGTGTTTTCACTTCCACAATGTCAATGCCAATGATAAGGAATATAAATGATAGGAAGGAATGATGAATCAAAAAATTTCTACAACTCACCACCCTTCAATGGATTCCTTGAAGGAATGAAGTCATGCACATCATCTCAAGGTATTGGATCTTGTTTATTTGATTGCTTGAATTGCTTGGAGATTACAAGGGTTAGCCTTCATAAACAATGATAAGATGAACATGCATAAACTCACATATGATTTGACATGATGCTTGGATCTTGAATTATTGCAATAAAGATATGAAATGTTTCTCTTGACTTACTTGATAGTGATCTTGATAATAATGTTCACCTCTTGTTTCTTGATAGATTTAAAATGATGCAATAACTAGGTATTTATATGCAATTACATGCTAGTTTCCACAAATTAAATCCTGATAGCTGACATTTGCAACTTGAATTAAAAATGGTAAAATGTCAACATCGACATATTTGAATTTTGAGCCTAGAAAAATAAGGGGACATAGCCACCCAAGGGCATCCCTATTCTGACCCTACTTTTTGGGGATTTAGGTGCCAGGGGAAAAACATTAAATAAATATATTTGTTCTATGCTTGTAATTTATCAAAAATTGAGGAACGATGGGCCTAACTCGATTGGCTAAAGCATCTTGTTGTAGGAAAGAGGTCACGAGGTCTAGTCTCCCCATCGTCTCCATAGTATCAAAGGGCGTGTCACGCTAGTGTCATCGGTCACATGAAAAAAGTTTACTAGGTGCACTGCAGTTTATAAGGGAATGGATACCCGACCAATTCTTGTAGTCTAAAAAAAATGATCAAAAAACGTTAAAATAAGCCTCAAAATACATAATTTAGAAATTTAGGGGTTCAATCAGGTCCAATAAATTAAGGGGGAGCAAGACAGTGTGAAATTGTCAAGGGTGACAATTTTTGATGCTATAATAAATTATTAATATTATGTATTATCTACTATAATATTTTAATTATTAATATATTAATGAGTATTTATAATTATAAATATTTAAATATTTATCTATACTATATATTAATTATATACTTTGTAGAAAGTATATAGTTATTCAAAACTAATCTTAATTCATTTAAAATATATAATCTTATAAAATATGTTCTTCTCTTTAAAGAAGGAAAGAAAAACATTATAAACAATTAGACTCAAGACATTTTCATAGCAACAATAATGAAGCTCACATAGAAGTGTATTTAAAAAAATCTCACCGACAAATCCTTCACTTTGGAAGAACTTATCATATGTTTTTGAAGATTATTAAATGATTCAAATTTTTGGAAAGCACAATTGCTATAAACACGCCACTTCAATAGTAAATGATGTAAGCGAAGTGCTAATTTTCATCTTTATCCTTCATTTATAGAGAGGAAGAGATACATAGAGAGAGAGAGAGAGAGAGAGAGAGAGAGAGAGAGAGAGAGAGAGAGAGAGAGAAGATGGGGGGAGAGATAGCTCAATATATATAGGGAGAGGGAGAGATATAAATAGGGTGACGTAGAGAGAAAAATGTGATGGGGAAAGAGAGAGAGATAGAGGTAGAGAATCTATCTCTCTCTCTCCCTCTTTATATCTTTAGGGATATAGATAGAGGGTGATATAAAGAGATAGAGATAGGGATTTCTATCTAAATCTCTCTCTCTCCCCCTTTACCTGTTTGTCTCTATCTCTCATTCTCTATCTTTTGAGTTTCTCTCTCTTTATATACACACACATAATTGTCTCCCCTCTATCTTTCTTTTTCATCCTCTCTCTTACTTTCCCTCCAAAGATCAATTAAAATATTCAAATTATTATATGTTAATTTTTATTATTATAAGGGGTAAACACTTTTGACCCAAAGCTATGAACCACAAACGGAGGACCTCATCCCTAATTTAAACATTCAACAATTATACCCCAGTGTGTTTTGAACCTTGACAACAAGAACAACACCATAACAACTTAACCATCATACTATACCACTACTGACTATATGTTAATTATATATTATATAAAAAATATTTTAATTATTAATTATATATTGATATTAATAATTTTTAATTATATTAACATAAATAATAATAAATATACTTATACTTATAATTATAATTATATATAATTAAAACACGTTCTATTCTATTTATATGTTTAATTTATATTATATAAAAATATATTTATTAATTTAATAGTTGTATCTAATAATTTTTACTATAGAATATAATATATAAAAATATTATATATATAATAATAAATACAATTATATTTTATGTAATTAATTTATATTATATAAAATATATCTTATAAATTAATTATATATTGTATTATATTTATAATATATAATAATAAATAAAACCATAATATTATTATAATATATTATAATTTTATTTACATTATATAAAATATATCTTATATATAATTATATATTGTATTATATTTAGAATATATAATCATCAATAAAACTATTATATATTTTTTGATTTGTAATACACAACCGAGGTTGCATGTAGTATATTAATATATATTTTTTTTACATAGTTGCAACAAGGCAGTGAGATGACCATGAAATGCAACCTTGAATCAAAATACAAAGCTATCGCTCTATCAACATATACAAAATGATAATATTTCTTTACATCATCAAAACAACCCCCAAGAATCAGTTTCCTTCATCATAGAAGTCACCCTCCTCAACTATGGCAACAAAGTCCCATGCCTATTGCAGACTATCAACCTCAATTAGCCCAAGACGACGAGATAGAAAGTCAAAACCTCGCCGACTGAGGTTGCATGTAGTATATTAATATAATTTTTTTTACATAATTACAACAAGGCAGTGAGATGAACATGAAATGCAACCTTGAATCAAAATACAAAGCTATCGCTCTATCAACATATACAAAATGATAGTATTTCTTTACATCATCAAAACAACCCCTAGGAATCAATTTCCTTCATCATAAAAGCCACTCTCCTCAACTATGGCAACAAAGTCCCATGCCTATTGTAGACCGTCAACCTCAATTAGCCCAAGACGATGAGATAGAAAGTTGAAACCCCGCCAAGCCCAACACTTGTGTCGAGCAAGGCACCTCTCGTCCACATGCATTATGAAGGGCTATCGCTCCACCTCAACCCCATGCTGCATCATACGAACGATATTGTCTGGCCAAGGGATGCCAATGCTGGGTTCACATTCCTATTGGCTCCTCTTTTATCCCACATTCACCAATTTCACTCTTTCTTCAACCCTTGAGTCCTATAAATAGAGGATTCCTCTACACACTATGGATCCACAATCTCAAGTAAGTTTACTATAGGAATTTCTCACTCATCTCATCACATCATTTAGCTAGTTTTTATCATACTTTAGCATCACTTTCATATTAGAATCATCCACATCATTGGAACTTATTAAAGGGATTGGGAAATGGATTCTTTCCACATCAAAGGAGAACCAATCCCCCTATGGGATGGAGGTTTAGTAGATTTAGTTAATTACATGTTATCATTTGTCTAGTTTTATGCTTTCATTTCATGTTTTCATCTTTATTTCACTAAGAATATCATAGGGAGTGTTGTGGGGCCCCCTGTCCTACTGGCTACACCAAGGGCAACACATGTCCATCTTGACCATCCTGTGGCTATTGAGGTGGCTACTGAGGTACCTATCCAATCTGAGGTCCTTAGACCCATCCCCTACCCATTGCTGGTACTATCAGTCTTGTAGGGGCGTGGGCCTACCAATATGTGTCATAATTCTGCATCGTCCCTACATTTGGGGGACCATCAAAGTATACCCATGACTACATTACCAACTGCCTGAAATCATTGATCGCCACCTAGGGTTGGATCCACTGCCCCCAAGCTATGTCTTGATCTCTCCTCACATAAATTGCTCTATATGCTAGATCAGGTGCATTCTGCACCTCCCCAAACTGTCTGGCTACCCTATTAGGCAGGTAGCACTCAATCATATGGTACTCCTACCCCTGCATGTATTTGGTCTGATGACAGTAGAATAACTGCGCATCATCATCATGCCACCCGTGATAATGGAGCCAAGACCTCCATCTGAAGACTGTCATCTCATTAATAACCCGTCTCTAGTACGGGATGCCAGTGACACTTGTATAGTGGAGGGTGGTCATCCCTCCATACCTGTAAGCTATGAGATCATCACAATCTATTTGGACATCTGCTATAGTGGGCCTCAATGTGCTCGTACACCCATACGTGAAGAAGTGTAACATTGACCCCAATGTTGCAGGCCCCGCAGTATACCACCTAGTGCATGTCATGATATAAGGAGGAAAGGAAAATTGGCCCCCATGCATATATAGTCATCTCCTCCATCATTTGGGACCAAAAAATTCCCCATCCCATGCTGCAACCTCTGGTTCATCTATTAGGAATGAGAACTCCCGAGATTAGTGCATCAACAAATAATGTCAAATTTGGGGAAATCTCCTCATACCGATCCAGGTTATGCTGCCCACTATCCACCTCATACTGGTCAACTCCGAACAATTGGAATATGGCATCACCACCGGCCTCAACATCGTAAATAATCTACTCACTGTGTATGGGGATCCGTAGGATCTGCCATACGTCCTCCAAGGTAATTGTGGCCTCTCCTGTCGGTAAGTGGGATGATGATGTCTCGCTCTGCCATCTCTCCATGAGTGCTATCATCAAGGCCAAGTGTGTCTGGACTGCAGGCATTTGCACCACATGGATGAATCTGATAGAGCCTAAGGAAAATAGTGCATCATCACTTAGATGCCTCGCTCGATGTAGTATTTGACCTCTGTGCTCCTTCAAGTGGAGCACGCGAAGGACCTCCTACATTCAAAATGCCCATGATGTCAAATTTTATTAACCTAGTGCAATTTTTGAAAATTAAAAATCCCTTAAAAGAAAAGGTGAGCCGACATTTACAAAGGTGACACTTTGCATTTTCGCAAAAGTGATGCTATAAATGAAGGTAGTAGTATATTGCAAAGGTAGTCGTCATTTCCCCATGATGCCCTACCCTCCTAAGCTCGTGTGACACTATCATGCAAAGGTGGGTCAACATTTCAAAAGTGACCCTAGACCCAAACAACGCCACTCGACACTATCTCATAAAGGCGTCGCTCCATTGACAAAAGTGATGCTGATGTTACCATTTTTGATGCCCTAGAGAGCCACTTTTGGATGACCTAGTTGGACCCTAATAAATGAACCAAAAATGCAAAAAATGAGAAAAGTTTCAAATTACGTATCGAGGGTCCTACATTTGGACGCCATTGGAACTCTTGAACCCACTCCATCTGATGCTTGGGAATCACATGAGCTGCCATTCCGTTAGCACCTCAGAGCAAAATTGTGAGAATCCTAGAGGGGTATGTGCACAAATGAGTTGAAAATGACCCCTACCTCCTTTTTATGCTAGAAATTTAGGGTTTTTTGAGGGTATAATTAAGATTTTTTTGGCCCATTAATCCGTTTTTTGCATAACGAAGCCTGTTTTGACCCGTTTTTATCATTGTGAGTCTATTTTCACATCCCATAGGATATTTTTTGTGCATGAATCATTGTTGAATCCTTTTCGCGAGCTCGACCCAAAAATTAAAATTTTCGCCCAATCTCTTGAGGGGGTGCAGTGTAGCAGCGTAATTTCTTCCGTTGAGGCATCCAAGAAAATCATATTTTTTTTGAATTTTGATATCAATAGTGTTATTCTTTGAGCCAATGCAACAAGTACCTCATTTCAAAGAGGGGAAAAATATAGACACTTAGATAATCTTGATTGATATTATGCATCTGATTTTGATAAATTAACATCACTTCTTCAGGCTAAATCACTTCAGACTAACCAATTAATTAAATAATCAACATTATTTAGTTAAATTCATCAATTTCCACTATTAATCAAATAATTAAAATTTATTAGTTTAATTCACCTTTCTTCTGACTAATGTTCATCATATTTAATTAAATCAAATCATTTAATTAAATCCTTCTAAAAGTCCTCTCATTTGATTAAATAAATCAAATCAAATTTCACAATCCCCTAACCCATCCAAGTTAATTAATTTTGAATTAATTAACCCTAAGCCACTTTCTAATCATCATTAACAAATCCTCTATCTTTTAACTCCTCAAAATTTAAATCAACCCATGGTCGACTAACTAGGTTGCACATGAAATTCATTTCTTTTAATATCTAATTACCCTATTTATCCTCACAATGACATATTCCTAGGAATATTCCTCTCACCTACCTCCTCATTCAATTTCCCTCCAAAGGTTTTCAATAGCCTCTTACACATCCATAAATACCTCTTACATTCATTTACTTCTTCTTACATCCTTTCAAATCCTTAACCATTTCCATTTATTTCTGTTACATCTCCTTTACTCTACACATTCCCCAAAATGTGCTCCACCCTCATCCAATAGAATTGTGACAAATGTCACATTCCTATTGGCTCCCCTTTTATCCCACATTCACCAATTTCACTCTTTCTTCAACCCTTGAGTCTTATAAATAGAGGCTTCCTTTACACAATATGGATCCACAATCTCAAGCAAGTTTACTATAGGCATTTCTCACTCATCTCATCACATCATTTAGCTAGTTTTTATCATACTTTAGCATCACTTTCATACTTGGAATCATCCACATCATTAGAACTTATCAAATGGATTGGGAAAGGTATTCTTTCCACATCAAAGGAGCACCAATCCCCCTATGGGATGGAGGTTTAATAGATTTAGTTGATCACATGTTATCATTTGTTTGGTTTTATGCTTTCATTTCATGTTTTCATCTTTATTTCACTAAGAATCTTATAGGGAGTGCTTTTTTTGGTTTTCTAATTTGATTAACACTTCTTTTTTGTCTCTTATTAGTTAATTGCAGATTAGGCATTCACAATCATCTTCTAGGATTTGATTTTACACAATTAAAAATAAAAATTTAAATTAAATCTTGCCACTTTTTTATTTTCCAAATTTTATTAACTTCAAAACATACATAAACACAAATAAAAATTAAATTAAAATAACTAAAATTACTATAATTATTAAATAAAATATAATTATAATCCTAAAAACATTAAATAATTAGGATTAAGAGTAAGGTAAAAATTATGGTTAGAACTATTCAAAAATTAAAATAAATTAAAAATAAAATATTACTAATAAAAATTCAATATCTTTATTCATATAATGCTCCAAATTTTTTATTCATCTAATATCTTTATTTCAATTTTTTTTTTTTTTTTAGGAAAATTGCTATCAAAGAGGATAACACTCTTTCTATTGCTTTGAAAGTCCAAATTACAAATTTCCAAGACTAGACATTACATATTCAGATTGTCTGCTTTCTTAGAGGACGTTAATATCATTGAATGCTTTTGTTTTGAAGGCTTTTTTTGCACTTCACCTCTGTCCATTCTTGTTCCATTTCAAGGTTACTACTTGCCACATTCAAGTTTATAGTATTATCACTGTTTGCTGGAGTAACTTGAGATAACAATGAAAATTCCTCCAAAGAGGGAGGAGAGGGCTTCTTATCAGTCATCGCTTGAAGATAGTTTTTCTCAATCTCTGGAGTGGGATGAGGTGACATTGGAACCTTTAATTGATGCATTGGAGAAGAGGTAGCAACTTCTTGTTCAAAGGGAGAAATTTCTTGTGTGCTCAATGGAATAGCTAGAGGACTTTGAGGAGAAACCTTTTCCTTCTGAGAACAAGGTGGACTAACATAGTGTTTGGGCTCAACCCCAATCCACCAAGTGGGCTTTCCATGAGGGTCTCGCTTATGAACGGATTGATATTGACATTGAGACGTACAATGATTAGTTGAGAAACATTTTTTGCACCGAAAGACAACTTTTTCATAATCCACAGGCTGCATCCAATGCCGATCTCCAACCTTCAATGCAATCTCAGCAGGGAGCCCATTTGAGAGATCCATTTCCATACAAATGCATGCATAGGTGGAAATTTGGTAGTTTTTTGTGTCATCTAAACTATAGTGATACTTTCGTAAGCCATTGCTAATGGCCTATAAACAATCTAATTCCCATAATTGAAATGGGAGATATGGTAAACACACCTAGAAAAATGGAGAAGAGAAAGTTTCCGTTTGTGGATCAAAAGATGGATACCATGGCTTCATGCACAAGAAGTCACCTTGGAAAACCCAAGATCCATTTTCTAGCACCCAATTTTTGTCGTTGACAGATTCAAATTCAAGAATAAAAAACCCTCTGGCACAAGGGAATAAACAAATTTCTTCCAAAAAGATTCTTTCCAATTTTCCAAAATCTAGGTATGCAGGTCACTCAATGATGGCCATAACTTTGTGAACCTACAAATTAAGGCATTATTCTGCAAGAATCCCTCCCTGTCACAAACTAATCCATCCAGATGAATCTCTATAATGGAGGAAGAATGGCTGACCTGAATAGTGGGGAAGCGGCGCACAGGTGCATCAAACCCCTCGGTGGAATCAGACCCATTAGATGGGGAAACCCTCTGCTGCTGATCAAAACTTCCAGAGCCAAAGGGCAGGGTAGGTCGACGAGGCTGCACAGGGGACCACAATGGATTGCAAGCCCTAGGTCCGGAGCGCAGAACATCTGCAAAGTCATTTTTCCCCTGCGCATGGTTGCGAGGAACTTCCAAGTCTGCCCCACGAGAAAAGGCATCCACACCATGAGCCTCATGCCTCCCATCGCCATGCGGGAGTTTTTGTAGATCTGCGAAGGCCAACGAAGCATGGGAGGAGGTAGCAGAAGGTTTGTGAAACATTGCAAATTCCCATCTTTATTTCAAATTTTATTCGCAATATTAATTTATAGATTTTTTTTAGTAATGCCACTCTATAATTCTTTATTATTAGGGTTAGGGTTATGACCATAGTTATGGATAGTGTTACAACCATATTTAGAGTTAGAGATAGGTCTAGGATTAGGGTAATGGTTTAGAATTTATTGTGAAAGTTAAGGTTAGGGTTAGGATTAGAGTTAGAGTTAAAATGTGGGATTAAGGTTAGGGTTAGGCCGTGAAAATAATTAATTAATAATACTAAAAAATTATAATTAACAAAATTTACATTTATTTTTATTCACATTAATAAAACTTACATTTATTTTTTTCCAAATCTAAAAAACAATAATTAAAGTAACTAGTCACTAAGTGACACTTGTTATATTTTAAGTTTCCAAAAAATCCTCATGATATATCCCAATTCTTATAACTTCCTTTTTTTAAACATGACTGACAGTGCTAGCGTGACATGCCCTTTAGTACCACGGGGGTGGGGGAGACTAGACCTCATGACCAACCTCCTACAACAGGAAAGATTTAACCAACTGAGCTAGGGCCCCCGCCCCCGATTCTTATAACTTCCATCAGATTGAATGGTTCTTCCATTTTTTAATTTTTTACATGACTTATAGGCAAAAGAATTATAGAAAAACCTTTATTACTTCCTCATGACTTCTCCAAATTTGTCATTTTAAAATAATATGCTCTTTTCCCACGATTTACAAAACTGCAATTTAGAGTTTTTTGAACAACAATGAATAAAAGGTAGATTTAACACATGATGGAGGCATTTTTAATATTTATGTATTTTAAATTATATTTTAATATTTTATGTATAATAAATGTTTTTTTATAATGTTTATATGTGATTTTTTTAAAATAATATTAAAAAATAAATTATTAATAATTTGATTGGTTAATATCTTTTAATTTTTATTTTGATTGACAAATATTTTTAACTTTATATTAAATTTTACATAAATCATAGATAAAAAATAGTGGACATCCATAATTCCTAATGTCATATTAATTAAAAAAACTTATATAAATATTTGTATGGCCTAATAATAGGGTCTTAAAATACTAATGTATTGACTAATATTTTTAACTTTTATATCAAACTTCACATAAATCAAGGAGAAAATGTAGTTATTATAGTACCCCACAATCCATAATATTTGTATAACCTAATAATATAGTCTAAAAAATCTTAACATATGAAAAACAAGATAAGATTGTTTGGGTGCACAATTTTTTTTTATAAAACTATATTTTGCATAAATTTATGGGTTAATGTGATTAAATGTTTGCCTTCAATTTGGTTAGATCTATTGTTGTAAGAATACTTTGTAAACTAAAATTAAAAATAATACACATTTTTTTTTTTATAAAATTATATTTTTGCATTAATTTATGGGTTAATGGGATAAGATGTTTTCCTTCAATTCTGTTATATTTGTTGGTGTAGGAAGATTCTACGGATCAAGATTGTCCACAATTTTCTTTGATTTTCTTATAAAACTATATTTTTGCATAATTAATTTATGGGTTAATGGGATTAGATGTTTACCTTCAGTTTGGTTACATACATTGGTGTAGGAAGACTATATGGACTTTCATTATGTCTTTTAGAAAGTACATATACTCCAACATGCATGGAAGTGAATATTTGAAAAGTTTGAATTTTTTTCAAGAGTTATATGTTATGTATATTAGTATTTTGGATTAACTAACTATTTTAAATGCATATCTATTTGTATGTAGATCAATGTTAACATTTATATATTTAAAATATATATTTTTTAAATATGTTATTTTTATTTACTTAAGATTTATTTTAAAACAATTATTTATTTATTTATTTACTTAAAATTTATTTTATAAATAAAGTAACTCTTGAGTAAATAGTATAAATGAATAAAATTATTCTTCAATAGTGTAAAGTAAAACAACATAACTCTTAGTAAATAAAATTAAACAATTTTTAAGTAAATGGAATATTTTTTTTTTTGAATAAAGAGGGTAAAAATTTATTATAATTAGGAAATCACCAATACAAAGAAATCAGGGTCCACAAAGGCACCCAAAGATAAATATGAACATTAGACCAACAAACATCAATCAAGACTCAATACCACAACAAAACCATTTGCCATTCAACATCAACCAACCATGTTCTTCGAAATAATCTTTTCTAAATCTTGGCAATAATCAGGGGATAACTACTCCCATCCCTCAATCTGCTAGTCACCAACATGCTCAGAAGCCCATTTGGCCAAATAGTATGCAACTCTATTCCATTTGAGGGGAATGTGAATAAAAGACACCACCTCCAGCATGGAACACAGTTGCAAAATATGTCGGGTACAACCGAAGCAAGTTGCCAATTAACTCCCTCCAAATTTTGCTCGCTCAACAAATTAACAATGATATGCGAATTTGATTTGCAGATAATCTTACGCTATCTAAGAGCACATGCACACTCAATAGCCCAAAGAATCACCAACCCCTCCATAAGATTGTTGGTTTGCTGCCCTTTATGAATGGAAAATAGAAAAATAACGAAACCAGAGCTATCTCTCCCAGCCTCTCCAATTCGAGCAAGCCCAGGGTTACCCCTAGAAGAGCCATCAGTGTTGATCTTCAAAACATCCACCAAAGGAGGAGACCAACTCCCAACCCTTTGAACCTTCTTTTTAACATGCCTACCTCTTCGAACACAAAAAAAGTCAAAAGCCAAAGTCCGCAGACCCAATCTATTCACAATCTCATCATCCTTCTTTTCCAAGGGGAAATCCACTTCACATTTAGCTTCCACCATCTCCTGAATCATACCAAAAATATGTTTCCAAACTTGTTGAGTCATCTACTCATCCCCAAAAAAAATCTTGCGATTCCTTTCCAACTAGATTTTCCAAAGGATAAAAGTAGGGTCAATGCACCACATAATCTGGAGAAAAGAGGCCTGTGTAGGAGGTCCCCCCAAGCTATTCCAAAAATAAACCAGAGAGGAAGCATGAACATAAGGATGTTTCCACAAACCCCACAAAAAATGTGAAATAAGCATAGGAAAAGGACAACGAAAGAACAAGTGCGAAGAATCCTCCTCATTTCCCCCACAAAGAACACAAACATTAAGGCCCTAGAATCCCCACTTCCAAAGATTTTTCCAATTGAAACATTTATTCCAAGCTAAGGTCCACAAGAAATAATTACACTTGGGCCAAGGGAACTTATTCCAAACATTTTTCTACCAAGGAACTTACAATCCCCCATACTTCTAAGGAATCAACTCCTAATACCCACTGGCCACCATGAAAACCCCCTTAGGATCCTAACTCCAAGCCAAAATATCCCTACCTCAAAAAGAGCTACATTGTCTACTTGCCAAAATATTTTGAAGCTCAACACAATCCTCCTTCGAGCAACCCACAGGCCACTTGCTAGGAATCTTCCATCTAGACACCTCCACATGCCTACAAGGGTAAGAAGTCTTAAAATCAACCCCCTGAGACCAACTCACCTCCAAAAAGTGCTGAAAATGATCTTGCAGATTAGGATACCTGCTCATGATAGTGGGAAACCCATCCCAAGAGTCAAACTAGAAGAGAGCCTCAGAGCCCCTATTACATATCTAAAAAAACCTTCCTTGATCAACTTAGCACCTTTTTTAAGTGTTTCCTAAATCACATAACCTTTCCCCACAATTGGGTATCGAGGAACCTCCTCTATCGGTATCCCACTTAGATATTTGTGAGAAACAATCCTGGCCCAAAAATGATCCTATTCCAAACACCATCACCAATAAAGCTTGGCAGACAAAGCCAAACTAGAGCTAGGATGGACTACCATAGCTTGAGGCCACCAAGCTACTTTAGCCTACAAATAATATCCCCCTTCACAAGGCTCCACTTAGAAGATGATAGGTTGCCAGCCCATAAAAATTGCCTAGCTAGAGAGTCTAAATCCTTGAAAAACTAATGGGAGCCACTTGGAGCATACACTTATAATTGGGAAGAGCTTGCACCCTTGACTTAAGAAGCTAAACCCAACCAGCAAAAGAAAGCCACCTGTGAGTCCAATGGTTCACCTTCACCAAGATAAACCAAAGGTAAAGAACCAATATGAAACCTTAAAATATGAGAAATCCATTGCTAAATGAGCCTCAAAGTATTAAAGAAGAAAATGGAAGAATTACCCTCATTAATCATCTACCCAAAAGCAGCAAGATAAATATCCAACACCTTACACAAATTAGTGGCTTCTCTTACCTTAGCAATGCCCATCAAAGTAGTGTCATGAAAAAATTGTAGGTGTGACTAGGAAGCTAAATTGTTGCCCCAAACCAAACCTTGGATAAGACCATGCACCACATTAATCTTACTGACTCTTCCCAAACCTTCAACCAAAAGAATAAATACTGGGAGAGAGGATCCCCCTTGCAAAGGCCTATAGAAGCCCCAAATAATAAAGATAGCTCCCCATTAATTAAGAATGAGAAAGAAGTGGTCGTGACACAACTCATAACCCACATAACCCACTCCTCAACAAAACCAAAAGCAATAAGCACTTTATGCAAAAAGGACCATTTAACTCTATTGTAAGCCTTTGCCATATCAAGCTTGGTAAACATAGCTTTTTCTTTAGAGGTCACCATGTAATGAATAGTTTAAGTGGCAATGACCACACTATCCAAGATTTTACTATTTGCCACAAAACCTCCTTGTTCCTTAGAAATGAGACTACTAATCCACCACTTCAACCTCTCAGCAATCAGCTTGGAAATAATTTTATAAATCACATTGCAAAAGGGAAATGGGCCGAAACAGACTTAGCCTATCTGCTCCTTCACATTTAGGAATGAGAAAGAAAAGTGGAATTCATAGCCCTCAACATCTATCTAGTAAATGAAATAATTTAAGAGTAATATTTTTTAATATTTTTTAGATTATTGTGCTTAAGATCTCTTACTAATTTAATTAACGAGTTAATTAACACAATAATACATTATAACAATAGAAAGTTGAAATTATATAAAAAAAATATTTTTACAATATTTTTTAAGACAAGTACTATGTGGCTATGTGACACTTCTTAAAGTATTTTGTCTATTTTGATTGTGTGATTTGTTAATCTTAAAGCATGCCAATAGAATTCATTTATAGTCATAGGAATCTTTTGCAATTTTTTTGTTGTAGATGTTTTGGTTAGTGTACTTCATGACTTTAATGTCCTTCCACACCTATTAAATAAAAGAGGGAACATGGTAGGTAGATATATAGTGTAGAGGAAGCAATATTTTGTTGCAAGTATGAGTGAGTATGGTGGTGTTGTCATTAATGTTGTCATTGATGTCAACACAATACAGGTTGTTACAAAGAAAGGAATCAAGTGATTGTAGGTTGTGCATGTACAATTGAGATACTATAGAGATGTTGTGAGTACATGGAGCTATCTTTATGGTGTCGCAGGTGTGTTGATATGATAAGCTACCAAGTGCTTTTGAGAAATAGTGAAGTCAGAGTCGTGTGTGTTCAGAATGTGCTCTAGTTTGTGCTCCACATTTCTTCTATGTTGATCCTATGCTTGTGCAGATATGAAGTATTGTTTATGGGTATCTATTGGTGATATATCTTGGATTGTAGCTTCTAGATTGATGAAGAGTGAAAGTTGTGTTCACCAATGTGTGAACTGGTTTGGTAGTGTTGTTTGTCTATGACTGCGAGAAATGTTTCTGCTTCGTAGTCCTCCGCTGGTTTGTTTCAGGTCTTGCAGATTTGGTAGAATTCCTATATTGTGTTATCTGTGTTTTGATAAAAGTGTTCATGGTTTGGTGCTTTAGAAGATGAGTTTTAAAGTTACTGTGTGTGGCTGTACAGTCCAAATGGACTAGTGAGAAGTGTGTTGTGTATGAAGGTTGTTGCATTTTCTGTGGATGAATTTGAAGGAATCTGATATGTGTTCCGGTGTATGATGAAGCGTGTTAAGTGGTTCACATGCTATCTTCTCATTTTGGAAGCCTGTACTTCAAATTTCATTTGTGTTTTCATTAGGTTTGGCCAACCTAGTGTCTACACATCATGTGAAGGATAAGTATCAATTGAGGAAGCATGTGATTGATCTGAGATGTTGTTTTGGGTCTTGGTTGAGTGTTGGATTGGTCCACTTTCATTCTCTTCCACCGTGGGAATGTTGAGTCGCTGACTTAATTTGAATTTGTAAAATGAAGTGTATGCAACTAACCTTGGAGAAAGTTTCTAAGGTTGAAGATGGTATAAATACAAGTTGAGATGTTATGGATTGATGTATCAAGAATACCACAAGTGTGAGAAGCAAGAGTGTGCGAAAGTGAATCGAGGAAGAAGTAATTTAATGTGTCAGATTCCTGAAAGTAGTGAGCTGATGGTGTCTGCCATCTTTTGATCAAGGCTACAGATGTGTGTAACTTGCTGTGCTGGATTTTTTTGTTATCTTTTGTATTTGTAGGTAGTCGGCCTCCTTGTTGGACAGTGAGTCCTATTTGTAGGCAATGAGCCTTGTATCCAGATAGTGAGTCCTTTTACACAGTGAGCCTCTTTGTAATTGGTTTTGGAATTAATTTATATTGTGAGTTAATCCTCACTGTGGTTTTTTACCTTATTGGGTTTTCCATGTAAATCTGGCGTTTCTTGTGTTGGTATTGCTTTCTATTATTTACATTTCATGCTCACACTTAATAGTAGAATAAAGTGGATTTGAATTTGTTAATTGTTTGAGTTTGTGTTTGAGATTGGTGACAATGATTCACCCCCCTCTCAATTATCTTGTGCCTTTCAACAATTGGTATTAGAGCTTTGGTTCCTTGGAGAAGAGATTAACTGCTTGAAGTAGATACGATGGCACACAAATTGTCAATTCCTGTGTTTGATGGATCTAACTACAGTGACTGGAAAGTGTAGATGAGAGGTTACTTGATCTCTCTTGATTACAAGACTTGAAAAGTTGTTGAGAAAAAATATGTTGCATTGACAAGTGGTCCTTCTTCTATAGATGAGATTTCTGCCTATGAGGAAAATGAAAAAGCAAGGTATACAATTTATAGTTCTTTATCTAAGACTGAGCGAACAAAATTTATTTCTTTTGGCATTGCTTATGAAGTTTGGGAAAAGTTGGAAGATATTTATGAAGGAAATGATAGAGTGAAATTGTCAAATAAGCTAATGACTAAGCACAAATATGAGAAATTGAAAATGGAAGAAGGTGAAGATATTGCAAGCTATTTTCAGAGAGTTGATATTGCAATGAGTGAAGTTAAAAATCAAGGTGGTACCTTGGCAAATGAAGATGTAATGGAGAATATTTTGATGATTCTACCGAAGAGTTATAGTGACAAGGTTTCAGCTATTGAGGAAGTGTATGATCCTAAGAAGTTTACTAAAGAACAACTATTTGAAACCTTGACTACATTTGAGATGAGAAAGTTTGGAAAGGAAAAGGAGAAGACAAAAGATGATCCAGATAGTGATGGTTTAGAAGAGTTGGAAGCAAATTTCATAAGAGAGTTGAAGAAAGGTACTGGTAAGTACAAAGTTATGTTACCTTTTAAATGTTTCAGTTGTGGAAATATTGGTCACTATGCTTCAAGATGTCCAAATAGAGTTGTACACAAGAAGAACAAAGACAATAAAGAAAAAAAGGATAAGAAGTTCAAGAGATTGTACTATGTTAGAGAAGATGCTTGAATTTCTGATGATGAATCTGATTTTGAAGGTGATAATGATGAATTCCTATTTCTAGCCTTAGAGAATAAATCTATATCTAACTCTAGAAGATGTGCAAGGGAAAGTGGTCCAGAGAACAAGAAGGATGAGATGGAAGGTACTTTGGTTACTTCCTTTCATGCTAGACAAGATGAAGACTATTGGGTGATTGATAGTGGCTGCTCAAATCACATGACCAGAGACAAGAGTAATTTTACTAAACTTGAAAAGTATGATGGTGGATTAGTCATGTTTGGAGATGATTCAGGAGCAAAGATTGTTGGAAAAGGAACAAATAGATTTGATTGAAAACATAGTACTAATGATTTCTATTATGTTAAGGGATTAAGGAATAATATTTTGAGTGTTGGACAAATGTGTAGCAAAGGATTCAAGCTTGTGTTTCAAGATAACACTTATGAGATGATAAAAGGGTCCAAAACTATGGTTGTTGTAGGAAGAACATATGGAAACATTTATCAGCTTAAGGGTGTTGATGGTTAGTTCCTTGTATCTCAAGTTAATGAAAGTTGGATATGGTACCAAAGGATGGGACATGTGAAATTTTATAATCTAATTAGGATCAATTCAAGAGAGGTTGTCTGGGATCTACCTAAAATCATAAAGCCTACTAATACTATTTGCAAAAGTTGTCAGTTGGGAAAGCAAACAAGACACAATTTTAAAGGAAAAGATCAATCAACTACTAGAATGCTGGAATCGGTTCATACAGACTTCTGTGGTCCCATAAGAATAGGTAGTCTTAATGGTGATAGGAATTTCATGCTCCTTATTAAATCTGTGTTTACTTTCAAAGATAGAGCCTAATTCTATGTGTGAAGAATGCAAAGATGAAAGTTGGGTAGAGTAATGAAAGAAGAATTGCAGCAAATAGAGAAGAATCAGACATGGGAATTGGTTCCTATACTTGTAAACAAGAATTTAATTGGTTCAAAGTGGGTGTTCAGGAGTACGCTGAATGAAAATGGTGAAGTTGTGAGAAACAAGAAAGACTTGTATGCAAAGGTTATTCACAAGTTGAGGGAATAGAATTTAAGGAGACATTTGCCTTGGTGGAAAGAATGGAGGCTATTTAGATGTTTTTGAAATTCTCTGCTCACAAAGATTTCAAGGTATAGCAGATGGATGTTAAATCTATATTCTTGAATGGACAATTGAAAGAAGAAGTGTACATGGAAGAACCAGAGGGATTTCAATTATCAGATAAACCGGATATGGTTTGTAAGTTGAAAAGGGGCATTGTATGGAATTAAACAGGCTCCCAGAGCATGGTATGCAAGGTTGGATAGGTATTTGACACAAAAAAGATTCAACAAGGGCTATGTAGACAACAATCTCTATTTCAAAGTTGAAGGAAACAAAATTTTGATAGTGGTTGTGTATGTTGATGATATCATTTTTGGAGGAAATGAGGGTATGTGCAAGAGATTTGTAGAGGAGATGCAAAAAGAGTTTGAAATGTCTATGATTGGTGAGTTGAATTTCTTCCATGGACTTCAAGTAAATCAAATTGATAAGGGCATATTCATTTCACAATCAAAGTATGTCAAAGAGTTGTTGAAGAAGTTTGGAATGGATGACTCCAAACCGGTTTGTACCTCTATGGTGACTGGATGTAAACTAAGTAAGAATGATGAATCTCCTAAAGTTGAGCAGAGCATGTACAGATCTCTGATTGGTGGACTCCTATAACTTACTGCTACTAGACTAGATATCATGCATGTCGTATATTTGGTTGCCAGATTTCAAGCAGAACCTAAAGAAGTGCATGCTACAACTGTGAAGAGGATATTCAAATATCTAAAAGACACTATGGATTATGGCTTGTGGTATCCTAAGGATATTGATTTCACTTTTAGTGCTTACACTGATGCATATTGGGTTGGTTGTGTAGATGACCAGAAGAGTACAAGTGGAGGTGCATTCTTTCTTGGAGAAAGATTGGTTTCATGGTTAAGCAAGAAACATGATTCAGTTTCTTTATCCACTGCAGAAGTTGAGTACATTGCTGCAACATCTGGCTGCACACAAGTTTTGTGGATGAAGCAAACTTTGAAGGATATAGAAGTGATGTGTGATGAACCTATCCCTATCTTTTTTGATAATAAAAGTGCTATAAAAATTTCCAAGAATTTGGTAATGCATTCAAGAACAAAGCATATATCTATTAGATATCATTTCTTGAGAGAGAAGGTATTGAAGAATGAAGTTAGATTGGAGTATGTGCCTACACAGGATCAAATTGTAGATATATTTACTAAGGCTCTTCCAAAGGATAATTTTGAGTATCTTAGGGAGAAGTTGGGGGTTATTTCCCCTCCTTTGAACTAGGTGCACATGGAGGTACATCAGTCTAGTGGATCTACAAATTCTTCATTTGTTTGGATTGATGAATGGATCTACTCCTCAAGGGGAGTAAGAAGTATCATTGTTGCAGTATGAGGTGAATGGGTGCAATCCTAAGGGGGAGTGATCATAGCTACACATGGCTGAATAATTATGCAATTTTGTTGTTGTTTGCCATTGATGTCAAAGGGGGAGAGAGAGTCATGTGAAAAATAGTGAAAGAAAAAGGGAGAGAGTATTGAGAGTGTAGGAATTTTGTGTAGGTTGTCTAATCTAAAAAATAAAGGAGAGTGCAGGAATGGAATGGATGTTTCCTTTGATGGTTTTTTACATCATGTGTTGCCATCAATGAGAAAGGGAGAGATTGTTGCAAGTATGAGTGAGTATGGTGGTGTTGTCATTGATGTTAACATAGTACAAGTTGTTGCAGAGAAAGGAATCAAGTGATTGTAGGTTGTGCATGTATAGTTGAGATACTGTAGAGATGTTATGAGTACATGGAGCTATCTTTATGGTGTTACAGGTGTGCTGATATGCTAAGCTACCAAGTGCTTTTTAGAAATAGTGAAGTCAGAGTTGTGTGTGTTTAGAATGTGCTCCAATTTTTGCTCCACATTTTTTCTGTGTTGATCCTATGCTTGTACAGATATGAAGTGCTATTTATGGGCATCATTAGGTGATATATCTTGGATTGTAGTTTCTGGTTTGATGGAGAGTGAAAGTTGTGTTTACCTATATGTGAACTAATCTAACAGAGTTGTTTGTCTATGGACTGGGAGAAATGTATCTGCTCTTCAGCCCTCCACTGGTTTGTTTTAGGTTTTGAAACACCATTCTCTTCCACTCTCATTCTCTTCCACCATGGTTAGTGAGAAGCAAGGAGGTTTGTATCTTGGAACCCACAAACCTCTTTCTTTTTAGCCCCAACCACCAACGTCTAAATTTTTTGAAGAGAGCTCACAATATCATCTGCTACCATCCTCCTTCTATTTTGCTTCTCCATTCCCTCATCAGGGGTATCCATCGCAACCTGCCCACCAACAAACTTTAGAGGAGAATCAACAGGCTCTTCCTACACAAGGCTACCCGTCCACTTAGCCAACTTCTTTTTGCTATCGTCCTTCAATCCCTTCTTTCTCTTAGACCTTGAAATAGGGATGTAGGAGTCTCATTCCCAACAATATCAATCAATTCTTTCAAGAGGGTAGAGGGAGTAGTTATCCCATTTTTACATGGTTTATCACCAACCCCTTCCTCATTGCAAGTCTCATATTTCATTGGATCAAGAGCAGACTTACCTTTACCACTCTTACCCGAAGTAGGGGGCTGTGAATAAACTTCCATAGAGGCCTCAAAGTTAGAATCATATTCCTCATCCTCTTCCAACCTAGACTCCTCTTCCAAAACCACTTTCTTGTTTTTCCCTTTCAGACTAATCACCGGTTCCTCCTTTGATACAGTCTCATACTCCAAGGCCGATTTCTTTTGATTTCCTTTAGGAGCCTTTTCGAGTTGCTTAGGAACCACATAAGCCTTGGCATAATCCATAATTATAAGAATTAAACCAACATGTATCACATGATTTTTAGGATTTCTCTTATGATCCTTAAGACGACTCTCCAAAGAAGCCAAAAGATAGAAAGGAAAGGAAAATTTCTTCTTATGACGAAAGTGATTCAAAAGAACAAAGTGGTAACCATTAATAGCAGAGAACTAACCTTCTAAGGTTATGTACCTCATCAATTCTTCAAAACAATATTGCCACAGAGCTTTGATGGAGCTACGCAAGTACCCACCACTTTTAGCATGATCAAGCTACATTTCTTCATCCCCTTTAAGCAAATCTGTAAAGTAGCATTGGATTCCTTCTTATCTCTATACACCTTTCTGCCCTCAGTGGAAAGACCGGTAATGTTCACTATGAAGTCCTCATTGATATCAAATTCAATACCACTCAACTGTAGAACCCTATATTCCATCCCTTAACAAATTTCTCCATAGCCCGTGTATCATTCCCATGGAGCCACTCCAAATAAGGCATAAGCCCACCCCACTACAATATTTTCCATACTTTAGATTTAGTTTTCAAGGTGTCATAGGAAAATGGCTCAGCCCTGTTTCTATCTCCTCCCATGATCATAGACTTAGCAAAACCCAAGATCTTGAGGACTTTACAGACAATTAGGAGAAGCCTCAAGAATAAAGGCAAGGAAATACCCATAATCTGTGTGAAAATGACAAGGTGGTAGAGAGTCATAATTAACCTTGAATGCCACCCCATACATAGGTCACTCAAATTACCATAAGCCAAAGCACGATCCAACTCAAATTACCATAAGCCAAAGCACGATCCAACTCATAATGAAGCCACCATCCAACTTAGCACTTTTGGTAATCATTATTAAGACAAGAAAGTGCCTCAATGGGAAGGGGATCATCCACATCCCAAGACCTATAGCTGCTAACACCAATATTAGCAAAGACATCTGCAAGACCATTTCCGTCCCTAAAAATATGAGAAATAAAAAAATTATCAAATGAATTTAAAATTTCAATGGCATCCAAAATAAGGGGTTCAACACTCCAAGAGGGGGAAAAATACTTCTTCAAGTTGTTTATAACATTTAACAAATCTCCCTCAAGCCACACCTTTCCAAAGCCTTTAGATTGAGCCATCTTCAACCCATGATAGGCTGCAGACGCTTCCACAAAGTGGTTTGTCTGGGTTCCCAAAGGGATTGCCACAATGGATTGAACCTACCATTAGAATTTATCAACACTCCCCCACAACCAACAGGTCCCAAATTACCTTTAGCATCTCCATCAAAATTAACTTTCACCCATCCAATAGGGGGAGCCTTCCAGACAACATAATCTCTAGAGGCTTCCCTTTAGTCAAAGGAAGAGAGATATCACATGGAAGCTTCCAATTTTGTGCAATATAAATGTCACCCGACATAAGCACAATCCTAGGGCCATTCTGAAAAGAAGCCCCAGAAACAAAATTCTCCTTGATAGCTGCACAAATTTTAAAAGCCACAAAGATTGTAGGAAGAACGGAGCTCCTAAAAATTATGTTGTTACGTTCCAGCCAAATACCCCAAGCAAGGTGAGGCATAGAGAGAGAGATAGGGAATAAGAAGGGATATGAACTAAGGAAAGAGCATTAAAGAGACCTTCCAATCCTGAATCCACCTCATGCAACCTTTTCCACTACACCCCATCCATATAGTTAGCAAAAAATCAGCCAAACCTTTGAATACATATATCCATAAAAGGAAGGGCCCAAGATAATCTTTGAGCGGCCTATTACCATACCAACAATCATCCCAAAAAATAATTTCCCTACCATTCCCCAACTACCAAAATAGACCTTTAGAAACAATCTTGTGGGCCTTAACCATATAGTTCCAAAGAGCAGAACCAGACGAAGGAGAAAATCTACAAGATAGTAGATCCCTTATATGATCCACACCATGAAGATATTTGTCCATAAAAATTCGAGCCCAATCACTATTAGCAAAAAATAGTTTCCACAATTGCTTACCAAGAAGGGTCAAATTAAACTCTCTTACCTTATGAATGCCAAGATCACCCACCTTTTTAGGCTTGCAAACATCATCCTAGTAGACCAGATGAATTATTTTCTTGTCTTCCACCCGAGACCAAAGGAATTTTTTCTAAATTCCTTCCAGCTTATCCTCATATTTTTGTGACACATAAAACAGGTTGAGAGCATAAACTGAAATATTTTGAAAAGTAGATTTGATTAGTTGCACTTACACAGCTTGACTTAACAGTGCACCCTTCCAGCCAACCAATTTAAAGTTGAACTTATCAATCAATCCCCACCAAAAAGACTCAGGAACCACATTAGAACACAAGGGTATGCCCAAGTAAGATGCAAGAAGCTCACCAATTTGATATTGTAAAATCCTTGCAATTCTAAGCTGCCTGTGCTTAGGAGTGTTAAGGAAGAAAATAACACTTATAGGTAAGCTAATCTTCTACCCCGAAGCAGCCTCATATCTCTGCAAAATAAGATTAATAGCTTTGGATTTCTTAATAGATGATTCCCAAAGCATAAGAGTATCATCAAAAAACTGTTGATGGGAGAAAATATGGTTCCGAGAAGAAGGAGACAAACCAGACATCTGACCAGAATTGAAAAAAAATTGAATGAGGCAGCCCAAAGATTCCACCATGATAATAAAGAGAAAAGGAGAGATGGGATCTCCCTGTCTCAACCCCCTCAAACATCCAAAAAGAGGAGAGGGGGATCCATTGACAAGAATAAAGAACCTCAGGGTAGATATCAGCTGAAGCACCAAAACCACCAGCTTCTCCCCAAAACCAAAAGCTTTTAGAATCTTAGACAGAAAACCCCAGTCAACTCTATCATAAGGTTTTAGCAAGTCTAACTTCAGGATAAAACCAACATGCTTATTAATAGTTAAAGAGTGAATATTCTCATGAAGAGTAAGGATAAAGTTAATAATTTTCCTACTCATCGCAAAACCATTTTTTTGAGTTGAAATAATTTGTGGAAGAGCTATCTACAATCTCACCGCCAACACCTTAGAAAAGATCTTGTAGATCGAGTTACACAAACTTATAGGACAAAATTCATCAAAGGAAGCAACACCCGATTTATTTTGAACAAGGACAATGAAAGATGAGTTTAATTCCTTCAAAAGATTGCCAATACCAAAAAATTCCTTAGTAGCATCCACAACATCCTTCACAAGAATATCCAAAAAGGATTAAAAAAAGAACATTGAGAAACCATTAGGCCCCAACACCTTGTTACCTTCAAAAGAGAAAACAACACTTTTAATCTCCTCCTCTAAAGGGATCCACACCAATTGCCGATTAGGATCATCAGAGATGATATGAGGAATATCCTGAAGAAGATCACCTTGACACTTTGAATCCAGCTCCCCTTCCACAGATAACAACCTAGAAAAAAAAGAAGATACAACTTGCTACAAATCCACATCCTTATCCAACACCTGATTATTGAAATTAATAGCATTAATACGATTGGAAGCCTGGTGTTTTAGCATAGAAAGATGAAAGAACCTCATATTTTTGTCCTGACTTTTTAACCACATAATTCAAGATATTTGCTTCCAAAATTCCTCCTCCATGCCACAATATTATGCAATCTAGATAAAAGAACATTCTCCCTCAAAGAAAGATCTTGACCATAACCAAACACTTGAATAGATTGCTGCACTATGAAAAGCTCTCTATTAACATCCTCTTTCTCAACAAAAATGTGCCCAAAGGAAGACTTGTTCCACCTCCTAACATTTTTCTCCACATTGGAAAGTTTCTTAGCAACCTTGTACATAGCCGAACCATCCACTTGAATGTTCCACCAGGCTTGAACCAAATCCTTAAGGTTAGGATGACAAGTCCACATCTTTTCAAACCTGAAAGGATTTTTTTTTCCTCCCCAACAGATCCATCGATAAAGAGAGAGGAAAATGATCAGACCCCAACCTAGTCAGGGTAGACAACAAACAAGAATAAGATATAAGCCAATCAGGGGAAATAATGGCACGATCAAGCTTAACCTAGATAAGATCTTCACCCACACACTGTTAGACCAAGTGAAAGAGACCCCTTTAAGATCGAAATCAAGGAGAGCATTATCATTAATGAGATTCATGAGATCATATCTACTATCATCCACAATTTGCGATGCTCCCAACTTATCAGCATCATGCAAGGGTGTATTGAAATCCCCTATTACCTACTAGTTGGCAATAGGATAAAAAGATTTTAAAGAAATAAGATTTTCCCAAAAAATTTTCCTAGAACTCTTACTATTAGAAGCATAGATATTAGAAAGGGTCCAAGAGAACTTATCATGAACATTGATAAAAAAAAGTAGCCACATGGTTATAGTCCTGAAGCACCTCAACTGCCTGAATCAACTTCAAATTCCAAAAAGTAACAGTCCCACTAGAAGCACCAGCCACCTTAGAGCAATGCATACCACAATCCTTGAAGAGCTTATGCTTAAGTTTAAATAACCTATCCATTCCCATTTTAGTTTATTGTATCAAAACAATATCAGACTAATGATCCCTTACCAGGTTAGCAAGAAGACCATGCTTATGAGGGTGATTTAACCCTCACATATTCCAGGAAATGATGTTCATGAGAGCTTATGGGAAGTGCTCTTGGAGCACATCTCCAACAAAATTATCTGAGTTCCATCAGTAATATCCATTCGTCTCTCCTTGTCTCTTGTAACTTTTGAAGGAGGATGACCCGTACCTCTTGGCTCAAACCTGCAATTTGACCTTTGCCCATTTCTTGTAATAACTCCTAGAGGGGGAGATTGATTCTTTTTATTTCTACCTTTCACCAGAATAAAAGGAGGGTTTTTAGGACCAACCATATCACTAATATCCTTCAATTCAGACTTCAAACAAACTTCCAATCCCTCAAACTTAGAACATTCATCATGTGGCAATTTCAAAACCCCACTACCATGAGACCCCAAAAGAGGGGAGCCCAGTCCCTCACCCTCATTCTCTTGGTCTTCAACGTAATCCATAGATCTAAAGTATTCATAAGGCTTCTTAGTACTGAGATGGGGAGGAATCACCTCAACCAAACCTCCCATCTCTTGAACCACATTAAGCTTTTTAGGTTTGACTTGGCCCGTAGGAATCACAATTTTTTCATCCATTACCATCTTCATTTCCACAGGTTTCTCACTCATAGGAGCAACCTCATCAATAGGAGTAATCCTCCCATTCTCTAGAGGATTCGAAGATACCACCTCAAGAGCCTTTTCCTTTTCTTTCCACTACTTAACCACCCACTTCTACACTTTTAGAGGGCATTTTTAAGCCTAGTGGCCAACTTTCTTACAATGGAAGCAAGCGAAAGGAATTGATTCAAATTCCACCGCTTTTGAACAAACACCAAACTTAGAGTTAATCTTCACCAGAGAAGGTAGTTCTATTGACTGTTCCTCATTAACACATAATTTAGCATAAACAAGATGCTTCCTAGAAGTTGTCATTTGATCAATCGATAGAAAACACCCAAAAGTACTAACAATCCCTTTATAAACTTCCTCATCCTAGAATTCAAGAGGGAGACCTGAAATTCTCACCCAGATAGGGGCCACTAAAAAGGAGCATGATTTAGGATTGAAGCCTGGTTCCCACCTTTTCAACATCAAAGAAGACTTCCCAATAAACTAGGGGCCACCCGTGAGAGCCAATAATAGATCATCTTCATAGTTGAAAGTAAAGGAAAAAGGTCCTTTGGCCATTGTAGCCACATACACCTAGCCCTTAGGCCTCCACCGGTTCAAAGAAAACTTGTGAACTAGTTCGAGATGAGGATGAGGCCCCACTAATTTTCCTAGAAGAGGCATATCCATATTTGATACACTTTTTTCAATAATGCAATCTGGGACAAAGATTGAATATTCTCCAGTCTTTGTATTAGAGACAAAAGCCACAAGAGGAGAAGAGATTTTACCTTTGGGCTTTGCACCAAAAAGATTAGTCCATTTGAGGGACGAGTCTAAGAAGAAATCACCCCTTGTCTTATCAACCCCAGGACCAGAACTAGAAAGGTCGCACCCAAACCATCAGCTGATTGACTGGGTCTAGACTTTTTAGCACTGAGATTCCCCCTTTTAGAGGACACCAGAGAATGCAAAGGACAAGAAATCTTTAGGGATCCTTTCCCACCAGAATATTCATTTTCTGCAATAGTGGACCCACGCCACTTACCATCAGCCAAGGACCCATCTGACATCACCTTCCTATCAGGAAGCTGTCCGCCATTAACGCCTGCTACACCTCCAAATATTCCTGCCTTTTCAAAATTTGAAATCACTCCACCACCATCGCCACCACCCGAGGAGAGCTCCATTATCTTAATAACCATTGTTATTGTTATATCTTACCCAAGTATATCTGACATAAAAGACCTAATAATTCAACACATATAACACTATTTATGTTTTAAAAATAACATATTTTATTTAAAAATAAATTATATAATGTTGAATACCCAAGATACTGAGAGGGGGGTGAATCAATATCTTCTTAAACTTATTGAACACACACCATCCAAATACTCCAACATATATAATAGTAAAAATGAGCAAGAGCATTAACATAACATAAAAACACATAACACTTGAACAAAAAGGATTTTACGTGGAAAACCCAAAATGGGAAAAACCATGGTGAGGATTAGCTCACAATATAGTATAACTAGTTATAAGATATTACAAAGGGTGGCTCACTGCTAGGACTCACTATCCAAAATGGAAAGCTCACTACCTACAAAGATACAATGTAGAAATGGCTTACAACCAAAATATAAATTAATAAAGTTACACCTAACAAATGTTGATTTAGTTCCTTTGATGCTCAGTAAACTTACTTTACACACTTCATCATCTTCACATACTTGTCTATCACTCTTCACTTTCACACAATCAATCTCAAAATTGTCCAATATATATATCAAACTCACCCGCAAGCATCAATTAGGTTGGCCTAATTAGATGCAACCCTTATCCACCAAAAAGATTAATTGTCAGCTTCAACCTTTTACAATTTTTTTCCAAAAACAATTCAAGTGTGCAGTACACTACAATATGTTGGCATGGACCTAGGATAGGTTACAAATACATCCACAACACAAAATTAATTCATTATTGTTGACGACGATTTCACTCACAACAAATAGGGCGAATAAATTCTTCACAGACAAGACCGCAAAGAGCCTATCCTTCTTGAAAGATATGGAACAAAGACAACCTAAAGAGGAATTCTGCATTATAGAGCAAAGATTGGATTTCGTTCAATCCCAAGTCTCCGATAACTAGGTCACGGTTGCACTAGGGTCGCTCTTGGGTACTGATGTGATATTGCTATTAATCTCAAAGGGACTATGATTGTTTCTTGAATATTTTAGGTGTAAATTCCAGATTGAAACAAAAAGTTCAAACATCATGAAACCAAAATATTTTCCATAACATTTCATGAACATCACAAATTCTTTGCTATCACTTAAGTAGATTTCTCGGGTACTGATGTGATATTGCTGTTAATCTCAAAGGGACTATGATTGTTTCTTGAATATTTTAGGTGTAAATTCCAGATTGAAACAATAAGTTCAAAGATCATGAAACCAAAATATTTTCCATAACATTTCATGAACATCAAAAATTCTTTGCTATCACTTAAGTAGATTTAGCATTAAGCATTCAAAAAATTTATGGAAAACAAAAGATTTTTAATAAAATTCCTTCCATTCATTTAAATTTTGGAACATTTTCAAATATTTAAACATCTATTCTAAAACAAAGTATAAAAAATACTGAAAATTAAAAGTTTCTCCTAGTTATTCTCCATGGATGCCCCAAATAATTAATTAAAATAGAGCAAATCACTTTATACTTCACAAGATTGCTTCATAGCTACATATAAAATGGTGCAAGCTTTTAAAGAGAGGGGTTTCATTTCTGGACACCGAGTAGGTTATGTATGCACCCTTAAATGGCACAACATACAGTCTTGTTCGGCCAAACTAACAAAAATAGCTACAAAAGATACTGAGATAGGTAGCTATTTAACAAGCTTTGATATTAATTAATGTCTACGTGCATACAAAGTTTTATGTAGGAATGGTTCAAAAAATAAGAAAAAGGAACAAAACTTAAAAGTTTATGCTCCTCTGACATCCACAAATTCTGAACTTAAAATAAAAAAAGAGGGATCCTCTAGCCTTTCATAGAACACAAGGCTTAAATAGGATAATAAAAATACATGAGAGGAAATCCAAGGGACCAATCTCGATAAGGCATGTGGAATATAGTGACCAATAGGAGAATTGTAATTGAAGTCAATGGAAGTCAAATCCAATCACACATTGAAGCTCTTCAAGTGTTGATCTTGAATCTTCGCCAAGATGATACTTCAAATCATGATAATGTGTAGGGACTTCCCATATATTCAGAATGAAAAGGTATAATTTTTTCCCCCACACATCACTTGGCTTCGGTTCTATCACTGTCAGGAATGGGCTCTCCTGAGAATTAGCATTTGTTTCCACCACATGTGAAATACCGAGACCTGCAACATTTTGGTGGACTCAAAGCTTTCTCCATTATAATCTTCCAGAGTAATCGAACCGGACTAAAAATTATTCCATCCATGATTCAATTTTTCCTGACTGTTCATACCTAAACTTTGCATCCCAATCTGCATCTCCTGCAATAAAAAATTCCATACATTAAATCCCCTTAAAAAAAACACATTTATAACATCTCATGTAAATAAAACCATTATTCAAATGTTAGTACAAAAATATCATAATCAATAGGCCTCTCAAAAAGTATATCATGAATCCTCATACATATATACTGGATCACCGTGATCATTAGATAAATTTAAGATTTTAGCATTTTACTTCACATTACAACCCGGTACCTAGTTTTCAGCTTCACCCACTTACTTTCCCAGACTTTGGTTATACCAAAACTCCATTATATTAGATCCCTTCATACCAGAATACTTCATACTGGATTGCTTCATACTAGAATGCTTCATACCAGACCAGATCCTTCTGTTTGAAATTGCATTACCTTTTGCCTTTTCCATGTTTCTGGTACCCGGTACCCATTTCCCGAAACACTTACATTACGAAGTACTTTATTATCAAAGATTTTCTCCTTTCACTCCTGGTGATCTTCCAATCTGCTATCTCCTACCAAAGAGTTATATTTTTTCACTTGGGTCCCCAATTCTTTTCAGTCTTGGGGCATGTTGTGAGACCACACAACAACTTGCAACCAATAAAATGAAATTTAAACCAAACTTGAAATTAAATCACTAGTTGTAAATTAAAGCTTATGCATATTTTAAAACAATAACTTCTACCTTCACCTAAATTTTGGCATAAAGAAGTAAAAATCCACCGGAAACATCTATGTGTGCTCTGATTAATTCTAGTTTTCAGAACTTAGTAAAATAATTAGTTCATTAACATTGAACTACATAATATAGTAATTCTCCAAAGCCAACCAGGGATAGAGCCTTGCTGCCAGTTAAGCATCCATAGCCCCGACAAGGTTATCTCTGTAATTCCCCCAAACATAGCTCTACTGTCAGTTAGGCGTCTATAGCTCTGGTAGAGTTATTTGGATAGCCTAAGGAGTTGATATCTTTTTTTTTTAAATCTAACATTGATATCTCATTTTTCACTTTTGATATTTCAATGATAACTCTTTTATCAACTTGCAAGCAATGAAGCACCGCTATTAGGTTGGGAATTATAGTGGTAGTGAAGGTTACTTTTTGATTTTTCATTCAATGCACATACCTTCATCAATTCACTACTTCCCAAAAACTCATTTAATGATTCCCTATAAGTGTGTGTTTCCAGCTAAATTTCACTAATTTATGCCAAATCCTAGCTAACTATAGCATGCTATATGGTTAAAAAATATGCATAAATTAAAATTTAGCAATAGACAACTTAATCACCAAATTTGAATCTAAATTTAGAAACATTAGTTACCACCCTTCAAATTAAATTTTATGGCAACTACTAAAATTTCTGCTAGCCATTTTGACTTGACGACACTACACTTCATTAATGGATCAAAAATGTAATGATTACCTTGAAGCACGATCACATTATTTTGCATTAAATTTGCATGCCTTATTCAACACACATTATCTATTCAACTCACTCAGGTGATGACGTGTATTTCTTTGCCGACTTCATTTTCCTTTGCATTCCGCACACATAACACCTCCATAATTAATACAACTCTTTTAAACAATTTGAAATGACCACTATTAATTTCAAAATCTTCAACTTGCTTAGTTCGCAATCTCTGTACTACTCAAATTTGAAGCAATTTCTACTAGATATGTGTAAAGAATTAATTTGATTTAACCGTTAACTCTGAAGATAATTATCCAGCTACCACCTCGCTTATAATTTCCCAAAAAAAAAAAATCGCTTAAGGAAACTATGTACCGCAACTTTCTTACAACTCTCTATAAATTCGTGCATTTCTTCTCGAATTCTTCACACTTTTTCATCTTTTCTCTTTTCTTCTTTTGTTTATGCAATTTTGTTATATGTCTTTGAATTTTCTTCTTAACCATGGATACTCTAATTTTTTTAGGTTGTTCTCGTAGACATAATGTTTTCTTAGGGAGCATCATGCCACGAAGGCTTGAAAAGGTCTTCTTCATTAGGATTTCCAATTTCACTGTTCCAAATTTATGCTTAGTCCTTGGGGAAAGATATGTTGCATCTAGCCGCTACATTCATTTATACTCTAACATAGCTTCTCACTTTGTAGCATTGCTTCTGGACATTGGGCTACCCGTTGAAGACGTTCGTGCTGCTGCCAACTTGATAGTGAAACTTGAATTCTTGGAGAATCTAGATACCATTTTAGCTGTTGTACATCCGACCATTGGGATTCCCTCCATGGATGATATTTCTCGATTCCTGGAACATAGGGAAGTGGTTCCACTTCAACCTTTTCTTACTGATCTCCATATCCAAGACTTTGAAATTCACCAGGAACTCACCTACATAGGGTATTTAGCCCTGATGGAAGAGGCATCCCACATCGACTGAATGGCTACTACCGTCTACAACTTTTCTCACTCTCTTTTTGACTCTTTTTGATTTTTTGAAGAAGGATTTCAGACATCTCATGTATATATGTGATACACACACACACACATATATATCCCTTTTTGGTACCTTTTAAAAGTGTGTTTTATTGTGTATGGCTTTATTATTTCTCTTTCTTAGTTCAATTTTGAAAATATTTAAATTCACTCTCATGCGTAAGATAAACTTAAGCATAATTTGCTAATGTAGAGGCCAAATGAAAGAACAAACAAAAAAAGAAGAAAGAAAACAAAACAAAAACACCAAGAAAACCCTATAAAAAGAAAACTAACCCTAACTACTCTAACTCTAACATAACAAAAGATTAATTCTAATAAAGCAATTTACTTCAATTTCTATGACTATTTATTCTACAGTTTTGGTACAAATTACAACAGGTTTGTCTTTAAATTCACTTATCAAAATTTTCAGTACTCTACTATAACAATGAATTATCTTAAATTTTATGCGTTTAGACATCGTAAATTCAAAAGTGTACTTACCCGTAATTTGGCTCAAATGTATGAAAATGATCTCATTAGAGATCGATTGCACACATTTTGTCTGATGCGACCATACTGTACCTTCCTCTAGCCCTGGTACATTTCCATGAATGGTTGCATTTATTTCTTTGTTTCCTCCTCTAAAAATCTTCATAGCTTCAACCCTGTTTTCACTTTGTATTTCGTTAGACCAAGATATATCACTATTTATATTGCTATCAGAGAGAGAAAAAGTAAAAAATTGATATTCTGTATCTTGTATAAGACTAGGAAAATTTCTTTTTATAGTTTGTGAATTTCCAACTTGAAGCACAATACACACGTTTCCCGCTCGATTTTCCTTCTCCTTCTCGTTATCTACGTTTTCCACATATACAGGAAATGATGATTCATCAATGTCGTTTCCTCGTTTGTGATGAAATATCTTTGAATCTTGGCATTCTCACCTATTTTCCTGCAAAGTGTTAGAATTTTCTTTATAATAATCACATTTTTCCAACTATTTTGGTATATCAGTTGATTTTTTAACATTTCCAACTTCACTAGGGAAAAATGTTTTTCTTATTAACAATCCCTTTCTTTTAGTAGTTAGAACTTCCTATGTTAATAGAATTACTCTATTTATGGCCATACTTACCCTAGTTAAAAAAAATCACACTCAAGTTCACCGTGATTGGTTGTATCATGAATTCTACACTCGGTGACTCTTCCAAAAGGAAACAAAATCAAAGGATGTAATTTCTGATTAAAGATTTTCCAAAGTTTTTCAACTTCCATAGTGAAAAATAGCTTGCATTCAATTTCTCATTTACAAGCTCCTTACCAAACTCAGAGCCAGTGTTCTGAAACAAAATTATCCAATTCCAGGGAATGATGCCTAAAATATTAAACAGAGGCCCTCCTTCTAGCGCCTATTCCTATTGACAATGATTTCACTCACAATAAACAAGGCGAATAAATTCTTCACAGACAAGACCACAAAGATCCTATCCTTCTTGAAAGATATGGAACAAAGACAACCTAAAGTGGAATTCTGCATTATAGAGCAAAGATTGGCTTTCGTTCAATCCCAAGTCTCCGATAACTAGGTCATGGTTGCACTAGGGTCACTCTCGGGTACTAATGTGATATTGCTATTAATTTCAAAGGGACTATGGTTGTTTCTTGAATATTTTAGGTGTAAATTCTAGATAGAAACAATAAGTTCAAACATCATGAAACCAAAAGATTTTCCATAACATTTCATGAACATCACAAATTCTTTGCTATCACTTAAGTAGATTTAGCATTAATTATTCAACAAATTTGTGGAAAACAAAATATTTTTAATAAAATTCCTTCCATTCATTTAAATTTTGGAACATTTTCAAATATTTAAACATCTATTCTAAAACAAAGTATAAAAAATACTGAAAATTAAAAGTTTCTCCCAGTTATTCTCAATGGATACCCCAAAGAATTAATTAAAATAGAGCAAACCACTTTATACTTCACTAGATTGCTTCACAACTACAATAAAATTGTGCAAGTTTTTAAAGAGAGGGGTTTCATTTTTAGACACTAAGTAGGTTTTGTATGCACCCTTAAATGGCGCAACATACAGTCTTGTTTGGCTAGACTAACAAAACCAACTACAAAAGATACTGAGATAGGTAGCTATCTAAAAAACTCTGATATTAATTAATGTCTACATGCATACAAAGTTTTACATTGGAATGGTTTAGAAAACAAGAAAAAAGAACAAAACTTAGAAGTTTATGCTCCTCCGATATCCACAAATTTTGAATTTAAAATAAAAAAAAGAGGGATCCTGTGGCCTTTTATAGAACACAAGGCTCAGATAGGATAAGACAAATACATGAGAGGAAATCCAAGGGACCAATCTCGTTAAGGAAAATGGAATATAGTGACCAATAGGAGAATTGTACTTGAAGTTAATGGAAGTCAACTCCAATCACACGTTAAAGCTCTTCAGGTGTTGATCCTAAATCTTTGCCAGGATGATACTTCAAATCATGATAATGTGTAGGGACTTCCCATATATTCAAAATGAAAAGGTATAATTTTTTCCCCCACACATCGCTTGGCTTCGGTTCTATCACTCTTGACAATGGGCTCTCCCAGGAATTAGCATTTGTTTCCATCACATGTGAAATACCGAGATCCCCAACATTTCAGTGGACTCAAAGCCTTCTCCATTATAATCTTCTAGAGTAATTGAACCAAACTGAAAATTATTCCATCTATAATTCAAGTTTTCCTGACCGTCCATAACCAAAATTTTCATCCCAATCTACATCTGCTGCAATCACAAATTCCATACATTAAATTCCCTTAAAACAAAAACACATTTATAATATCTCATGTAAATAAAACCATTATTCAAATGTTAGTACAAAAATATCATAATCAACACACCTCTAAAAAAGTATATCATGAATCCTCATACATATATATTGGATCACTGGGTTCATTAGATAAATTTAAGATTTTAGCATTTTACTTCACATTACAACTTGATACCTGGTACCCTATTTTTAGCTTCACCCACTTACTTTCCCGGATCTCGGTTATATCACAACTCCATTATATCGAACCCCTTCGTACTAGAATGCTTCATACCACACCGCTTCATACTAGACCAAATCCTTTTGTTTGAACTTGCATTAACTTTTTCCTTTTCCATGTTTCTGGTACCTGGTACCCGGTGTGCGAAACACTTACATTATGAAGTACTTTATTATCAAATATTTTCTCCTTTCACTCCCGGTGATCTTCCAATTTGCTAGCTCCTGCCATAAGAGTTATATTTTTTTACTTGAGTCCCCAAGTCTTTTCAGTCTTGGGGCATGTTGTGAGAGCACACAACAATTATAACATCAAATCATGATTAGGTCAGCTAGGGACATACCTAATAACAAAATGCAACAAAAAAATGATGCCAACTCACCATACAAGCACCTGTGCACATGAGATTATGAACTTACAAGCTTCTAACAACCAAGAACCATTTCCCAAAACTGCAAGTTATGATATTCATCAGTGGAGGATTGTGGACCAAAATACCATAGGATATTAATTGCATACTAGTTCAGAATACTGGATCAAGCTAGAACTTAAACTTGTAGTTGCAACTCATATAACATGGTGACATCAATGACAACACAAAAGATGCATAATGAGATGTTCTTCATTTTTCCAAAAATATCCCCCTTTGTCATTGATGGCAACATGTGCCAAAATAATTTACAAACCTCCTATTTACAACAAACTCTCCCCTTTTCTCTTCCCTTTTCTCTCCCCCTTTCACATCAAGGACAAAGGGCAGTCCAAAAATATGAAAACTGAAAAAGCATTACCTGGAGGAAGGTTAGCCTTGAAGCTCCTTGAGAATGCCTTGCCATGTTGTCTTGCCATTCTCCCAACTCTTCTTAGCAAATATAAACATTTTGTTTAGAGACTCTAATTCCATTAAGCTTTCTTTTGCATCATCCGGAGTGCATGGAGTCAGATTGAACTTTTCTAGTTTTTTTGCATTTTCCAAAGTATTGGCCACCAAAGTGTACTCCATTCTCACAAGGTCACCTAGTTGACCAAATATTCTGATGATGTCTTCCTCCTGCTTCTGTAGAATAAATAATTTCTCTCTGTGAGTAGTGATAGCATTCCAAGTTGACCTATCTCCATCTTTAGATGCATTGTATGTACTGGAAGCAACTGTCAACTGGGACTCAATGGAGTCCATTAGATATTTAATACTTTGTGTGGCATTCGATCACTTTATGTAGTAAGAAAATACAATATTTTCTTCATACTCACAAGATTTCACAACTTCTAGGCTCTTTTCAACATTGGTGTGTGCCAGAGCACACTTATCATGAAGTTTTGAAAGCCTTTTCTTTGCTATTTTATCCTTAATCTCTTGCCTGGTCTTCTCACCAAGTCTGAAGGCATACTCCTTGAAAGAGTCCAATAGAAGTATCATATTCTCTACCAGAGTGAGAGATGTATCTATTGATGTACTAGGGGTGGCATCCTGCAAGGTTTTGAGGGCATCATCAATAAGCTCTGTTCCCTTTTGATGTGTTTCCAAAATTTCTTTTCTTCCAGATGCATGCAATGCATCCCCTAACTCCAGTTTGTGAATAGGAAATATTTTGTCCAAATCCACATTACCTTGAACCATGGGGAGTTGTAGAAGTTCTGGAGGAATTACTGGATAAAATCTTATTTGCTTGGATAACAAGTCTTTTAATATACCATCGCCAAAAGAGGATTCTTTGGAGGACCTTTGTGATTCCACAACCTGCCTTTGATCTTCTTCATTCTTCCTGGCAGATTCCCAATTTCTTTCTTCTTCCTCTAATTTTTCTTCTTCCTTTACCTTTTCATCTTTGTCTCTTTCTTCTTCACTCCTTTCACCTCCATCTTTATCTTTTTCTCCTTCATCTTGTACTAGAGGGACAACAACAAGCTTCTCTAGTTTAGCTTCCTCCTCATTCTATTTCTCTATCTCCGGAGGATCATTTGTAACACTTGTATCCAAAGGGATATCTGTATCACCTGTACCCTAAGGAATGTCTTCCTTTACCTCTACAAAATCTTCTTCTCCTGATTTAGGTGCAAAACTGGATGGGAGTGCACCAAACATACCATATTTCTTAGCCATACCCCTGATGGATTCTACAGTTTCTTTCTTTATTTTCTTTATTTGATTTTCATCTTTTTTCATCAATGTATTTACCCTCTTCTTCATCCAAAACATCTTTGATCATATCTTCTTGAAGGTTTCTAGATCATTTGTGTTCAAAGAAGATCCATTTTTCTCAAATTCCTCATTTCTTATCTTTTCTTCCAACTCAACAGCCTCTAATCTTCTTTTCATCAGGGCATCCCACAATTTCTCAAATACATTATTCTTAACATAGTCCCAACTAACTTCCAAAGTAATAACATATTGAATAATAGCTAAAACCAATGTTTTCCTGTCCTCTCTACCTACTTGAGTATAAAGTTCTGTTGTAGGCTGCAACATATCTTCAAAATGTACCAATCTATTAACCAATGCCTCTAATATGAGAGGGGAACCAGGTCTTACTAGTGAGGCTTTTGTTGTTCCTAGTCCAGAGATGCCTCTTCTAACACCTAGAAAAATCAAAATCAACATATACAACATAAATAATCATAAATCTATTTTAATTCTACTCAATGTTTCAAACTTCATCCTATAAAAATAATTATTTTCCCTCTAATACCTAACTTAAATTACTACATCCTAAAATATAAATTGGTAATGCCTTTAACCCTAAATTACTACACCCTAAAATATAAAATGTTAATACCTAACACTAAAGTACTACACCCTAAAATATAAAATGTTAATGCCTAATCCTAAATTTCTCCACCCTAAAATCTATTTGCATTTACCATTGTTTCATTTTCATTAGGTGATGTGGTGTGAAGAGCATGGAACTTTGTGTATAGGTTTTATTGGAGTTGATAGTGAACCCCATAGTTCCCAACAATCACCTGCAACCAAAATTCCTATCACAAACAAGAGATCAAAGCAACTGATTTTCTATGTAACCAAGAGAGAAGATTGATCCACAAGAGCATCTGATATACCTTATGTATTGGATAATGAATATATGGATTACATTGAATTATGTATTGAATGATGAATATATGGATTACAATGAAACTGTCATTATTATGGATTACATTGAATTAATATTACAATGAAGATGCATGCTTAATAAAAACATGAAAAAATAAGTCTTAGACGAGGATTGCATTAGATTGCAGAAATTGTCTTAATCTCATGTAATGAGACAACTTGACCTATATTTAGTCCAATCTAATTAATAAAAAATCACTCCTAATTTTAGCTTAAGTGAATAAAGTAATAAGGGAATTAATAATTAATTAATGATTAATTAATTATCAAGTGATGTCCTAATTACTCCAACAGGTTTATAGTTGGGTCTCCACTAAATCATCTAAACCAACTATTAATGATGAATATTCTTTGTAAAGGGTAAAAAATATTGTGAGATGATAAGCTTATCCATTACTTCCTAGAGTCTATGATGTACTTATTTTCCTTGTGGGTATTTTTAGAGTCTATGATGTACTTTCCTTCCCTTGTGGGCACTCTCCTTGAATGCTTAGAAAATGTAACAGTGATTAGTCCACATATTGTTGATATCGACTACTTCTTTCTAGTGTTAGACCACCTGCTAATGATGAGGGATTAAATGTTCATGTAACTATTTATAATAAAAAATTGAAAACCACATTCATGGTATTTATTCTTTCCTATTTTTAAATTTGTGTGTTTATATACTATTATTGAGTTATAATAAAAATCAATAGTTTATTTTGTTTATCAATTATATTACCTTATAGAATTTAGACTAAAATATGGAAAAAATAGGTTTTCCTAGTATAAGTTGCATGCCTAGATAACTATGGTGGGTGATGTGTATCAATCTATTATTGGAAGAAAAACTTCCCTTGTTTCAAATATTTTTCTTTAAAATTTTCATATTATAATATTTTTGAAATTCCCATCCTTTTCTTTGGTATACTTTATTTTTATTTTTGTAGTCCTACTAATTTAATATTCTGACTCAAATGGCCATAGTGCATTAGTTCAAATATTATAATGAGAAATCTCTTCTTGAAGAACATCCTAAAGGAAAAAATGATTAAAATGTAACAAGTCCTATGCAAAACCTATATTTAAGAATAATTTATCTAGTGTATGTTGTTTATAGTATCTTATTTTTGTATTTTTTTCCATTATTATTTCCTCACTCAAATGAGTGTATTGGTACATCAAATAATAATTGCCATTTTATTGTGCAAAAGAAAAACCTAAGAAGTTAAATATGAGTTAAACATCACAAGGCCTACAAAAAAAAAAGACTATTTCTAGAATAATACCTATACCATTTTTAATATTTACATCTTAAACTTGTTTAGTGTGTTGATTTTAATTTTATTACTCATATGGTGATGTTGGAATACTTTAGAAAGTAGTGTTGAAACACTTCTTGGAGCATAAAATCGTGAAGGTAAGAAAATGGATATGTGCAAAATACGTTTTTTGAATGAGGTTTACATATTTTAAATATTTAATATATATCTAAATATTTGATTTCTTGAATATTTTCATGTACTCACCAAATGACTGTGGTGGATTGGTTTGAAAAACATTACTAATCTCTACTTGGAAAATAATTTTTTGAAAAAAAAAGAATCAAACATTAGAGACCCTAAACAAAATATTTTACCTAAACAACTCATCCATTATTTTAAACATTTCATCTTTAGTTTCAATATCACAACTCATACAACTACTCGCATGTAGTTGTTTGCATTCCCAATATTATTATTTCTATAATAACTACTTTAAGTTCAAATATATGGGAGGAAATTTTACAACTGCTAGAAGATAAGTATGTAGAGCTTAGTAGAAAGCCAAAATAAGACAATGTGTAATATGTAAATTATGTTTTATAAAAATGATTATTCTAGTATTCAAATCAAATAATATACAAGAAATCATATTAATGGGATGATATGTTGATTATTGGCAAGCAGTCAATTCATTCATGTGAAGTAATGATCATAAATGAATGTGCATTGAACAATTGTATTGGTAGCAATTATTTTAAGTGGTGATAGAGGTGACAATTTTTAAATGTAATAGGTGGTATGTGTTGTTCTATGGTGGAGTATTATGTGTTGTCATTCTAGATGGATTTTTTTGCAAGTGTGTGTTTGGGACAAGGGGTTGTGTGTGTGGCAAGGGATTTAGAAGGAGGAGGCTCCCAAGTCAAGGAAAATAAGGGTAATGAGAGAAGAGGCTATGGTAAGCTTTATGATGTATTTGAGGAAGGAAAGATCAAGTATCATGCTCTTGAGGCCTTGGGTTGTAAGAATTTGGGAAAGGGTGAAGGAATTTGATGGGTCCCCTATTGTGTGTAGGCTTTGGGGATGTTGTCGGATCTAGGTTACACACATGGATGTTGGAATAACTTTGATGTTGTACAATAATTGTCTTGTGTGGCAATTATTTCTACTACATCAATTTTACTTATGTTACATTAAGATGTGAAGGATGCTTCTGAGTAGAGCAAGGTTTACTATAATAGTGTGATGGAGCATTTACATGCCATTAAAAGATACCAATTTTTTCTAAAGGTTGCAATAAAAAATAGTGAAGAATTTGTAGATGGTTCTCTTTGAGGAGTTCATGACTCTTTTTCTGAGTGTTGTGAGTTGAGGAAGATGAAGTCAAGAAAAAGGAGCATAAAATTTCTAAGAAGAATGTGATTTTTTCAATTTGGAACTATGAGTGTGTTAAATATTTTGGGGATGGGCCTATGTAATTTACCTCTATCCTAGTTTAAATGTATGAACTCTAGTTATTATAGCTAGTATGTATAAGTAAATGGGGTTGATAGATGATAATGGGTGCAACTACTATGAAGCTAAGTTTATTTTTTGATAGCTCATCAATGAGACTCTTTAGGGGTTCACCCCATTTTTATGGTTCTTGGTACTAAACTAGGTTATATTATAAAAAAAAGTGCAAGAAATTATTGAGTTTTGCGGGAAAGTCTAGGTCTTAATGCATAAGGCAATGATCAAGCATGCTTATTTCAAAAAAGGTACTAGTAGATGTTAATTTTTGTGAACAAGTCTACAATGTATGAGAAAATGGACCAGACATTGGGATTCTTGAGCCAATTACAACTTTGAGAGCTAAAGGTGAACATAATTTCTATTGATGTGACATAAATGATGAGTATTCTAGAGAATATGTTTAGTTTTCTTGTTAAGTTTGTGAGACCCCACCTTTTTGTAATTATGTTGAGTATATGGGTCCTCGATGGTTGTTGTCCAATGTTCTATGTGATTCTAAGTTTGGATATTATACATAAGTTTATGAGTAATGGTTTTTTCTATACATCCATGATATTTATATTCTTGGTTGTTATTGTATGTGATTAACTGACTAATTGTATCTAACTAGTGGTTGTTGTGATTTCCCCATGATAACTAGGTGAGTTCCTTTCATTAAATTATGTAAGTATGTGTTGATCAAGGTGTTCAGTTTCAATGGGTTGTTGGTTATTTATTGTTATAAGTGATATTATTGTGTATATCTAATGTAGTACATTATATTGATAGGGGATCATTAAGATGATTGGTTTTATTATTATTAGATGGAATTATTATTAGGTGATTGCATACCATGTATGTGCAATTAGGTGTTATTATGGAGATGAGATTTGATACGTTAATGTTTACTTATGATGATTATTAAATTTGATTTCCTAGTTGATTATTATTATTATTTTAAATTTTATGAAACTTGCTTTAGTTATTCATATTCTTGAGACGTACTAACACCTAGTGTTGAGTGAACAGGTGAATTATGCCAATGGTGGGAGGGGTCACATAGCTACTTCCATTACTTTACCCTTGTGAATTTTTGATCTTGTCTTATACGGAGAATAAGTTCATGTAATATGTTGATTTGTTTTATGTATCATGTGGTTGTGTGAATACGTGAAAGCTTATTTTATCAATATTTTGAGTTATCCTTTATTATGATTATTTCTTGGTGATTTATAGAGTTCTTATGTGGTTTTTAATTATGTTTATTATTTAAAAAGTTCCTTGGGTGATTGACTTATGGGTAAGGGGTCATTTTATCTTACAAAACCCCTTAAATAAAGTTTAGAACCCACTTTATTTACCCACTTTTGAAAAGCAAAAATTAGAGTTGGTTGGGTAGTTAGGTGGTGAAGAAAAGGTAGTCACTTTTCTCCTTCTGTATATTATTTCTCCTTGAGTGGAGAAGGGGGCTTTCTCCTTTTTGTTTATTCTTGTCTCTTGGATGCTTTTCCCATTTAGGTGAGGAGGTTCCATTTTCCTTTGGGAGTTTTTCCATCTCTTGGAAATGAAGGATGATTGTGAAGAGGAAGGAAAAGGAGGGGAGGGCTTGGGGAGAGTCTTCCATGATTGGATAGTAAAATTTTTGGTAGTGTCTACCCATTTATTAGATCCTTGTTGATGTATTAAGGAATGTTTTGCACGTTGATATTTATTTATGAAATCTTTGTGAAATGAAAGATTAAAATCTTTTATGGAATTGTTGTGTGTTGTGTGTTGATTTGTGTCTTGATTTTAAGTTTCCAACTTGTATAGGTTTCCCTTTATTTGAATAACTATTTGTGTGTTTAGGATGAAGAAATAAAGTATGTGAGTGTAAATTGTGCAATGTACAAAGTATATTGTGGTAATTTGTTGAGGAAACCACGCGAATAGTGGTTGTATGTGCATGACCATAGCTATGCAACCCTAGCTCAGGGGTGGATTGAATTTAAATCCCACGGTTGGATGGAAAGCCATTGGCCTTGTAATTTTTTCCTTGTCCTTGTTCTATATTTCAGGTCCATATGAAAAGAAAAATATAATCTTGAAATCGTGAACTTTATGGAAGGGAACAAGTTGCTTTTGTAAGATGTTACTTGTAGGTATATTATTTATCATATCCCTCCAAATTTTGTCTTCCTTAGTCTTCAATCTTTATTTTTTTCCTAAGTCTAAATTTTTGCCTTCATTCTAGTCTTGGTCACAGTTCCTCTAAGGTTCCTAACCTCTTGTTGTGCATTTTATGAGTTTTGAAACCTAAGTCCTTGGTGCTGTGTGTTTTTAACTTTGTCGTCAGGTTTCTATTTTTCCTAACTTCTCGATAGCCTGACTTGTATTTAATGGCATCAAGTGAGTTAGTTTATTGTGAAGTTGGGGAGTCAGAGGTTCTCATAACTTCGTAACTCTTGAATTTAGGTTATAAAGTTCCAGTTTTCTGTGACAAGGTAATATGTTGTGCGTCCGCATGTTTCAAGGCACTGCCAATGCATTTGATGCAGCATACGGTACAACCTAGAGATTTCATATCAAGGATTTGGTAAGGCACAAAAATATTAGGGTTTGCTTTACCAAGGATTTAAACAAAGTGCCGTATTAATTCATCACCAAACACACATCCTATCATTTGCACAACTTAAGGTGGTGAAATTTATTTGGTCAAGCTTGCAATAGCACCTCTATCATATAAAATTATTTCTTTAGGTGTACAAGTGTTTTGCTGTGTACTGTGAGCTCATGTAGTCTGGAATCAAAAATCACTGGCTTTGTGTGAGAGACACTGAGGTGGGATCTTTTAAGTTGGAAGAATTTTGGGTGTGCTTGGAAAGTGATAAGAAGACTGCTATTGACACAAATTTATTGGAAAGTGGATTAGCTCACACCGGAGTTTTTCCAGAAGCCATTCTTAGTGTGGACTTAATTGGTGCATGTGGAAGGAGATATATTCCAGAGAAACAAGAAATCAAAGTCATGGACGGGACCGTTGTTGCTAGAATTTCCCCAGGAACTATTTCTCACACACTAAGGATTATTGAAAAAGCTCACATGAAGGATATGTCTGTCGCAACAGCTGGTGAATTATTCAAGGTCAATGAAAGTTGGTGCAAGAATTCTATGGCCAAAGGGTGGTTGAAATAAAAAAAAAGAGGTAAGTCACAACTACCTGCTAAACTCAAAAGAATGCATTTCAAAGGAGAAATTGTAGATGCTATTGCTCTGTTGCATCCTATTGTTGGGAATGCAAAAATTAAATCCTTTGAGGATGAGATGTGTCAATTTATTTTGGATTTCTATGATGAAAACACATACATTAATTGGGTGAAGATAATTTGCTTCCATTTAAATGAACGATTGGTCAATTTTTCAAAAAACTTTTTTTCACCTGTGTTCTTGTTTAACATATGTTATGGCTAGTTAGAGGTCATTTTGGCTAGGATTGGAACCACATATACCCCCAACTTCTGACATTCTTGTGTATAAGTGTTACCCACAGTTTACTAAGTAGGCTAGAAAGGGAGATTTTTCCTTTGTTAATGATGTATTTTTAATGGGAGTTGTAAAGAAGTTAGATGGGAATACTGAAGTGCATTTTTCTGCTGAATCAATGTCTCTAGTGTTAGAATTTGGAAGTTTTTATATTCATTTTGATAAATTTCCCTATTTGAGGATAGGTGGTTTTGAAAAAGCGCCATTGAAATTACCCAGATATCCCTAAGATTTGTTAGTGTTCCTAGAAGTGTGTAGACAAATGGCTGTTGTGAATGTGAAATACTTGAATATAGGGAAATAGGGATATCCTTTCCCATTGAAATCTCCATATTTCACATGTAAAAGTAATCAAATGTCCAAATGTGTTGAAGTCCTTGCAGAATATAATCTTCCACATTTTTTCATGAGGGCTAATTTTGACAAGAAGGGTTTTGTTAAGCGTAATTTATATGGAGGGAATTCATATCAACGTTAGCTTGCTATTGAGGACTTCTGGGAGGATTGCATTGATGAAAATGAAGTCCTGAAAAGAGATCACATGAGATTAACCCTTGATCAGATACATGATTTTGTTCTACCTTTCAAGATTCTAGAGGGCACAGTTGATGATTCAGTGGTTATTGACCCCAAATATGAGAAGTTGTTTGATAAATCACATCAAAAGGTTGAATGGAATAAGAATGAAATCTTGGATATGAACATACGGGCTACCCCACTCATGAAAAGAACTCAGGATTGGCTGGAAGGAAAATGGCGACAAGTGGCAGGTTCTACTCAGGAACCAAAGTCTTCTCAGAAAAAATGAACAAGGTTCTTCTTAGGAAATTACAATTGGTATAACCTTAGGGAGAATGGATACAAGATCGTCCAGTGCAAATTCATAGTTTGGAGGTGATGGGGAGAAACCAAAAGAGGTGGTTAAACTAAAATTTGTATGTGAGCAAGACAATCCATCCACTCTTGCTCCTAAGAAGAAGGTTAGTAAAAAAACTTGTGTCTGAGGATCCAAATGCTATTTTCAAGCATATTGTTGAAGATAATACTTTCCCTCCATTGTTTGAGGTGCTCTCTTTCCCAGTGGCAAACATACCTATTACTCTTGATGAGACTAGATAAATCACTATAGAGAATAAGAATTCTGCTTTGATTGAAACTTCTCCAGTTGGTTGAGGAAAGCAGTGGAAAAGAAGAGGAAATACACTCCTACAACAACAGTTGGAATAGATACAATTACAAAGCTGCTCCAAACTTCTTCAAGACCAAAGAAAGCTTAGAAGATGTCAAGAATATTGACTAATCCTAATTCTAGTAATCAGGTGTTGGAAATTGCTAATCCCATAAAATATTTGAATGAAAATGAAATAACAGTAACTGATTATAAGATCACAAATGTTGATATGGGACCCAAGACACTTGAAGGAGATATATATCATGCTAACTATTCAGTCAATGCTTTGATCAAGCGAGTAAAAGAAGAAAGGAAAGAAAAAGTGGCATTGTAGTCCTAGGTTCTTGATTTGAAGAACTTTATTTCTTTTATAGCACCTTCTTCTATATCTAGTGAAGCCTCAAGTTCTCAAGTAGGAATCATTGGTGAGTCCACAAGGCAATTAATTAGAAAGAATCTGAGTTATTCTAAAAATGTTATTGAATGGATTGATGATATGCTTGAAGAAACTATCCTCTTTATAAGTAAGTCTGTACTCTTCTATACTCAAATGGTTGACAAAAGGAAGGAGTTGATGGCAGAATTACAAAAAATTTGAAAAGATTAGACTAGTCTCTATGTGCTCTCGTAGGAGATTAAAGAATTGATTTTCATGGATCGTATGAAGCTGGTCAATGAAAAAATTGTAGGTGATCCAAAGGAATTAGATCCTTGATGGCCCAATGCATTACAATGGAAATTGAACATCTATGATACTTTGGTAAAAGAGATTTCCGTAGTACTTGAGAAATACCTAGACATGCTAGTGGAGATAAAGGGAAAATTTCATGACTTGAAGGTAGAGATAACTGATGAATTTGATGAAAGAATTTTGGACTCAAAGGAAGTTTTTCTGAAATTTAGAGAAATATTCAATTAGGAGATGGCTGACCCTGCTACCATGGCTAAAGAATCTTTCTTAAAGCTCAGTAGACTGCAGGTTTATCTCACTTCCTTTAAAACAAAGGCGAGTAGGAGGTCTAACACATTGAATGAGTCTAAAGGAGCTCTAGCCCAAGTAAGAATCAAACTACAAATTATTGCTACTCTAGGGAGCAAAGAATTGTTTGCAATCATTTCCAAGTAGATGGATTACAAAACTAGGATGAAGGTGCAGGAGAAGCAGTTGCAACAAGAAGCTGTTGAAAATATGGAGGATGAAGAAGCTGAAGCGGTGGAAGATGATGCATAATTAATTTTAGTATTTCATGATACTTTCTTAATTTTGGCTCTTTAAGTTTAAAACTCTTTTAATTATTCGGTGCGACTACTTTCAAGAAACTGTTACCAAGACAATCTGTTTATGCTTTAAATATGGATTTGGCTAGTATTCTTAGGATCTTTTGGGAAAACTTTGATTTTCTCATTAGAACAAACTCTAATATCTGAATATTTGCTATCTGCTATTTTGGTATAGAAGACAATGGTGGAATTTGCACATGCGTAATCTTTGAATTATGGTGTATGAATTTGTTCTTCTTATGTTGAATGTTCTGCCAATGTATAATCTATGATTGGAATAATAGATATTTCAATTTGTTGCATCACTATAGTATCATTTATCTGTTAATAAGGGTTTTGTGGTGATTTTGGATTTCATTCAAATTGTGAAGTATTTCAGTTTTATTTTATGAAATTGTTGAATACCTTTAAATATTTCTGGGTAAAAGCCCCTACCTTTATTTTCTTTCTGGTTAAAAGCAACAAAAGTTAAAAATTATTCCTTAAATATAAACGGAGGTCGCTGCCACCTTCTAAAATAAGTAGAGAATTGGTTTGTGAATTATATGATTCCTGATTGAACTGTGGTTACATTTGTCACCTTTTTTGGGCATGAGAATATAGAGTTAGGTGATAAATATGTCAACCAACATATTTTTGGTGACTCTGCTAGGGACAACTTTAAAAAATAATTTTTGTATAATGGGTTGCTCTATGAATAATATAAATGGTTCTTCAGAGGTGTAATGCTCTTGTCCTTCAGCCTAACGTGGATTGGTTAGTTGGTGATCAAGAAGATATAATTACTGGTATCAGGTTACTTGCTTGGCAGTAGAGAAGAACTAACTATTAGTATCACAAAGTTAACGAAGTATTAGAAGAAGAGGAGGAAATTGGATATATTATTAGAGAAAATGCAATGCGCTTTGAGAATGCTCAAGAGATTGTGTTCGTAGAAAACATACCACCTCCAGCTAGAAGAGTAAGAGCTCCTCCTGTACAGGCTTCTAGGAATTAAGTAAATAATAAGCAAAACCCTCCATGAAACCCTCAATAAACAAAAGTTTGCAACTCCATTGGTTTATCATTGTCTTATCAAAACTTGGCTTCTAAAAGCTATACTAGGAGTGATAAGAAAAAAGGACTTGTGGATAAGGATTTCGAGTTTTTAGAGACTGTTGATTTTTCATATTTTCCATGCATCAAAAAGTCAAGTCTATTAGCAGACCATCTTCTCCTCCTCATCCTAAACCTAGTGTAGCTAGTATTCCAAAAATATCCTGCCAAGCACTTCTTTTGTGTGGTACTACCCTTCCTACAAAAGCAAATTTTCATGTAGTAATGGCACAACTAGTCCCATGGGGGGCTGTCATAGGTCCTCTAACCTTTGGAGCCGGTGCAAAACTCCATGACTTACCCAAAGGTTTAGGAAAGATCATATACCCAAATTCAGTGGGGATGGAAAAGTTTCTCCTAATGAACGTATGAAAGCTTTCTTTTCCACCTCTTCTATTCTTGCAATACAACATGAGGATGTTGCTATGAGACTCTTTGCAAAATATTTGATAGATGGAGATGCTGAATGGTTTTATTCTCTTCCCAATGGATCTATTAACAATTGGGCTGACTTTAGAACAAGATTTGAGAATAGATTTAAGTCTACAGAAGATGATCAAGTCTTGGTTGCTCAATTGGGTTCAATGAAGAAAGAAATTCATGAGTCAATGAGGGATTTTGTGGCTAAGTTTAATAAGTTTTATAACAGAATTATTGCAAACATGAGGCTTGGTGCTGAATTGTTGAAAGCAATGTTCATTAACACTCTTCCACCAGATGTGAGATTCATTATTAAAAGGGAAGGTGCAATTGATTTAGTTGCTGCACAAAATAGGATTGTATCAATAGAAGATGATCTGATTATCTCTGGAAAATGGAAAAAAAGAATTACAAATTGGTAAACCTTCACTAGTGAATTCTACTGATCTAGTCATTCACAGATTGGCTAATGACATTATTTCTCTTAAGAGAAAAATGCCAAAGGGTTCCACACATACACCTTATCAAGATATTTCTAGGAATTACCAAGCAACTCCTAACAAGACAATTTCATTGCCTACTCCAAATCAAAGGCTGGCAATTGAAGGTTCTTCTTCCTCTAGTAAGGGGAATCATTGTAATTTCCATTTGACTTTAGATCATGATGGATCTACTTGTCCTGAGATGATTAGATTCATGCAAATGCTTTCAATGAATGAACATGCTGTTGAACCATATGTGGAGGAACCTAGTTCGTCTAATGATGCTGACATGATCTTTTTTGAGTTTGTATCAGAGGCCGAAGTAGGAGAGGATGTATATGTTAGAGTTGATGATCCTAATTGTGTTTTCTTCACTAGAGCACAACGTGCAAAAGTTGAGCAAGTTGTTGTCTCATCTTCAGCCCCTAAGTACATTTTGACAAGGAAGAAAAAGAAAGAGAAAAATGCTCCCAATAATGTACAAACTGAGGTACCACCTTATTCATCTTTTTCCCCTCTTTCTTCCAATTATTTTGACATAGTTGAGTCTTGCAAGAATACCAAGATTTAAATTTCACAAGCTGGATAGTTGAGACTCAATCCTTTTGAATTGGATAGGTTAGTGAGATTTGTTAAACACGAGCCTTCACCGTCACAATGTAATGCCCAAATTTTTGGTAGCATTGAAGCTAATCTTGAGAATCATATTTGATCTAATACCATAGAAAAAACTTCAAGTTCACAAAATCCTTTTGTGAAACCATAACCTTTTTATATATCATTATATATTTTCGGCTTTAGGCTGAGTAATTATATTATTGACTTTGGAGCTTTTGAAAATGTAATCCCTGCTCAAATAGCCCAAGCCCTGGGTTTGTCTTATACCTCTTCACAAGGAAAATTTTATTCCATGGATGGGTCCCCTGTTCCTATAATTGGTCAAATTAAAGATGCTCAAGTAGCCTTGGTTGCTTTTCCTAAAAAGAGGCTGAAATTAACTATATTGGTTGTTGATATCCCCACTAGTTATGGCATGCTCTTGAGTAGGAATTTCTGTAAAGATTTGGGTGGAGAAATCCAGATGGATTGGTCTCACGCCTTGATACCTTTGGATGGGAAGAAAATTCATTTGAATCCTGAACCTAAGGCCAAGTTTACTGTCTTAAAGTCTGGTGATCCAAGGAAAGATATTTTATTTGTTGAAACTGGACTAGGACCTATATGTGCACTTCTAATCAAGGAGAAAGTTTAAACTCTATCAAGCTTGATTTAGTAAATGAGTTGTGGACTCCTGAATTTGATGGAAGTTGTGCCAGTGTTGGGTCAGGTGCTGGAGTAGTTTTAATTTCGCCTGATGGCTATAAATTTCCCTTTGCTTTCAAATTGGAATTTGCTAATACCAATAATACCACTGAGTATGAAGCTTTATTGCTTGGTCTAAGTGTAGCTAAAGAAAAAGGTATCAAACAATTGAAGGCTGTGGGAGATGTAGAATTGGTGGCAAAGCAAGTGAGAAAGGTGTATAGTTTGAAAAATGGTTGGCTTAAGCATTATAGGAACAAAGTTTGGGATTGTATAGAATATTTTGATGCTTTTTCAATATAATTTGTCCCCAGGGAGCAGAATGCTAGGGATGATTCCTTGGTGGTTTCAGCATTGTTTCTTTTGTTGCATCCATATTTTAAAGATGAATCCTATAGAATTGAAATTGGGTATAGGCCTAGTGTTCCAGACAATGTAAATAATTGGCAGGGTCTTCAATAATGATCAATAGATTATTGAGTTTTTAGAAAAAGTTGAGGCCTTTGCTCACATTTATTTTGAAGGTAGCAATGATGAAAACAATGATGTTTTAGAAGGTGACATTGTTGCTCCTGATGGAAAGAAAACCGAAGTTATTCAATTGAAAGGTAATAAAATCCCAAAGGGCTTGGTCTCTCTTGAACATCTATTCAATAGACATGATCAATATTTGAAACAAAAAGGAAAAGTCTCTGTCGAAACATCTGCTGAGTATGATAAGGTGAATATTGGTACGAAAGATGATCCTAAGATTGTGTGCATTGGAAAATTCTGTTCTCAAGAAGAGAAGGAGAGACTGATCTCCCTATTGATAAGGTACAAAGATGTTTTTACATGGTGTTATGCAGATTTGAAGAAGTTCAAAAATGGAAGATTTCAACATAAAATTCCACTGGAACTTGGTGCTATGCCTTATAGGCAGAAGCAACGAACTTACAATCCTAAGGTTGTAGAGGCTATTTTCAATTAAATTGAAAAAATTCTCAAGGCTAGAATTATTTATCCCATCCATCACTCCACTTGGGTGGCCAATATAGTCCTTTTCAGAAAGAAGAATGGAGAAATGAGGATATATGTTGATTTCAGAAATTTAAATCAAGCATCCTTAAAGAAAATTATCCTTTACTGGTGATGGATCATATTCTGCTAATAGTTGTTGGATCTGAAATGATGTCCATGCTCGATGGCTTCTCAGGCTATAATCAAGTTGAAGTTGCTCTAGAAGACCAACATAAATGACATTCACTACACCTATTGGTGTTTTTTCCTACAATAGAATGCCATTCAAAATTATTAATGCAGGGGCCACTTTTCAAAGGGCCATGGACTTATCTTTGGGTGATATGAGGAATAAAATTATAGTAATTTATTTGGATGACTTAACAATTTTTTCCAAAAGGAGAGTTGATCTCCTACATGATCTGGAAGTGGTATTGCAACACTGCAGAGAAGAAGGTATCTCTTTAAATCCTAAGAAGTCCATCTTTGCTGTAACTGAGGGGAAAATCTTAGGTCATATTGTCTCAAAGGATGGAATCAAAATAGATCCAAAGAGGGTAAAATCAATTATGCAATTGGGATTACCTACCAATAAGGATGGTATCAGATCTTTCTTTGGTCAAGTGAAATTTTTGAGAAGGTTTGTTCCTGATTTTGCTGAGTTGACAAAGCCTATTTTTGATATGATGAAGGATCACCCAATATTCAAATGGAGCAATGAAGGAAAAAAACATTTTGCAGACATTAAAAATGCAATTGCAAATTCTCCCACTTTAGTTTATTCTTATTTTACTAAAGATTTCATCATATACAATTATGCCTCCAAGCACACCTTGTCAGCCATCTTTTATGAGTAATCCTTTGAAAAAGTATGAGCTTAAGTATTCTCCTCTTGAAAAACATGGGTATACTATTGTGAAGGCACTCAAGAGTTTTAGGTTTTATATTCTTCATTCTAATACTATTGTTTTTGTTCCTGAAATTGCTGTGAAAAGTATTCTTACTCAGCAAGATATTGGTTGCAATAAGAGAGGGTCTTGGATAGCACAAATCCAAGAATATGATCTAGATATTAAACCCACTAATCTAGTAAGGGGAAAGGGACTGGCCAAAATGATTGTTGAAAGTAAACCAGTTGAAGAAGAAGAGTTACTGTTGGTACTATTTACAAGCACAACTAATGATTGGTTTTTTGAAATCTCTTATTATCTGAACTATGGTAATTTCCCATCACATTTATCATCAAAAGAAAAGAGGAATTTAAAACTTAATGAAAACAAGTATGTTCTCTGGGAAGGGAACTTGTATAAAAAAGGTGTTGATGGGACTTTCTTGAGGTGTGTTGATAAGGAACAATAGAAGAGGTTATTGGAAGTCTTTCATAGCGAAGCATGTCGTGGACATTTTTCTGCTTCTGTGACAACCTTCAAAATTCTACGTCATAGATTTTATTGGCCAGGTATGTTCAAAGATGCTTATAATTGGGTATCAAAATGCAAAAAGTGTTTAAAATTTACTAGCAAACCATAGCTTGTTGCCTTACCTTTGAAACTTGTGGTAATTAATGAGCCCTCTCAACAATGGGGGCTAGATTTTATTGGGCCAATCAATCTGAGTTCTAGTGTAGGACACACACACATACTAATGGCTACAAATTATTTTACCAAATGGGTGGAGGTTATTCCAGTGAAACATACTACCACTGAAGCATGTGTAACTTTCTGAAGGAGAATATTTTGGTAAGGTTTGGAGTACCTAAGAAAATTGTCATTGACAATGCTAGTTCTTTTTCTTCTGTTGAAATCACTCTTTTCTTCTATGATCATGGTATTAGTCTCGCTCATTCATCTGATTATTATCCTCAAGGAAATGGGCAGGTTGAGTCAAGTAATAAGAATTTAATTTCCATCATCAAGAAGTTGGTCGATGAAAATCAAAGAGGATGGCATAAAAAATTTATATGATACTCTATGGGATGATAGAGTTACTTATAAAAGAGCCATCAAGATGTCCCCATTTTAGTTAGTATATGGTATCAATAGCACCTTTCCTACACCATTGGAGATTTCAACACTTAATTTGTAGAAGACTATAGAAGATGAGAAATTTCAGACCGCTTTGGAAAAGCGAATATGTATTTGAACAAGCTAGAGGAAGAAAGGGAGGTTGTGGTAGATAGGATTACCAAACATCAGCAGATGGTAAAAAAGGTTTTTGATAAAAAGGATAGACAAAGGGACTTTGCAGTTGGTGATTCAGTTCTTCTTTGGGACAAAAGGAGGGAGGAAAAAGGGGCACATAAAAAGTTTGATTCTCTCTAGAGAGGACCTTTCCTGATCAAATAGATTGTTGGTAATCATGCTTATCATTTGGCTTATCCTGATAGTACTGTTCTACCTCTTGCCTATAATGGGAAAGACTTGAAACTTCTTGAATGATTGTTTCACCAAGTTCGTCCTTGTACATAGTTTTTATTTGTTTTGTTTAGTTTTGGTTTGCTTGGTTTTGACTCTGTTGCCCAATGAATAAGGCTTTATGCCATGTTTCTGGATTCTCTACGTCCTTTCAATCCTGGTCCCCATTCAAAGCCAATGTTACCTGTAGGTATATTATGTATCATATCCCTTCAAATTTTGTCTTCCTTAGTCTTCAATCTTTATTTTTCACCTAAGTCGAAAGTTTTGCCTTCATTCTAGTCTTGGTCACGGTTCCTTTATGGTTCATAACATCTTGTCGTGCATTTTATGAGTTTTGAAACCTAAGTCATTGGCACTATGTGTTTTTAACTTTGTCATTGGGTTTCTATTTTTCCTAACTTCCTGATAGCCCGACTTGTCTTTAGTGGTGTCAAGTGAGTCAGTTTATTGTGAAGTTGGGGAGTCGAAGGTTCTCATAACTTCGTAACTCCCGACTTTAGGTTGTAAAGTTCTAGTTTTTCATGACAAGGTAATATGTTGTGTGTCCGTATGTTTTGAGGCACCACCAATGCATTTAATGAGGCATACTATATGACCTAGAGATGCCATATCAAGGATTTTGTAAGGCATGCAAATATTAGGGTTTTCTTTACCAAGGATTTAAACAAAGTGCCATATTAATTCATCACCAAACACACATCTTATCATTTGCACAACTTAAGGTGGAAAAAATTTATTTTGTCGAGCTTGCAATAACATCTCTATCATCTATAATTATTTCTTCAAGTGTACAAGTGTTTTGTTGTGTACTGTGAGCTCATGCAATTTGGAATAAAAAATTACTGGCTCGACGTGAGAGACACTGAGCTGGGATCTTTTAAGTTGGAAGAATTCTGGGCATGCCTAGAAAGTGATAAGAGGATTGCTATTGATGCGAAGTTATTGGAAAGTGGATTAGCTCATGCCAAGGGTTTTCCATAAGCCATTCTCAATGTGGACTTAATTGGTGCATGTGGAAGGAGATATATTCTAGAGAAACAAGAAATCAAAGCCATGGATGAGACTGTTGTTGCTAGAATTTCCCCTGGAACTATTTCTCACACACTAAGGATTCCTAAAAAATCTCACATGAAGGATATGTCTGTCGCAACAGTTGGTGAATTCTTCAAGGTCAATGAAAGTTGGTGCAAGAATTCTATGGCCAAAGGGTGTTTGAAATAAAAAAAAAGGTAAGTCACAACTACCCACTAAACTCAAAAGAATGCATTTCAAAGGAGAAATTGTAGATGCTATTGCTCTGTTGCATCGTATTATTGGGAATGCACAAATTGAATCCTTCGAGGATTGGATATGAGAATTTATTTTTGATGTCTATGATGAAAACATATACATTAATTGGGCCAAGATAATTTGCTTCCATTTAAATGAACAATTTGTCAATTTTCAGAAAACAACTACTTTTCACCTGTGTTCTTGTTTAAAATATGTTATAGCTAGTTAGAGGTCATTTTGGCCAAGATTGAAACCACAGATACCCCAAAATTCTAGCATGCCTGTGTATAAGTGTTACCCGTAGTTTACTAAGCAGGCTGAAATGGGATATTTTTCCTTTATGAATGATGCATTTTTAATGGAAGCTGTAAAGAAGTTAGATGGGAATCCTGAAGTGCATTTTTCTACTGAATCAATGTCTCTAGTGTTAGAATTTGGAAGTTTTTATATTCAATTTGATAGATTTTCCTATTTGAGGATAGGTGGTTTTGAAAAAGCCCCATTGAAATTATCGAGATATCCTGAAGATTTGTTAGTGTTCCTGGAAGTGTGTAGAAAAATGGCTGTTGTGAATGTGAAATACTTGAATATGGGGAAAGAGGGGTATCCTTTCCCATTGACATCTCCATCTTTCACATGTAAAAGTAATCAAATGGCTAAATGTGCTGAAGGCCTTCTTGCAGAATATAATCTTCCGCATTTGTTCATGAGGGATAATTTTGACAACAAGGGTTTCGTTAAGCAAAATTTATATGGAGGGAATTCATATCAACATCAACCCGCTTAGAAGGACTTCAGAGAGGATTTAATTGATGAAAATGAAGTCCTAAAAAGAGATCACATGAGATTAACCCTTGAACAAATACATGATTTTTGTCTACCTTTCAAGATTCCAGAGGGCACAATTGATGATTCAGTGGTTATTGACCCCAAATATGAGAAGTTGTTTGATAAATCACATCAAAAGGTTGACTGGAATATGGATGAAGTCTTGGATATGAACATACTTTCTGCACTAGTCATGAAAAGAACTTAGGATTGGCTGGAAGGAAAATGGCGATAGGTGGCAGGTTCTACTCAGGAACCAAATCTTCTCAGAAAAATGAACAAGGTTCTTCTCAGATAATTACAATTAGTATACCCTCAGGGAGAATTTCTACAAGATCTTCCAGTGCAAATTCACAATCTAGAGGTGATGGGGAGAAACCAAGAGAGGTGGTTAAACTAAAATCTGTATGTGAGCAAGACAGTCCATCCACTCCTACTCCCAAGAAGAAGGTTAGTCAAACAAAACTCGTGTCTGAGGATCCAGATGCTATTTTTGAGCATATTGTTGAAGATAATACTTTCCCTCTATTGTTCGAGGTGCTCTCTTTCCCAGTGGAAAACATAGCTTTTACTCCTGGTGAGACTAGAGAAATTGCTATAGAGAATAAGAATTCTGCTTTGATTGAAACTTCTCGAGTATGGTTGAGGAAAGCAATGGAAAAGAAGAGGAAATACACTCCTATAACAAAAGTTGGAATAGATATAGTTACAAAGCTGCTCCAAACTTCTTCAAGAGAAAAGAAAGCTCAGAAGATGTCAAGAATATTGACTGATCCTAATTCTGGTAATCAGGTGTTGGAAATTGCTAATCCCATAAAAGATCTTAATGAAAATGAAATAACAATAATTGATTATAAGATCACACATGTTGATATGGGACCCAAGACACTTGAAGGAGGTATATATCATGCTAACTATTCAGTCAATGCTTTGGTCAAGCAAGTAAAAGAAGAAAGGAAAGAAAAAGTGGCAGTGCAGTCCCAGGTTCTTGATTTGAAGAAATTTATTTCTTCTATAGTACCTTCTTCTATATCTGGTGAAGCCTCAAGTTCTCAAGCATGAATCATTGGTGAGTCCACAATGCAATATTTAATTATAAAGAATCTGAGTTATTCTAAAAATGTTAGTGAATTGATTGATGATATGCTTGAAGAAACTGTCCTCTTTATCAGTAAGTCTGTACTCTTGTATACTCAAATGGTTGAAAAAAGGAAGGAGTTGATGGCATAATTACGACAAATTGGAAAAGATCAAACTAGTCTCTATGTGTGCTTGTAGGAGATTAAAGAATTGATTTCATGAATCGTATGATGTTGGTCAATGAACAAATTGTAGGTGATCTAAAGGAATTAGATCCTTCATGGCCCAATGCATTACAATGGAAATTGAACATCTATGATACTTTGGTAAAATAGATTTCTGTAGTACTTGAGAAATACCTGGACATGCTAGTGGAGATAAAGGGAAATTTTCATGACTTGAAGGTAAAGATAACTAATGACTTTGATGAAATAATTTTTGACTCAAAGGAAGTTTGTCTGAAATTTAGAGAAATATTCAATAAGGAGATGGTTGAACCTACTACCATGAATAAAGAATCTTTCTCAAAGCTAAGTAGACTGTAGGTTTATCTCACTTCCTTTAAAACAAAGGTGAGTAGGAGGTTTGACACATTGAATGAGTTTGAAGCAGCTCTAGCCCAAGTAAGAATTGGATTGCAAATTACTGCTACTCTAGGAAGCAAAGAATTGCTTGCAATAATTTACAAGTACATGGATTACAAAACCAGGATGAAGGCGCAGGAGAAGCAGTCATAATAAGAAGCTGTCAAAAATCTGGAGGATGAAGAAGCTGAAGTGGTGGAAGATGATGCATAATTAATTTTAGTATTTCATGATACTTTATTTATTTTGGCTCTTTAAGTTTAAAACTCTTTTAATTATTTGGTGCGTTTACTTTCAAGAAACCGTTACCAAGACAATCTGTTTATGCTTTAAATGTGGATTCAGCTGGTATGCTTAAGATCTTTTGGGCAAAATTTGATTTTCTCATTAGAACAAACTCTATTATTTGAATATTTTCTATATGTTATTTTGGTATATAAGACAATGGTGGAATTTGTGCATTCGTAATCTTTGAATTATGGTGTATGAATTTGTTCTTCTTACGTTGAATGTTCTGCTAGTGTTTAATTTATGATTGGAATAATAGATATTTCAATTTGTTGCATCACTATAGTATCATTTATCTGTGAATAAGGGTTCTGTGGTGATTTTGGATTTCATTCAAATTGTGAAATATTTTAGTTTTATTTTATGAAATTGTTGAATACCTTTAAATATTTCTAGTTAAAAGCCCCTACCTTTATTTTCTTTCTAGTTAAAAGCAATAGAAGTTAAAAATTATTCCTTGAATATCAATCAAAGGTAGCTACCACCTTCTAAAATAAGTAGAGAATTAGTATGTGAATTATATGATTGCCGATTCAACTGTGGTTACATTTGTCACCTTTTTTGGGTGTGAGAATATATAGTTAGGTGATAAATCTTTCAACCAACATAAGATAAATAAGGTGTTAAGAAATCATGATGTTTATAGAGTTTTTAATTTGTAAACTAGAAAAGAGTGAATGTGCTATTTTTTTTTTCTATATGAGTAAATTACCTTGGAAATATTAAGTTTATTTGAATGTTTTTGTGAAAAAATATATATATATATATGTACAGTTGTATAACTAGGGCTTTTATGTAAAAAAAATTGATTAATAGTAAAAGATATACTTGTAAAAAAAGAAAACATAAGAATATTTCAATAAAATGCATTGTGGTCTTGTTGTATGAAAGTTGGTTTAGTGAAGGAAACAAATTAGTTGCTCAATTTTATTATTATATGTTTAGGACACCAATCAAAATTTGTGAAGTGTGAAAAGTTTGGAAATGATGTTCAATATATGCGAACTATATTGTCAACTTTGGAAATTAGTTAGCAAAAGTGATGGTTTTTGGAAAAAGTAGATATCTTGTTTCATTAAAAATCATTAATTGTGATCTATGAAATTGTTAATTCAAAATGTACTTGACATCTAAATTAAACTACTATATATATATATATATATATAGACAATTTAAACTAAAGTAAAACTTTCAAGAAAAAAATTATATTACAATTAACCAAAAAGATATTGTTAATGAAAATTATATATACTGCCACTAGCAATTCACTGCCATGGAAAATTAACAGCCAAAAATTCATGCAATTAATTTTTGGCGTTGTGAATTGTCATGGCGTTAATGAAAATTATATATACTGCCACTAGCAATTCACTGCCATGGAAAATTAACAGCCAAAAATTCATGCAATTAATTTTTGGCGTTGTGAATTGTCATGGCGGTGAATTGTTCGCGGTGAATTTTCCATTGGTGAATTGCTGACATGAATTTTCCGTATGCCATATTTTTGAATATTAGTATCACTTAAATTATTTAAAAATAAATAATTAAATAAAAGAGGGTTTTATGAACAATTATATATATATATGTATATATGTATATGCATATGTATGTAAATCCTTTACACATATATCATGTATATAATTAATTTTAAATATATTATTTATTCTACATTTATAAATATATATAATATAAATTATATGGATTATCAAAAGAGTTATATTATAAATAAATAAGTATTAAATAATTAATAAATAGATAAAAGTTTATATATTTAAATTTACTCATAAAGTAAAATAAAATAAAAATAAATAAATAAAAGAAAAATGTTTTAAGGGGGGCTGACCCCATAGCTAACCATGGGTTGGCCTGCTCAAGCCACCCATGGGTGGCATGGGGGAGTGCCCCTATAAAAGGGGGTTTTGACCCATGGGGGATTAAACTAGAAAAAAATTTCTTTGTAAAAATATTTTAATCTACAAAGATAGATCATATTAATCTACTACAAACAAAAAAATGGAAAGAACATATAAAACTAAAAGCACTCAAGATTGATAGCATAAGATATATCTCAACTAAGAAAAGAAAGGTAAATTCCTTCTTGTAAATGCAATGGTAAAATAAGAGAAAGAAGAAGTTGTAAATTTAGTTACTTATTTAGCTCAAATTAAATCAAGAACTCAAATTAAAAATTGAAAACAAGGTTAGACTTTGTATACACCTAAAATTAGTCATCGCATTTAATTAATTAAATACCAGTTATTTAATTAATATTTCAACTATGTATAAATAAATTCTCAATTTATTTATATTGTTCCTATTCTAAATTCTCCAAATCTAAAATCATATTCTTCTAAATTAATTAAATAAGTTTTTTTTCCATAAGCTTGTTTTATTTAATTAATCTTCACTAATCTCGATTGGGAAATCAAGCACATGTCTACAACTTTTTGTGCCACCTCACCAAGGTCACATGAAATTAAATAATTCTAATTTTTAATTAGAATTATATTCAACCAATTTTTAAAAGTACATGGCTTATTCCTCACACACTTCCACCAATTTTCAAACACATGGTCTTTTCTTCCCACACTTGAGTCTTCCATCTAAATGGCATGTTGCCCTTGGTCAAGAGATTCTTCCATCCAAATGGCATGTTGTCTTTGGTCAAGGGGACAACATCTTGATTCTCTCCATCTCCACCGTTCATCCTTCTTGTTTGAATTTGGACCATTGATCGTTGCCACCTCACCAGATACTTGGAAAAGGCTATAAATACAACCCTTTGGCATTTTATTTTGCATCCACTTTTGAATAGAGTTATCATGTAGGAATATTGTTTGAGCTTGGGAGAATTATGGAGTCTTATAGTTACATTTTATATCATGTTTTTCATCATAGTTAAATCTTAGACTAACACTTTGCTTCATAGTTGCATTTTATGTCATCCTTTTCATCATAGTTACATTTTAGATTAGCATTTTCATAGTTAGCATTTGAGCATATGGAGTATCATTTTAGTTTTCCATAGTTTTCATTTGAACATATGTAGAATCATATATAGCATCATATAGATCACTACCATAGTATCCACCACTGTCTGTCCATTCATCATAGTATCCATTATCCTTTCCATCGTATAGTTGCATGTAGAAACTTAGTTGGCTTGCATGTTGAATAATAATCTTGTTTCTTAAGTGTCATTCTAATAGCCTTTGTGCACACAGAAATCTGAGGGCCAAAGGGTTAAAGGAATCTTTAAGAATAGAGGACAATGAGACGTTCTTAAAAGATTTGTTTTGTGGCAATTTAGAGTAGCTTCTGTGCTTTGAATCTTTAATATAATTTGTTTCATTAAGGTTTGTGTTGATTTACTAACTTTACACATTTCACACACACACAAAATGGTGCCCACCGTGGGGCCTTGCCCTGTTTTTTTTAAAGTTCTAGAAAATTTATGTTCGCAGGTTCAGACGTGAGAGTTTTGATGCATTTTTCTATTTTTGTGGCACATTTTGCACCTGTTCTGGCGCATATTGCAAGTTTCTAGAAAAGTTCACCAGGGTTCCAAAACATGGTTTTTTAGTTTTAGCACATTTTGCATGTGTTTTGGCACATTTTTCTCTAGTTTTGGCGCATATTGCATGTGTTTTGGCACATTTTGCTTCCAGATTGGCACATTTTGTCTCTATTCTGGCGCATTTTGCAGTTTCCCTATTTTTCACTAAATCTGAAGGATAATACTCTGTGTTTTTGTTTTGCAGGTTTCCCACATTTGCTGTCAAGGACTCAAATATAAACTACTGACATATTGCAAGGGCTGGAAGTGATTTAATTGTTTCCTTTTGGTTAAGTTAGGAACATAGCTTAATTAAAAGGTTAATGAAAACCATGTCTTTCATGCTTGATGGATGGTAGGCATATGCTCTCCCCTTAACTGGGTGACCAAAAAGCCAGACCCATTTGTGTTTACCTACGAGTGTGAGTGGAGTATATAGCATGTGTTCTCTCTTTATTCATGTGGAATAAAGATTGATCGAACTATGGGTATACTTGCTTTCTTTTGTTTATCTTAGAGGGCCTGACTTGTGGGAAAAAGTAAACACCTAAGGGAATGACCCAACCAATAACACGCTAAATCCAAGTGACTTCCAACCAGTATATAAATGTGGATACTTGAACAAAGGAAATTATCACGAGGATAGTTCCGATGAGAAGGACAACAATGGTCTCTCGCCACATGGATTATCCCCCACGAATGGAATGTTCGTACTAGAACCCTTGTTATAGTTTGGCCAAAAGCCTTTATCTATTCTTTGGTGTAGCAACAATTGTTGCAAAGGCATCCACATTATCACAGTTTTTAGTGGAGATGAGAAGTATGCCATGGGAGATTCATGGGTATTGATGCTTGGTTGCCCCGTAGAAGTGAGTGCCATGGAGGGGAGCTAGTGGGGTCAAGCATCTAATCATCTGCTAAGAATAAGTGTAGTTGGGGTAAAACCCACATGGAATCCAAAAGAATATAGTCTTTCATAGCCTTAGGATTGTACATTGTTTGATGTGTCTTTATCAATTTTTTTAAAAAAAAAATTCAATCACAAACATCACATGTTGAAAGTGAAAACCTTGATTCAGAAAAACATTCATCAAAACAACCAATTCTCTAACTGGAAAATCTAAAGAATCAAACAAACTTCCAAGAAACATTGTTATTCTCCTAGTTTGGTGCATCTTGTAACTTTTCTAGTGCAGATTGGCTGCCTTCTGGCACATCTTGCACCTGTTCTGGTGCATTTTGCACTAGTTTTGGCGCATCTTGCACCTATTTTGGCACATTTTGCACCTGTTTTGGCACATTTTGCACCTGTTTTGGCACATTTTGCACCTATTTTGGCACATTTGGCACCTGTTTTGGCACATTCTACACTAGTTTTGGCGCATTTTGCACCTATTTTGGTACATTTTCCACTTGTTCTGGTGCATTCTGCACTAGTTTTGATGCATTTTGCACCTGTTTTGGCACATTTTGCACTTGTTCTGGCACATTTTGTCTATGTTTTGGCACATTTTGCAGACCACAAAACCAGTGACCTAGATTCATCTCCTGTCTGACAGTCAATCTCATCTCGAGAATTCTTAGTAGTGTTCAACCATTCCTTAGGTGCAATAGAGTCTGAACATATGCTTTATCAAATGATTTCACAAAAGATCAAAATCTGGAAACCAAAGTCCAAAGTTCTTAGTCCAAAAGAACATCAAAAACGTCTCTCAACACTCTATGAATTTAGAGAGAGATTGGTCTTCAATTTCTACAGAAAAGCTTCAAAGAACAATCCAAACTTGTACTCATTTTACTATTGTCCAAATCCATGACTTTTCCAAAGATTTGAGTATCTCGTATAGGAAGAAAATTTGTCTCCAGTTTCATGGTTTGAACCCAAAATTTTAGAACTTTCTCAAGTCCAAAATCATTCCTTAGGTACCTTAGAATTTAAACTTGTTAAAATTGACCTCTACAAGTGGAATTTTCCAACCTAAACCAAGATCTAACATCTCAAAGCACAAAAATCATCAAATTTATCACACCTTTGATTATTAAGCCTAGTTTCATCATTAGGATTTATCATCCTCTCATCATGAAACAAAGCTATATAATCAATTCAAACTTAGTCTCATTAGAATTTTTCATTCTATTTGACTTAGTTGTAATCCTTGGTACTTTTCCAAAACTTAGATCAAAGTTTAGTCTAAACTATAACACTTGTATGCCCGTTCAAACAAGGTTGCAAAATAAAAAACTCAAGGAAAAAGGACTCGAAAATCAAAACGTTAAAGAGCCAAACATTGAAACTCCAAACATTAAAATTCCAACCATTGAAACTCCCATCATTGAGACTCAAAATAGTGAAACACAAAACACCATGGCAGAGGCTGAAGAGAATCCTTTCCATGGACTCAACAACACTGAAGGGGAAGAAATAACCGAGGAAGCTAACCAACATGATGAACAAGACCCAAACTTCCAAAAATGCTTAGAAAATATTTTTGAAACAAATGGGGAAAATTACCTCCTTATTCTAGCTAAACAAGGTGTCAAATTACCCAAAGACTTTGACGTGAATCAATTGAAAGCACCTCCAAAACAACCCAAAAAAAACTGAACAAGTGGTTTCCCTAACTCACCAAATGAAGAACCTTCAACAAAAAATTCTTGATATGCAAAGGGGAACCTCAAAATGATATTTGATCCAAGACATTTCTCCATATCCATTTGATCAAAGTATCCACATGATCCCCTTTCCCAAACATTGCGAGTTCGCAAAGTATGACAAATACAATGACAAAACCGATTCGATAGACCGTGTAAGGGAATTTAGGACCATGTGTCTTGAATTTTCATATGAGGAAACATATATTATGAGATTATTCCCAAGAAGCTTAGGTGGAAATTGTCTTGAATGGCTCTGCAAACTCACCCCACCAATAAACACCTTTGAGGAATTAGTCAACAAGTTCATCACTCAATTTTCTTACAACATCCAACATGACATCACCATGAAAGATATTTGTAACTTGAAACAAAAGAAGGGTGAATCATTCCTTGTATTCTTACAAAAATGGAGAAGGTTATTTGAATGATACTCTCATCTCATACCTAAAAAGGAAAAGATAGAAATCTTTATTGACAACCTCAATGATGAGATGAGTTATAGTTTGGAATTACAATGTCCCCCAACCTTTGAAAAATTGATTGAAAACGAGATTAAAATCGAAGAGGCTTTAGTCAAGAGAGGAGTCATCAAGATATACAATGAAAAAAACTCATCAAACTCCAACAATTACAATGGTGGCGACAAACCCAAGTTTTGGCAATGAAACAAGAACATTGGAAACAACAATGGTGCAGTTGAAATTCAAAATGCAAAACCTATATTCAACCTAATTGCAGCCACCACCAAAACTAATTAGAATAAAAATTCCCCCAACAACCAAGGCAGCAACCAAGGAAACAACCAAAGCAACAACCAAGGCAATAACCAAAATTTCAACCAAAGCAACAATCAAGGTAATGCTGGATCTAGAACATCATCATATTGAACAAATCAAATGAGGTTCACCCCTTTGGGACAATCGTTAGAATCAAAATTAAAGGAACTTATTGAAGCTAAAGTCATAATGTTACTAGAGGAAAAAAATTGGGAACCCCAAGTTAATACTCCATGGTGGAATGATGCTCACTTCAGTGACTTTCATCACAACAAGGGACATAAAACCAACGACTGCATGTAGTTGAAGCACTTGATACAAGATCTAATTGAAAACAGAATGATATTTGTAGAAGGACCCTAAACAAACAATGATCATGGGGCATTCAAGAACCCTCTACCAAAATATGAGAAAGGAGAGTCTTCATCATCAAATAACAAGGGAAAAAACATAAAATATGTCTATGACATCACCATTCTACATATTGAGGCGGTTGATGATCCAACACATGAAAAATTAGATCTTATTGCAAATGATAACTCAACCAACGATAACACCATTGAACATGACAAAACATCATTGCAATTGAAAATCATCACCATAATTTTGACACTACCTCACATCAAATCAATGTTATTAAAATTAGAGAGCAACAAGACAACACACCCATCAATGCAATCACATGAGGACAAGCCAAGGTAAAATTGAAAGGAGCTACCCCTTCCACGTCCAAATCAATTGCTATCCCTGTGACTCAATATAACTTAGTGGATCAGTTGCAGAAGATACCCGCACAAATATCCATATTAGGACTTCTCAAGATTTCACCTGCTCACAAGGAAATCTTGGAACAAGCTCTAGTTTCCACCACAGTACCAAACAATCTAGAGGTTTTCCAATTCTAGACTATGGTGGGACATTTGACTGCACCACACTACTTATCCTTTTCTGAACATGATGATGTATCTATCAATCAACCCCACAACGCTGCCCTACACATTGAGGTCCTAATCCATGAGCACCACATTAAATGTGTCCTAATAGTTGGAGGAGCTGGCTTAAATATCTGTGCACTATGCTATTCAAAAAATGCTATTGATCCTAGGAGGAAAATCACAATAAAAGCATATGATGATGAGGAGAGATCTTCACAAGGATTGATAGTGCTACCTATTTAAGTGGGATTATTTGTCAGAGATATAGTATGCCAGGTGTTAGACAAAGAATTAACCTACAACATACTCTTGGGAAGACCTTGGATTCATGACATGCAAGCAACACCATCCACATATCACCAGTGTTTGAAGTTCCCATTCAATGGACATGAAATCACTATTGTAGCTGACTCAAACAACCCCCAATATTGTAACACCCACAAGACTACCCAGGATACTTTTATACCACACAACATGGAAGCTCCAACTCAGGGTTTATCAAATGATGGGAAACAACTAAATTCCTTCTCAAAATGGGTTGATAAAAGGGACCAATCAAAGGATAAGGATATCAGTGATGCCAATCCCTCAAATAAAGAAAGTACATCAAATCCTACTCCACAAAATCAGGAAGGTCAACTCAAATCCTTATCAAAACAAGTTTCCAAGATCCAATTGAAAGACAAAGGCATGGGGGAATACTCATTTCAGCAATCCTTATGTTTATCACAACTTTCATCTTCTCCAAAGTCATATGGAAAACCATCAACATCTAGACATCAATCATCACAACCCACCACCCTATTTGATGGAACCTTTGTAAGAGCAGGCACATTAGTGGATGAGTCAGATGATAAAGAGGTTTTAAACTGGTTGTACAAAGATGAAGAATCATCACAAGCATCCACCTCAAGTGTACAGATAGAGCAGTATGGAAAAGGAAAGACAATCATGGAAAAGATGGGATACGAGGGAAAAAGGTCCTATTGGTAAAGGGAAAGAAGGCATCATAGAACTGATACAAACTATCACAATGCAAGCCGGGGATAAAATAGGATTGGGGTATAGAGAAGAATCAAGAGAAGAAACTAGACAATAATTTTTTTGAAAGAATCCTACAACTCCAAGCTAGTGATGCTCATGAAACTGATTCAAATGAATATGAGTGGGATACACTATCTGAAGAGTCTTTTCAAGATAAAGGAAATTGATGTGGTCCAAAATTATACACCCATACATGAGGAGGGTCAAAGTCCAAGTTATAGAATACTTGAAATAGGATCACAACACATTGATGACTCTAGTGAAGATGATCAGGCTTAGAGTGAAACAGATAATTCAGAGGAGAGTTACCTTATAGACATTGAATTTGTTATTGGACAATCTAAAGACATTACCATTGGGACCCTTACTACATCTGACTTTAACCAATCCAACGACTCTTTAACCCTGGTACATCCAAAATTTATAGATTGGGATCAAACTCAGCTGTCTGACATCCCCATCTTTTCAAACGATGAAGCCATTGTCAACTTCCTTTGTTCTGCCAATCCCGAAATAGATTCCACCATTGAACATCATAACGAAGCTTCCAACCAGGAGAGTGTCAAATTTTCTAGCTACAAAATGAATAATATAGGGAATAGATCTGATGGTGAAAACCATTCAATGGCAGTATCAGATCTGGAAAAAGTAAAAAGAAAGAGTGTATCCAACAGTGAAAACCTCTCTAAGGCATTAAAGGATGGAAGATTTGACACACCCCCTGAACACTTTCAGGAACGGTCTAAAGTATTGGTTGAACCCACCCTGTTTATCAATATCAACAATGAAGAAACAGTAAAGACTATCCATTTGGGAAAATCTTTGACAGATCAGGAAAAATTGAACTTCATCAAATCCTTCACAGAAAGACAAATCAATTTTTCTTAGTCATATGCTGACATGCCAGGAATTGATCCAGAACTCATCATGCATCACTTATCACTACCAACAGGGGTAAAACCAATCAAGAAAAAGCTAAGGAAAATGCATCCACATATTGCCATATTGGTAAAGGAAGATTTGAAGAAGTTATTGGATGTTGGATTCATTAGACCAATCGACTATGTTGAGTGGATTTCTAACATCGTACCTGTTTACAAACCAGACAAAAGCATAAGAATCTGCACATATTTTAGAGATCTCAACAAAGCTTTCCCAAAAGATGATTTTCCTCTACCTAACATTGACATCATTGTAGACTTGACTGTTGGACATGAAATTCTCTCGCTTATGGATGAATTTTTAGGGTATAATTAGATAAAGATAGCACCTAAAGATCAAGACAAAACAACCTTCACATGTCCTTGGGGCTCTTTCTGCTAGAATGTAATGCCTTTTGGGTTGAAAAATACTGGAGCCACATATCAGAGAGCAATGACCACCATCTTTCATGACATGATGCACACTTTTATGGAAGATTTTTTAGATGATCTATTGGAAAAATCCTACACCAGAGAAGGAAACCTAGAAATTCTAGACAAAATTTTAACTAGATTGGAGAAGTTCAATGTGAGACTAAATCCCAAGAAATGTGTATTCGGTGTAACATCAGCTAAACTTTTGGGGTACATTGTGTCAGCTAAATGCATTCAAGTAGACCCTATAAAGGTCAAAGCCATCATGGAAATGCCTCCTAAAAACATCAGCCAACTCAGATCCTTGCAAGGAAGATTTCAATCTACCAGGAGGTTTATTGCACAATTGGCTAACAAAACTCACCCCTTCAACCACTTTCTCCACAAGAATGTATCTTTCTGATGGGATGAAAAATGAGAAGGATCCTTCAATCAATTGAAACAATATCTGATGAATCCACCTGTCTTGATACCACAAGCAGAAGGAAAGCTAATTTTATTGTACAAGATTCAACAGGAAAAGAGAGGGCAATCTATTATATCAACAAAACCTTAAATGACTATGAGATCAATTACACCTTCATTGAAAAGGCTTGTTTGGTAGTAGTGTTTGCTACCCAACAATTGTGACATTATATGCTCACCCATACCATCAAATTAATAGCCAAGATAGATCCCCTGAAATACCTTCTTAGCAAAGCTAATCTAACTAGAAGATTGGCTAAGTGGGTCATGATGCTGAGTGAATTTGATATCCAATATGTTGATAGGAAGAAAATCAAAGGGAAAGAAATCACAAATCAGTTAGCTAAAGCACCATTACAAGACAATCATCCCATGAATATTGAGTTTCTAGATGCTGATGTCCTAATAGTATCCACACAACAATGGGTCTTGTACTTTGATGGTTCTCATACACAACATGGATCAAGAGCCAAGATTTTGTTTATCTCACCATAAGGACATACCATTCCCAAGTCCTATAGATTGATGTTCCCTTGCACCAACAACACATCTGAATACAAATCCTTAATCATTGGAATCAAAGTAGCAGTTGAGTGGAAGATCATAGAGTTACATGTCTATGGAGATTCACAACTAGTCATTAATCAGGTAAATGATGACTATCTAACAAAGGATGATGAACTGATTCCCTACAAAAGAATGGTTGATGACTTTAAAAAGTACTTTGTGGAAATAAGATTAGAGTAGATTCCTTGAATTGACAACAAAGCCACTAATGCCATGTCGACCATTGCTTCTCTCTTGTAGATTTCGGAGAAATGAGCCCGTTACAAGTTCATGGTGGAACACTGTTCAACCCATCTTATGAAAACCCTGAGTCCCAATTTATCTACCATCTAGCTGAGGCTGACACTTCCCTCTTTGGGAAAATCTATACATACCTAAAAGATAACACCCTCACTCCTAACCTATCTCGTAATAAAAAATGAAACTTCATTTGCCAAACCACCCCACACACCTTTATCACGGATGTCCTTTATTGACGAGGTCTTGGTGGAACTCTCCTCCGATGTCTGGAATGTGACGAGTTTGAAAAAAATTATGGAAAGTACATGAAGGTGTTTGTGGAACTCATTCGAGTGGTTTAGCCTTAGCTAAGAAACTCCTCTGTCTGGGATATTACTGGCCGACTATGGAGAAGGATTCTTTTCAGTTGGCCAAGAAATTCCAAAAGTGTCAGATTCATGGCAATCTTATCCACACATCAATGTAGGAACTTCAACCTTTTGCATCAACATGGCCCTTTTGTCAGTGCAGATTAGATCTCGTAGGCAAGATTCATCCATCTTCATCAAATGGACACAAGTTCATTATCACAGTCACTGAGTATTTCACAAAATGGATTGAAGTTGTCCCTCTAATCACCATCACAGGAAAACAAATCTCATCCTTCATTCTAAACTACATCATCTATCAGTATGGAATCCCTCAATCCATCATCACTGATAATGATATACCTTTCAAAAATCAAGACGTTGAAGAACTTTGTGAGAAATTTCACAACCAACATCAGTTTTCTACACCATATTATCCTCACGGAAATGGCCAGGAAAAGGCCTCAAACAAGACTATCCTAAAAATCTTAAATAAAATTGTCAACGATGCTGGATGTGACTGGCATTAGCAACTGAACCCTGCTTTATAGGCTTACAAAACCAATATCTGTACCCTGACAAGAGCTACACCCTATGCTCTAGTCTACAGATCAAAATCCATTCTACCTATTGAGGTTGAACTACCATCACTCTGTGTGTCACTAAAAGGGATCATTTCATATGAGGATTACAAAGTGTCTAAGTTACAAGAATTGGAACTATTGGATGAGCATCATCAACATGCAGTGGATCACCTGAAAGCATATCAACAGAGGATATCCATAAGCTACAACCACAAAGTCAAGCCTATATTATTTTAGGTTGGTGATCTAGTCTTGAAAGAGAATCCTTGTAATCAACAAGATCGAGAGAAGAAGGGGAAATTTGAACCAAACTAGCTAGGTCCCTTTGTCATTGTGTCAGCCTTTGGATCAGAATCATATCAGTTGTCCACACTAGAAGGGGATTTTTTTGATGAACCCCTCAAAAGCTTGCATCTTAAGAAGTTCTACACTTGAATCATCCAGTGCATCGAAAAAAGGTCCTGAAAAATACCAAAAACATAAAAAAATGTCCTGAAAAAATGTTTTCCTTAATAAAAACCTGGCAAACAGGTGTCTTGGTAACAAAAAAAAATAAAAAAATACAAAAAAATACAAAAAAATTAGAAAAATACAAAAATACAAAAAAAGTGAAAAGATAAAAAAAATCATAAAATCTAAAAAAGTGCAATAAAAACAAGTAGTGAAAACCTGACAACAGGCGCGATTTGTGATAGGTTAGATTTTCCATATATTTGAGCATGCCAACCATTCACTTTCACCATTTGATTTCGCCATCCATTTGTCTATCCTCAGAAAGCACCATGTACATATCTTGGCATTGTGGTCGTGTCTCACCCTAGACTAGGGGAAAAATCTTGAAATCACTGGGGGAAAATAAACTTTGATCTTGAACCAACAGACAAATAACAATAGTATAACACAACACAAAACAATGATCATAGTGCAACTCAACATTGAACATCAATCACACAAACATAAATGCATCAAACACCCAAATCAAAATAACCAAATCAAACCAAAAGTGAACTTCAAATGGATGATGTTCTTTATGAATCATGGGTTTATCACATTAAACACAAATGTTCAATTGTTGTACTTGGATTTTTGTTATCATATCTCTGGAGCCCCTTGATGATGTATCGAACTAGAGGAGCTAGGAAAGAATATGATTTTTTTTTTGTCTGTTGTCTATGAGTTGATCATTATTACTGTGTAAATTGTTGTGAGAGATGCACTACAAAGTATCACTGATGACAGTCTGAATTTGCATTATCATATCATATCATCATTGCATACATTCTCATAGAATTAGGTACCATCACACAATCATTTCATATACACATTCATTCATTCATTACATCATTTATTTGCATCGAAAAAGTATAAAAATATAAAATCCATCACATGACATATCATCATCATAACATAGAAATTAAATGCATATCATATTCATCATCATAACATGGAAATTAAATGCATCATAGACATCTATCATCATATCAACACATAGATCATAATCATCACCACATATCATATAACCTCAAAAATCATAATGTCAAAGTGTACAAGGATATCCAGAAGTATGACAAGATACATCAATATCGAAAATGGCACTGTATTGTAAAGTTTAAAAACAAGTACATCATCAATGTCACAATAGTGTATACATAATGTCCAAGGTACATCAAAATATGCTATCATAACCAAAGCTATGTCGTGCTCCCCCAGATGGTGCTGGCATCACAAAACCAATACCTCCTCCACTTGATGGACTTGCACTAGGATCTCTCCTAACTCCAGGAAATGGCTATGTAACACCCATGCTAACAATCTGAGACTGGGACCTGCCAGATCGAGACTGTGCAAAGCTCTCTCGCCGTTGGGGGGAACCACCTCATGATATTTACCCCTAAAAAACTGAGCCTCCTGAACAGTGTGCCGAATCTCTTTGAAATAATTAGATGTATCGACAGCTATTGTAGCCTACTATAATCTCTCAGTAATGGCCTCGGCCTGCTCTGCCCGTCGTCTCACGACATCCCTCTCTACAATAAGTCTAAAAACCTGTGCCTATACCTATTGTACATGCTGCATCTCTCTCAGCTGTTAGTGTCTGAACTTGTGCTTGAGCCTGCACTAACTGACCTTGAAGAGTCTAAACCTGTGCCTATACCTATTGTATTTGTTGCCTATCTACATCTCTCTCAGTTGTCAATGTCTGAATCTATGCCTGAGCCTGCACTAACTCACCCTAAAGAGTCTGAATCTATGCTTGTAATGCATCTATCTATGCCTACTATTGATGAGAGGGGAATCCAATCCAAATCCTAGGAATCACCAGCTGAAGTACGACAGTACTCCTATGTCTAGGAACTACAAAATATAGAATGTGACTACCAATTGCACCTGATGTTCTTGCACCTGAGCTATCACCACCACCACCACCACCACCACCACCCTTAGCTCCATCGTCATCCCCTCCATCCCCACTATCACTCTCCTCCTCCTCTCCATCCCCCCTCTGTCTCAGTGCCTGAGGCAGTGCCCTGTCATCATCATCAAATGGAGGAACTAGCTCATCAAGATTGATAATATTGGTAAGGGATGTGTGTAGAAATACTCAGAATAATCCTCTATCATCCCTGCATCTACAACCTATGGAGCATAATCTCACACAATTGGTGCCAATGTATAATACTCAGTACGAGCAACACCATATGAAATAGTGGGACCCCACTCTGTCACATCCTATTGCCACCGTGCATAATGGGAAACCCCCTAAGGCATCCCCTGAACTCATCCAAATTGACGACAAACCCATAGATACAAATATCTCTTGATTATAGAACGTGTCTGTCCCATCAAGTATCGTGATAGCAACATGTATGGAATCTCCACCTGATCCTCTAGCCACACCTCACAATCCAAGTAAGGGCGCCATGTCATGGTCTCTAGATCATCTAAGGCATGTCTCCAATACTCTAATTTTCCTAGCTTATGCTGAACAAAAGGACCAATGTAGTTGAACACATAAGGTCTACTCGCTGGTCTCTATGTATCTCCCACTGGCCGAGTGATTGCTATATGCTCCCATGCCCATATTGCAACAACGTAACTCCAGAAGAGAGACTCGCTCCCCCACAATAAACAACTTGGTACAAATCATGATACAAATGGGCTAACATACATGAACCCCATGCATATCTGGTCCCCTCCAACATCATACACTCCAATACCCAACCCCAGCCGACCACTAATCCCTTTGACCTATGGTCAGGACAAAGGAATCTACCAACAAACCTGGAAAAACCACATGGTAGAGGATCATATCTCTCAATCATCTCCTACTAGGGGACTGCATATCCTGAAACACCATCATCTCAAAAGATCCTACGTAAGGCATCGGTCCCACCCTACTCTCCTTTGTCATACACAACTATCTCGCCAACCACTGGAATCCGCAAGATACGATACAATCCTCAGGAGTAACTATCATCTCCCCAGTATCCAAATGAAAGGTGTTGTGGTCACTATGCCACCTCTCCGCTAAAGCAGTCAACAAACCCTTGTTAATCCTATACTTGGGTATATCTAACAATGATGTCAAACCATAATGTGCAATAATATCTAAATTAGCCTACGTCAACTAAAAAATCATATCCCACATCTTCGGGAAATGCTTTGGAGACTAAAGAACATCAAGGTCCTCCTAATCATATCATGAAAAAAAAATAAATGTTACACCAATCAATCTATCAAATTTAGACCTAACATAATGTTCAATCAAGATCATTAGTCAATCAAATCATGTTCATTCAAGATCATCAGTCAATCAAATCATGTTCAATCATCAAGTCAATCTATCAAATCAATCATCAAGTCAATCAATCAGGACAATCATTAGTGAATCTATCATCAAACCTCACCTATCATGAGGTCGATACATCATCAATCCTACCATTGATCCTCACCTATCATGAGGTCTATACATCATCAATCCTACCATCGATGCTCACCTATCATGAGGTTGATACATCATCAAGTTATCCCATCATTTGACTCTCACCTATCATGAGATCAAATCATCAACTATTTTATCAAACATCAATCAAGCAACGAACATCACACAATCAGATTGAAATCAATCAAACACATCACTGAACATCACTATGCAATGACTAACATGATTCATGAACATTAAACAAGCATCAACGAACATCAACAATACAACATTTGACATAATGAACACACATTTCCAAAATCAAGAGGACTTTAATCAATCACACATCATTAGTAATCATCAAGGGAAAACTCTGAAAACACCTTGCAAACACCCCTAGGACAACACAATGTGCCATAGAATCAGCGAAATGTGCCATTTCAGGCACAAGATGTGCTAAAACTCTCAGAAACACCCAAAAATAACTCCAAAACATCAAAAATACCCCCCCAAAAGTGTAAAAATGACCTTAAATAGCCTACAACACCTATCTACCAAGTTTAAAACACCAAAAAAGGGAAGGAAACTGACTAAAGGAGGTTTCTCGTAATGCATACTGGAGGTCCAATTGTAGTAGGGTGACCATGGTGGCGAACGTGCTTGAAACGATGCCTGTGATATGGGATCCCCATCTTCCTCTAGCTCTCCACTCTCCAAATTCTCCAAACTCACAATGTGCAAATGAATTCACTTTTCCCCCTTTTTACCTTTATAAAGGTTAATGGAGGGAATTATGGTGGGATTTATTTCTTTTTTTACCAAAAATGGGCTTTAACTAATCAAAACTATTAAAGGAGCAAGCTTGGAATCAAAATTTGAGAGATAAATTGTGTCTGTTATCAAAGTATCATTGGTTTAACGTTGCATCATCATCACATCATTGCAAAATCATCAAATCATTGAAAAATCATCAAAAATCCAAAATTCACCGATTTATCTCTCGAGGGGGCATATATCTGTCAGTACCTGAAAATCAACGTCTGGGACATCGAAAAAAAGATTTTCTAGGCATCGGTATCAAATTTTTCTTTGAAGCAACGTGTAAACACATTACTTCAAAGAAGGGAAAAATGTATATACCTAAAACCGGTCATCACATTTAATTAATTAAATACCAACTATTTAATTAATATTTCAACTACATATAAATAAATTCTCAATTTATTTATATTGTTCATATTCTAAATTCTCCAAATCTAAAATCATATTCTTCTAAATTAATTAAATAAACAAATTTCCATAAGCTTGTTTTATTTAATTAATCTTCACTAATCTTGATTAGGAATTCAAGCACATGTCTACAACTTTTTGTGCCACCTCACCAAGGTCACATGAAATTAATTAATTCTATTTTTTAATTAGAATTATCTTCTAACCAATTTTTAAAAGCACATGGCTTATTCCTCACACACTTCCACCAATTTTCAAACACATGGTCTTTTCTTACCACACTTGAGTCTTCCATCCAAATGGCATGTTGCCCATTGGTCAAGAGATTCTTCCGTCCAAATGACATGTTGTCTTTGGTCAAGGGGACAACATCTTGATTCTCTACATCTCCACCGTTCATCCTTCTTGTTTGAATCTGGACTGTTGATTGTTGCCAACTCACCAGATGCTTGGAAAAGGCTATAAATATAACCTTTTGGCATTATATTTTGCATCCACTTTTGAATAGAGTTATCATGCAGGAATATTGTTTGAGCTTGGGAGATAATGGAGTCTTATAGTTAAATTTTATATCATGTTTTTCATCATAGTTAAATCTTAGACTAACACTTTGCTTCATAGTTTCATTTTATGTCATCCTTTGCATCATAGTTGCATTTTAGATTAGCATTTTCATAGTTAGCATTTGAGTATATGGAGTATCATTTTAGTTTTCCATAATTTGCATTTGAGCATATGTAGAATCATATATAGCATCATATAGATCACTACCATAGTATCCACCACCATTTTTCCATTCATCATAAACACCATCATCCATTCATCATAGTATCCATTATCCTTTCCATCGTATAGTTGTATATAGAAACTTAGTTGGCTTGCATGTTGAATATTAATATCATTTCTTAAGTGTCATTCTAATAGCCTTTGTGCACATAGGAATCTGAGGGCCAAAGGGTTAAAGGAATCTTTAAGAATAGAGGACAATGAGACGTTCTTAAAAGATTTGTTTTGTGGAAATTTAGAGTAGCTTCTTTGCTTTGAATCTTTAATATAATTTGTTTCATTAAGGTTTGTGTTGATTTACTAACTTTGCACATTTCACACACACACACAAACTTGATGCATCATTTTTGAGGAAATTTAGATTTTATTTTAATAGTTAATTTCAAATGAGAGACTACTGACATAAGCATGCATTGATGAATTAGTAATTTGTATTGCTTTGATATTGTCACTTATTAAGTTTTTGTTTTCAGAAAGTTAAATTTCTTAGCTATGTAGTTATGAGTGTTTTAGTTATAAGCTAAAATATAGGTGAATGTAATAAATAGAATTTAAGAAGCAATGTAGATTAGGGTACTAAGATATGAATGCAAAAATATAAATAAATAAAAATAATAACAAAGGATTGTTGTAGTGGCTAAGGGTTTTGATTTGAATTTATTTGTATCACCTTGTTAAGAAAATTAGTACTCATTCATACAAATTAACTAGTGGATAAAATCCTAGGGTGATAGTGATGCTTAAATTGAGAAATATGCAAAGAAAATCATTCTTTTGTCTTGTATAGTCATTTAGACAAATAGGATCTTTTCATAGTTGGGAGTAGGAAAGAAAAAAATCCTTAAAGTTAGGTAGCCTTGACTTGAAGAAAATATATATGGGGTTTGTGTTGATGTTAAGTGGTCAAAATTGTGGGCATATAATTAGAGTTATCACTATTGAACCTCTAAACACTAAAAATTGGTCTAGGCCTATTTCTTCATAATTCATACCTTGATTGTCATGATTAAATAATGTTAATTATTTAATTATGTTATAAAGTACTTTCCCATCTATTAATTAAATAGCTTTATTTAATTAATTCATTCATTTTAACCTTTATTCTTCTATTAATTAAATAACTTTAATTATTTAGTTAATTCATTTTTTTATCATTATTCAATCCCGATTAATTAAATAAATGTTATCTATTTAATTACATCGCTAATTCATTTTATCCTCTTTCTAAATTAAATAAATTCTTATTTAATTTATTCTTATCACACTTTCGACTATAATTAAATAAACACTTTAATTACTTAATTATTTATTCTTTAAATCTTTTCTTTGTCAATTAAATAAATGTTAATTTATTTAATTTAATCCAGAAATTTTGAATGTTGAATTAAATAATCATTTAATTCATAAAAAGAATTATTCTTGGCACATTCTTCCGTGATTGTATAATTTCCTAGTTATCTAATTATTCATTCACTAAACTCGAGATTTAATTAAATTAGTTCGTTATCTCCTGATCTAATATTTGTCTATTTCTGACAAATAGACTCTCTATTTTAATCAGTTAGTTATCTTGTTTTAATTCTTCTGCGTACACACATTTATTAATTAAATAGCTTTAATTAATTAATTAATTCATTCGTGCATTCGAACATACTGTTTCCTCCATGCTAATCCTCATATTTACATGCGATCATTATTCTTCTAAGTTTCAAACACTTTCAACTAAAGATTAAATTATTATTTAATCTGAATTCCCACCTTTTATGCTTTATCACTCATGTTATTACTGACACTAATCTTAATGCATGTTGAATCTTTCAATCTAAATCATTTGTCTATCTTTCAATCTGAGCCCGTCATTCGAAAACCTTGTTTTCTATAAATTAGCTTGACCTTCATTATTGTTACTTCTCTTGAAATCTTATGACTTTTGGAAGCAATCTATTATCTGAATCTTTGATTTTTTTCTAAATCACTATCATAGGCTATACTTGCATAGAGAAATCTAAGGGCAATTATACTACAAATGACAAAATAGAGGACAATTGAGGTTATGCATGGAATTATGTAGATATTCGGTGAGATGGTTTTGTTATTTACGTATTTAGCTTTCCATTGTTATTTGTTGTTAACTTAGTTTACATTAGAGTTTATTGCATTTGTGTGTTCTTTGATCTTTCTTGTTTTCATGTGCTACATTGGTGAACCTGATGTGAAGACACGCTCTTTGTAAAAATCCGTAGAAATTTTATTCCTTTTTGTAGGTATCTTACGGTTTGATGCATTTGACACACAAAACGACACAATTGACCTTGTGAGCCACATATGATGAGTAAAGTGACACATCTGACAACCCGTGATGCATCTGTGGTCTTCTATGAAAAATTTGACTGGTGAAACCCATGATGCATTTGGCTGGTATAATTTATGAGTTCAAATTTCCAATTTCCAATTTTTATTGTAGTTTTGATTACGACTGATTTTGAATTTGCAGTGTGTGTTCTTGAGGAGTTAACATAGTGTTTGCAGGACGTTTCGTAGAAGAAAAGTATTCAAACCCTTTTTGCAGAATGATAGCTGAAGAAAAATTTGAAAATACTGATGAATTGTTTTGCAGGATGTGTGTTGAAGACTATTTTGAAACAAATTGTTTGAATAGATTAGAAAATTTTCATTTGGGCTTAAAATTAATCACTGTCTTCTATGTTTGGTGCGTTTGCACAATCTATTAGTTTAATACCTGATTCAATAATTAAAGTATCCTCTCCCTTTGCGCACTTACATGCAATCCTGGGTGCATGAGTAGTTATTGACTCTAGAAATTGGGCTTTCCTTGGTGGGAAAAAGTACTCACCCAAGGCGACTCAAACCGACAACGAAGCTTTTTAGCCAAGCTACCCCCGACTGGTATACAAATGTGAATCCTACTAGAAAGCTTAGGATTACAAGTACAAATTTGTTATGCAGACAAGATCATTGTATCTTTCCTCATGCATAGCCACTTGAACGAGTTCCTTTACTATGAGCCAATTGTTTTTAGTTAACCAAAAACCTTCTATTTGCTGGTTGAAGAGGTCGGACCTCTAAAGTAGTCTCACGTTCATGTGGTTCTTAGTAGAGATGAAAAGTATGCCATGGGAGTTTCATGGGTACTGAATCTTTGCTGTCCTAGAGAAGTGAGTGCCGTGGAGTGGAGCCAGTGGGGTCAAGATTCTAATCATCCGCTCTGAATAATTGTAGCTGGGGAAACCCAAGTGAGAACTCAGCAGATATTGTCACAACCAGCCTTAGGATTGTACTTGTATTTTGGATTTATACATATTCATGTTCATCAAACTTGAAACACATTATTTTCTGATTGTCTTTATTTTCTAAAACTTGATCACAAATAGAGTTAGTCAAATCTGTCATTCACCAAAAAATTACAACTGTTAACCAGAAACTCAAAAATATCAAAATGAATCACAACTGATAACCAAAAAATCACATATGTCAAAACTGAGTCCAATATGTCATTTACAGAAAAATTGAGTCACATCTATTTACCAATAAGCCGCATCTACCCCAGTTAGTTGCATCTACTTACTAGAACACCACATCTGATATCCCAAGTCACATATGTCAAGTATGTTAGCACCTCTGATATTGGAAAACCACATTTGAAACCCTTTGTGACACATCTGATAGTGTGAGTCACATTTGTAGTCTGGAACAACACATATTCCTTGTCATAGACCCGATCCTTATTTACCAGTACACAGTCTGAGTCTAAAAGACCACATATGATATAGTGAGTCACATCTACCTATCACAAACCCTAGTCATCAGTTTACTAGTAGACCACATCTGACATTAGGAACCACAATTTCCAATTTTTGAGACACATCTATCATCCTGCAATGCATTTTCTTGATTACTAGAAAACCAAAATTCACTGTCACAATCTAAAACCAAATAGTCACACCACTCTCTAATTTATCCTTTTACAGTGATCCTTGGATATAAACTAGAAAGTTTTTTCATACTTTACACGATTGCATCCTTTAGGTATCATTTAGTCATAGCGATAGGCATCCTAGTTGTAAATCTTATGTTCATCTTAGGAGTCTTTATTACCTTCAGATAGATCAAAATTTAGGAAAATCATCATTTGTAGATCTTAGAATAGGCCAACTTTCCACACTTTGGATAAACCCATGCTTCAATGAACATTGTCATTGAACCTAGTCATTTGTCCTCATATCTTTTGTCCTACACATGAGTCCTTCCAGCTCATCAGTCTAGTTTTGTAGCTCACCTTATTTTTTGGTCCTAGTCCTATGAATGTTCCTTGTTGAAACTAAATTGAAAGCTAGGTTAATGTTCCTTGTTGAAACTAAATTGAAAGCTAGGTTAAACATTAGGTGGTTGGTAACCTCTTTTAGAGTCTTCCAAAATAGATTTCCTTAGAAGCTTACTTAGACTTTTCCATATTTAGACACTGTCATCCTAGGATAACATCATTTTAGACATTCCTTATTTGCAAGAAAATACCAAAAAAATAGTTGCATTCATTCCTTATATCCAGAAAATCCCAAAACATAGATTAGATTCATACCATCCATAGACTTAGTTTTTGCATCACTTACATATTGAGCTTATCTTACATGGTTGAAACAAGGTCTAAAAGGAAAGAAAGAGAAAAAATGGCCGACCCAAATGAATTCATCAATCCATTCTCAAACCCCTTTCAAGGGACATCCTCATTGAGACCTCACAAAACTTTCTTAGACAAATTCACCAATAGAGACTCACAAGGATGCATTGTAGTGGAAGACATAGATACTGCTGCACAAGACCCTGAGTTTTCCTCCTTTGTAGATGACTACCTAGCAAATGATCCTCAACGATACTTAGCCAAATTGCTAGCAGAAGGTGCCAAGTTACCTCATAGGTTTGAAATACGTACCTTACAAATTGCATACCCAAGGGACAACCACGATGACTACTAGTGCCACTATAACTCAAGAGACTACAACTATAACATTTGGAGTACCTACACAGAGTTCCCCAATAGTACATACATCTCCATTTGGTACATCTTGTTGGAAATATGTGCCTCAAACATTACAGGCTAAAACCTCCATGAGTGCCAAGTCAGTGTGAGAGGTTCCATGTCTGGCTGACTAGCAGTTTGCTTTATTCATTTCTAAACAGGTCGCTGTGACCTTGCCATTGTCTTGCCGAAAGGTTGCACTGTGGAGTCTATCGCTGTAGCATGATGTTTTCATTTTGACATCAGAGCGATCGAGAGATCTCTGGCTAATAGGCCATTCAATCGTGCATCGGTGAGACTCTTGGCGACTATAATCTTCGGTGAAACTGAAGGATCTCGCTAAGATGTCTCAGTGAAGTGTTATTCTCTTACTGATAGTGTATGTGTTGATGTCTTTGGGATAACCCTAATGTTTTGGGAAGATGTCTTAGCGAACAATGAATGTCTTACCGACAGAGAGCGATAGGTAGATCATCAGAGTGACTCGGCAGGCTCGGTGAGAAGTCTTAGTGAGAGTTAAAGATCTCGTCGATAACTCATTGTGTTGGAAGCCTTCGGTGTAACTTAAAGCTATCAGAGAAACCTCTTAGCGATGGCGAATGTCTTGCCGATAGCCGATGGCTATCGGGGTAGCTCTTGGTGATAGTTGGTCATCAGTGAAACATATGGATCTCAGTATGATGTCTCGACGAAAGCTGATTGTCTGGCCGACAGGTATATGTTCTCGGTGTAACTCAAGTTGTTTGGTATGAACTCTTGGCAATAGGAGTGAGTCTTTCCGACTTCCATTTGATGCTCGGTAGGCTTGGGGACTTCAGTGTAACCTTAGTGATTCGCTATGACCCTCTGGCGAAAGTGATAAGTTAGGGTGACTACATGATGTCTCGGTGTATCTCTTGGAGCTTGATGTAATATCTTGGTGACTACAGAGGCTTTCAGCAACATCGATATGAGGTCAATGTGGCATCGGCGAGACATAGTTAGTGTCTCACCGAGATGCCAATACAATACAAATTCTATTGAATGGTTGACCGTCCTATGTGGAGTCTCGTGAATGAATAGGAGCCAAAGGGGAATAGTTGGAAGATAGTCAGTTGCGACGGTTCTTTAAGGAAGTTCTACAGATAGAATTCGACATGGATATAGTTGCAAGTTGTAGACGCTTGGAGGTTGGATTATAGTTCGATCAACAGGGAAGTGTAAAGAATTCAAACTGTATCAGTGAAGGATTTAAAATCTATAAAGGCTATAACTTGGATGTTTTTCTATTCGAAGAAGTTTCATGATGAATGCTGCTGTATAATGACACCAGAAAGATAAGTCTCAAGTTGTATGTAATTTTGATTACTATAATACAAAGTGATTTCTCTTGGTGTGGTGGGTTTTTCTTCCGTAAGGGTTTTCCCATGTATATCTGGTGTTCATGTGTGATTGTCAAATACTCTATTTCTGTAATATGTTTCATAGTGCATCTTAACTTGACTGTAATTGGGAAATTTAAAAGTACTTCTGCATTCTTTCCTGAGGTATTGACGTTAGGAGAATTGTTTTCCGCATCTAATTTTTCCTTACAAGTGGTATTAGAGAATGGCCAGTTGTGTTATCCTTGGGGGTACATTGGGTTTTTTGTGTCAATACTGTTTAGTGGGAGTTTTGTAGAGATTGTTATTTATATTTACAGATTAAGATGTCTAGTTCATCTGGGAAGATTGAAATAGAGAAATTCAATGGCAGTAACTTTGAATTATGGAAACTCAAGATGGAGGATCTCTTAGTAGATCAAGACCTTTGGCTTCCTGTGTCTAGAACTAAACCTATAGGCATGAAACAAGAAGAATGGAACCTTGCAGATAGAAAAGTGAAGGGGTTAATAAGGCTTTGTTTGGAAGACTCAGTTCTTCTCAATGTGCATGAAGAAAAGACTGCTTCTCTCTTATGGAAGAGACTGGCATCTATTTATCAAGGGAAATCCTTGGTGAATAAGTTGTTCCTGAGAAAGAAGCTCTACTCTCTAAGGATGCAGGAAGGAGGGTTTGTAGCTGATCATTTGAATGCATTTAACATGCTGCTTGCACAATTAACATCTATTGGTGTAAAGATTGAAGAAGAGGATCACTGTATGCTTCTGTTATGTTCTTTGCTAGACTTGTGGGATCATCTGGTGATGGCTATTGGGAGTACAACATCTAGTTTCAAGATGGAAGATGTTGGTTCTTTGCTATCAGAAGAGATGAGAAGAAAATCTTCTGAGATGGCAAAGGAGGCTCTTGCTGTCAGAGGAAGGTCAAAGGAAAAAGGCAAGAAGAAGGACAAAAAGTCCAAATCGAAATAAGAAGGGAGATTAAAATCTCCTGGCAAGAAGTCCAAAGTGAAGTTCTAGAACTATGGGCAACCTAGTCATGTCCGAAAGGATTATAAAGAGGAGAAAAAGAAGAAGAAGGGCTCTTTCGATAATGGTTCTTCTCACAGTGATGGTGACGCCTTCATTGCAGCCTTGGCTACACAGGCATCAGATGATGTCTGGTTGATTGATTCTAGAGAATCATTCCACATGACATCTCACAAAGAATAGTTCACAAAGTATGAAGAATACGATGGTGGAAAGGTGTACTTAGTGAGTGATTCAACCTTGGAAATTGTTGGCCGTTGAAGAGTCAGAATCCAATTCCCTGATGGCAGAATAAAGGGGATCAATAATGTTATGTACATACTAGGTCTGGCTCAAAATCTATTGTCTATAAGTATGCTAAATTATATGAGAGTACAAGTTTTGTTCTCGAGAAGTGGCTGCAAGATGACTAGAGGTTCAATGGTGCTGGCTAGAGGTGCTCGAATTGGTACCCTGTACAAGCTGGATGCATAAGCTGTTCAATGTAATAGTGTCTCTTCGAAGTCACTGAAAGTTGCTAATGGAGGTATAGAGGGTAATATCCCTAATTATGTAAACTCTACGAAAGTAAAACTTCATGCAGAGAAGACTATGCTTTGGCATCATAGGTTAGGCCACATAGGAGAAAAAGGTTTAAAAACCTTGAAGAACAAAAATCTTGTTGACGGGCTTGAAGATTGTAATTTCAAATTTGAATTCTATGAACACTGTATATATGGAAAGCAGCACCGTGTTTCATTTTATGAAAGTTCTCATAAATCTTCTGGTTTGTTAGATTATATCCATTCAAATGTGTTTGGTCTAGTGAATGTTCCTTCATTGTCTAAATCAAGATACTATGTCTTTCATTGATGATTATTCAAGGAGAGCATTTGTTTATTTTTTAAAAGGTAAATAAAAAGTGTTCAATCGATTTAAGGAGTTTAAAAATCTTGTTGAAAATCAGACTAGTAGAAAAATAAAATGCTTAAGCACTGATAATGGCTGTGAATTCTGTTCTGATGAATTTGAAAGATACTGTAAAGACCATGGAATCAAAAGACACAAGACTACACCTTATACTCCACAACAGAACAGAGTTGCAGAAAGGTTCAATAGGACAGTGATGGAGAGAGCACGAAGTATGCTTAGTAGTGCCGATTTGGAGAAGTTCCGGGCTAAAGCTACTGCTACTACATGTTACTTAGTTAATCGGTCTCCAAACTCTGCTCTTGCTGGTAAGACACCTCTAGAAGCATGGTCTAGTAAGAAGCCCTCTCTTAGACATATTAGAGTCTTTGGCTGTGAAGCATATGCTTATGTGCCTGATGTAAAAAGATCTAAGCTGGAGAACAAGGTTGTCAAATATATTTTCATTGGCTATAGTGCTAACATTAAAGGATACAAGATTTGGAATCTTGTTATAGGGAAGGTTGTATACAGCAGGAGTGTAATCTTTCGAGAGCTGAAACCTTCCACCTTGGATCTATAGTTAGAGACAAAGTCTGAAAATAGTAAGGATGTAGCATCAATTCCTCCAACACCAGAGAAAGAGGAAATGGAAATTCAAAATGTACTTGAAACTGAGGAGAGCTCAAGCAATTCTGAAAGTTCTGAAGAAGAAAAACCTCAGCCTCAGCCAGTGAGGAGGTCAACCCGAGAAAGGAAACAACCAGATAGGTATGGGTTCTCATTAATTGATTCTACTTGTGCTTATGCCTTGATTTCTAGCGCTGATGAGCCTAGGACTATAAAGGAGGCAATTAAAATGTTTGATTCATATTCTTGGTTGGAAGCCATGGATGAGGAAATGGCGTCATTAGATAAAAATGAAACCTAGAGTTTGGTGCCCTTGCCTAAAGGCAGAAAACCTATGGGCTGCAAATGGGTATTTAAGAAAAAGATTGGTCTAGATGGCAGTGTTGAAAAATACAAGGCAAGACTAGTTGCAAAGGGTTATTCGCAGGTAGAGGGAATTGATTATGGGGAAATTTTTTCTCCTATAGAAAAGCTGACATCTATTAGATTCCTATTGTCACTTGCAGCAGCGTATGACTAAGAGGTTGAACAGATGGATGTGAAGACAACATTTCTTCATGGTGATCTTGAAGAAGAAATATATATGTCCCAGCCTGAGCACTTTATCAAGAAAGGTAAAGAAAAATTGGTATGCAAATTAAAGAAGTCTCTCTATGGGTTAAAGCAATCGCCTAGAATGTGGTACCAAAAATTTGATACTTTTGTATTATCATTGGGATTTGTGAGATCAAAATCTGATCACTATGTATATTATAAAGCTGAAAGTGATCAAGTGCTTGTTATTGCTCTTTATGTTGATGATATTCTATTCATAGGAAATAGCAAGCTAATTATTTCTGATCTTAAGTCTCAGTTGTCTGCTAAGTTTGAAATGAAGGACCTTGGTGTAGCAAGGCATATTTTGGGGATGGAGATAACCAGGGATAGGAAGAATAGAAAGCTCTAGCTCAGTCAGAGTAAGTATATAAGGACTGTTCTTGAGAGATTTTGTATGAATGATTGCAACCAGTTAGTTGTTCCAGTCATGCAAGGAATGAAGCTATCTATTGAGGACTGTCCAAAATATCCTACTGAGATGGACATGACTAGTGTGCCCTATGCTAGTGCTGTAGGCAGTCTAATGTATGCAATGGTCTGTACAAGACTAGACATTGCCCAAGCAGTGGGAGTACTTAGTCAATTTATGGCTAATCCAGGAAGATTACATTGGGATGCTGTGAAGAGAGTGTTTAGGTATTTGAAGAGAACTTCAGATTTTGCATTGTGTTACCATGGGAATTCAGTTGAATCACAGAGAACTCTCAGCATTTGGGGATATGTAGATTCTGATTGGGCAGGGGACATTGATAGAAGAAGATCCACCAGTGGATACGTTTTTATGCTGAATGGTGGTGCAATGAGTTGGATGAGCAAGCGACAAGCTGTAGTCACTTTGTCCACTACAGAGGTTGAATACATGGAAGCTACTCATGCTTGCAAAGAAGCTGTATGGTTGAAACATTTGTGTTCTAATATTGGTTTTGATACAGGAGAAATAACAATCTTATGTGACAGTCAGAGTGCTATTTGTCTGGCAAAGAATCCAACTTTCCATGCCAGGATGAAACATATTGATGTACAGTACCACTTTGTACGAGATATGGTTGAGGATGGAAAGGTCAGTTTGGAAAAAGTTGATACTCTGGAGAATGTTGCAGATGCATTGACGAAGCCAGTGAACACAGACAAGTTCAGGTGGTGTGCCAGTTCAATGGGCCTTAGTGCCCATGTTTTTCAGTAAGTATTATTTATGCTTTGGAGGTGCCTGTATGATCTTCGTCAAGTGGGAGATTGTTGGAAATATGTGCCTCAAACATTACAGGCTGAAACCTCCATGAGTGCCAAGTCGGTGTGACAAGTTCCATGTCTGGCCGACTAGCAGTTTGCTTTATTCATTTCTGAACAGGTCGCTATGACCTTGCCATTGTCTTGTCAAAAGGTTACACTGTGGAGTCTATCACTGTAGTATGATGTTTTCATTATGACATCAGAGCGATCGGGAGACCTCTGGCCAACAGGCCATTCAATTGTGCATTGGTGAGACTCTTGGCAACTATGATCTTCGGTGAAACTGAAGGATCTTGCTAAGATGTTTCAACGAAGTGTTATTCTCTTGCCGACAGTGTATGTGTTGATGTCTTCGAGATAACCCTAATGTTTCAGGAAGACATCTTAGCGAATAGTGAATGTCTTACCGACAGAGAGTGATAGGTAGATCATCGGAGTGACTCGGCAAGCTCGGTGAGAAGTCTTAGCGAGAGTTAAATATCTCGTCAACAACTCGTCATGTTGGAAGCCTTCGGTGTAACTTAAAGCTATCAAAGAAACCTCTTAGCAATGGCGAATGTCTTGCCGATAGCCGATGGCTATCGGGGTAGCTCTTGGTGACAGTTGGTCATCGGTGAAACATATGGATCTCGGTATGATGTCTCGACGAAAGCCGATTGTCTGGCCGACAGGTGTATGTTCTCGGTGTAACTCAAGTTGTTTGGTATGAACTCTTGGCGATAGTAGTGAGTCTTGCCGACTTCTATTTGGTGCTCGGTAGGCTTGGGGACTTCGGTGTAACCTTAGTGATTCGCTATGACCCTCTGGCGAAAGCGATAAGTTAGGGCGACTATATGATGTCTCGGTGTATCTCTTGGAGCTCGATGTAATATCTTGGCGACTACAGAGGCTTTCGGCGACATCGATATGAGGTCAATGTGGCATCGGCGAGACACAGTTAGTGTCTCACTGAGATGCCAATACAATATGAATTCTGTTGAATGGTTGACCGTCCTATGTGGAGTCTCATGAATGAATAGAAGGAGTCGAAGGGGAACAGTTGGAAGACAATCAGTTGCGACAGTTCTTTAAGGAAGTTCTACAGAAAGAATTTGACATGGGTATAGTTACAAGTTGTAGACGCTTTGGAGTTTGGATTGTAGTTCGATCAACAGGGAAGTGTAAAAAATTCAAACTGTATCAGTGAAGGATTTAAAATCTATAAAGGTTATAACTTGGATGTTTTTCTATTCAAAGAAGTTTCATGATGAATGCTGCTATATAATGACACCAGAAAGATAAGTTTGGAGTTGTATGTAATTTTGATTACTGTAATACAAAGTGATTTCTCTTGGTGTGGTGGGTTTTTCTCCTATAAGGGTTTTCCCACGTATATCTGGTGTTCATGTTTGATTGTCAAATACTCTATTTTTGTAATCTATTTCATAGTGCATCTTAACTTGACTGTAATTGGGAAATTTAAAAGTACTTCTGCATTCTTTCCTAAGGTATTGACATTAGGAGAATTGTTTTCCACATCTAATTTTTCCTTACAAGTGGTATCAGAGCCTGGCTAGTTGTGTTATCCTTGGGGGTACATTGGGTTTTTTGTGTCAATACTATTCAGTGGGAGTTTTGTAGAGATTGTTATTTATATTTTGCAGATTAAGATGTCTAGTTCATTTGGGAAGATTGAAATAGAGAAATTCAATGGCAGTAACTTTGAATTGTGGAAACTCAAGATGGAGGATCTCTTAGTAGATCGAGACCTTTGGCTTGCTATGTCTGGAACTAAACGTACAGGCATGAAGCAAGAAGAATGGGACCTTGCAGATAGAAAAGCGAAGGGGCTAATAAAGCTTTGTTTGGCAGACTCAGTTCTTCTCAATGTGCATGAAGAGAAGATTGCTTCTCTCTTGTGGAAGAGACTGGCGTCTATTTATCAAGAGAAATCCTTGGTGAATAAGTTGTTCCTGAGAAAGAAGCTCTACTGTTTGAGGATGCAGGAAGGAGGGTCTGTAGCTGATCATTTGAATGCATTTAACATGCTGCTTGCACAATTAACATCTGTTGGTGTAAAGATTGAAGAAGAGGATCGCTGTATGCTTCTGTTATGTTCTTTGCCAGACTCATGGGATCATCTGGTGATGGCTATTGGGAGTACAACATCCAGTTTCAAGATGGAAGATGTTGTTGGTTCTTTGCTATCAAAAGAGATGAGAAGAAAATATTTTGAGATGGCGAAGGAGGCTCTTGCTATCAGAGAAACGTCAAAGGAGAAAGGAAAGATGAAGGACAAAAAGTCTAAATCAAAATAAGAAGGGAGATAAAAATCTCCTGGCAAGAAGTCCAAAGTGAAGTGCTGGAACTGTGGGCAACCTGGTCATGTTCGAAAGGATTGTAAAGAGGAGAAAAAGAAGAAGGGCTATTCCAATAATGGTTCTTCTCACAGTGATGGTGATGCCTTCATTGTAGCCTTGGCTACATAGGCATCGGATGATGTCTGGATGATTGATTCTGGAGCATCATTCCACATGACATCTCACAAAGAATGGTTCACAAAGTATGAAGAATATGATGGTGGAAAGGTGTACTTGGTGAGTGATTCAACCTTGGAAATTCTTGGCCATGGAAGAGTCAGAATCCAATTCCCTGATGGCAGAATAAAGGGGATCAATAATGTTATGCACATACCAGGTCTGGCTCGAAAGCTATTGTCTGTAAGTATGCTAAATGATATCAGAGTACAAGTTTTGTTCTCGGGAAGTGGCTGCAAGATGACTAGAGGTTCAATGGTGCTAGCTAGAGGTGCTCGAATTGGTACCCTATACAAGCTGGATGCACAAGCTGTTCAATGTAATAGTGTCTCTTCGAAGTCACTGAAAGCTGCTCATGGAGGTATAGAGGGAAAAATTCTTAATTATGTAAACTCAACGGAAGTAAAACTTCCTACAGAGAATACTATGCTTTGGCATCATAGGTTAGGCCACATAGGAGAAAAAGGTTTAATAACCTTGAAGAACAAAAATCTTGTTGAGGGGCTTGAAGATTGTAATTTCGAATTTGAATTCTATGAACACTGTATATTTGGAAAGCAGCACCGAGTTTCATTTTATGAAAGTCCTCATAAATCTTCTAGTTTATTAGATTATATCCATTCAGATGTGTTTGGTCCAATGAATGTTCCTTCATGTTCTAAATCAAGATACTATGTGTCGTTCATTGATGATTATTTAAGGAGAGCATTTGTTTATTTTTTAAAAGGTAAATCATAAGTGTTCAGTCGATTTAAGGAGTTTAAAAATCTTGTTGAAAATCAGACTGGTAGAAAAATAAAATGCTTAAGGATTGATAATGGCAGTGAATTCTGTTCTAATGAATTTGAAAGATACTGTAAAGACCATGGAATCAAAAGACACAAGACTACACCTTATACTCCACAGCAGAACGGAGTTGCAAAAAGGTTCAATAGGACAATGATGGAGAGAGTACAAAGTATGCTTAGTAGTGCCAGTTTGGAGGAGAAGTTCTGGGCTAAAGCTACTGCTACTGCATGTTACTTAGTTAATCGGTCTCCAAACTCTGCTCTTGTTGATAAGACACGTCTGAAAGCATGGTCTAGTAAGAAGCCCTCTCTTAGACATATTAGAGTCTTTAGCTGTAAAGAATATGCTTATGTGCCTAATGTAAAAAGATCTAAGCTGGAGAACAAGGCTGTCAAATGTATTTTCATTGGCTATAGTGCTAACATTAAAGGATACAAGCTTTGGAATCCTGTTACATAGAATGTTGTATACAGTAGGAGTGTAATCTTTCAAGAGCTGAAACCTTCCACCTTGGATCTACAGTCAGAGACAAAGTCTGAAAATAGTAAGGATGTAGCATCAATTCCTCCAACACCAGAGAAAGAGGAATTGAAAATTCAAAACGTACCTGAAACTGAGGAGAGCTCAAGCAGTTCTGAAAGTTCTAAAGAAGAAGAACCTCAGCCTCAGCTAGTGAGGAGGTCAACCCGAGAAAGGAAACAACCAGATAGGTATGGGTTATCATTAATTGATTCTACTTGTGCTTATGCCTTGATTTCTAGCGCTGATGAGCCTAGGACTGTAAAGGAGGCAATTAAAATGTCTGATTTAGATTCTTGGTTGGAAGCCATGGATGAGGAAATTGTGTCATTAGATAAAAATAAAACCTAGAGTTTGGTGCCCTTGCCTAAAGGCAGAAAACCTGTGGGCTGTAAATGGGTATTTAAGAAAAAGATTGGTCTGGATGAAGTGTTGAAAAATACAAGGAAAAACTGGTTGCAAAGGGTTATTCGTAGGTAGAGGGAATTGATTATGGGGAAATTTTTTCTCCTGTAGCAAAGCTGACATCCATTAGATTCCTATTGTCACTTGCAGTAGCGTATGACTTAGAGGTTGAACAGATGGATGTGAAGACAACATTTCTTCATGGTGATCTTGAAGAAGAAATCTATATGTACCAGCCTTAGAACTTTATCGAGAAAGGTAAAGAAAAATTGGTATGCAAATTAAAGAAGTCTCTCTATGGGTTAAAGCAATCACCTAGAATGTGGTACTAGAAATTTGATACTTTTGTATTATCTTTGGGATTTGTGAGATCAAAATCTGATCATTGTGTATATTATAAAGCTGAAAGTGATCAAGTGCTTTTTATTGCTCTTTATGTTGATGATATGCTATTCATATGAAATAGCAAGCTAATGATTTCTGATCTTAAGTCTTAGTTGTCTGCTAAGTTCAAAATGAAGGACCTTGGTGCAGCAAGGTATATTATGGGGATGGAGATAACCAGGGATAGGAAGAATAGAAAGCTTTGTCTCAGTCAAAGTAAGTATATAAGGACTGTTCTTGAGAGATTTTTTATGAATGATTGCAAGCAGTTAGTTGTTCCAGTCATGCAAGGAACGAAGCTATTTGTTGAGGATTGTCCAAAATCTCCTACTGAGATGGAGGACATGACTCCTGTGCCCTATGCTAGTGCTGTAGGTAGTCTAATGTATGCAATGGTCTGTACAAGACCAGACATTGCCCAAGCAGTGGGAGTACTTAGTCAATTTATGGCTAATCCAGGAAGAATACATTGGGATGCTATGAAGAGAGTGTTTAGGTATTTGAAGGGAACTTCAGATTTTGCATTGTGTTACCATGGGAATTCGGTTTAATCACAAAGAACTCTCAGCATTTGGGGATATGTAGATTCTGATTGGGCATGGGACATTAACAACAGAAGATCCACCAGTGGATATGTTTTCATGTTGAATGGCGGTGCAGTGATTTGGATGAGCAAGCGACAAGCTGTAGTTGCTTTGTCCACTACAGAGGTTGAATATATGGCAGCTACTCATGCTTGCAAAGAAACTGTATGGTTGAAATGTTTGTGTTCTAACATTGGTTTTGATGCAGGAGAAATAACAATCTTATGTGACAATTAGAGTGTTATTTGTCTGCAAAGAATCCAACTTTCCATGCCAGGAAGAAACATATTGATGTACAGTACCACTTTGTATGAGATATGGTTGAGGATGGAAAGGTTAGTTTGGAAAAAGTTGATACTCTGGAGAATGTTGCAGATGCATTGACGAAGCCAGTGAGCACAGACAAGTTCAGGTGGTGTGCCAATTCAATGGGCCTTAGTGCCCATATTTTTCAGTAAGTATTATTTATGCTCTAGAGGTGCCTGTATGATCTTTGTCAAGTGGGAGATTGTTGGAAATATGTGCCTCAAACATTACAGGCTGAAACCTCCATGAGTGCCAAGTCGGTGTGACAGGTTCCATGTTTGGCCGACTAGTAGTTTGCTTTATTCATTTCTGAACAGGTCACTGTGACCTTGCCATTGTCTTGCCAAAAGGTTGCACTTTGGAGTCTATCGCTGTAGCATGATGTTTTCATTATGACATCAGAGCGATCGGGAGACCTCTGGCCGACAGGCCATTCAATTGTGCATCGATGAGACTCTTGGCGACTATGATCTTTGGTGAAACTGAAGGATCTCGCTAAGATGTCTCAGCGAAGTGTTATTCTCTTGTCGACAGTGTATTTGTTGATGTCTTCAGGATAACCCTAATGTTTCACTAAGATGTCTTAGCGAACAGTGAATGTCTTACCGATAGAGAGTGATAGGTAGATCATTGGAGTGACTCGGAAGGCTCGGTGAGAAGTCTTAGCGAGAGTTAAATATCTCGTCGATAGCTCGTTGTGTTGGAAGCCTTCAGTGTAACTTAAAGCTATTGGAGAAACTTCTTAGCAATGGCAAATGTCTTGCCAATAGCCGATGGCTATCAGGGTAGCTCTTGGTGATAGTTGGTCATCGGTGAAACATATGGATCTCGGTATGATGTCTCAACGAAAGCCGATTGTTTGGCCGATAGGTGTATGTTCTTGGTGTAACTCAAGTTGTTCGGTATGAACTCTTGGCAATAGGAGTGAGTCTTGCCAACTTCTATTTGGTGCTCGGTAGGCTTGGGGACTTTGATGTAACCTTAGTGATTCGCTATGACCCTCTGGCAAAAGCGATAAGTCAGGGTGACTACATGATGTCTCGGTGTATCTCTTTGAGCTCGATATGATATCTTGGCGACTATAGAGGCTTTTGGCAACATTGATATGAGGTCAATGTGGCATTGGCGAGACACAGTTAGTGTCTCATCGAGATGCTAATACAATACAAATTCTGTTGAATGGTTGACCATCCTATGTGGAGTATCGTGAACGAATAGAAGGAGCCGAAGGGGAATAGTTGGAAGACAGTCAGTTGCGACGGTTCTGTAAGGAAGTTCTATAGACAGAATTTGACATGGATATAGTTGCAAGTTGCAGACGCTTGGAGGTTGGATTGTAGTTCGATTGACAGGGAAGTGTAAAGAATTCAAACTGTATTAGTGAAGGATTTAAAATCTGTAAAGGCTATAACTTGAATGTTTTTTTGTTTGAAGAAGTTTCATGATGAATGTTGCTATATAATGACACCAGAAAGATAAGTTTGGAGTTGTATGTAATTTTGATTACTGTAATACAAAGTGATTTCTCTTGGTGTGGTGGGTTTTTCTCCCATAAGGGTTTTCCCACATATGTCTAGTGTTCATGTGTGATTGTCAAATACTCTATTTCTGTAATCTGTTTCATAGTGCATCTTAACTTGACTGTAATTGGGAAATTTAAAAATACTTCTGCATTCTTTCCTGAGGTATTGACGTTAGGAGAATTGTTTTCCGCATCTAATTTTTCCTTACAAATCTAGCATGACACAGGGTCTAAATTTCACTATAGGGGCATCATCGTTCAATCCCTTCAGTCCTCTTGTTGGGAATAAAAGATCTAAAATGTTAGCTCCTATACCAAGTGTCAATGTAACTAGTACCATACCACATAAAACAACTATACCAAGTGTCAACGTTGCTAGTACTATACCACAAAGTGGGGTTTCACAGACAGGAAGCATACCCCCTTTCAATATGGAAGCCCACCCATCCCTTCACAAAACATCCCCATTCCTAATCAACCAATGTCAAGTCACAATCCATTCACACAAATTCCAAGTCAAAACCATTTCTCATAGATTTTGAATCAAAATCCACTCACTCAAATTCCAAATCAAAACCCATTCATTAACATTTCAAATCAAAATCCACCTTACATACCAACACTTAACCAAAAACCATCACATAATGTTGGATTCCAAAACACTACATAGACCCAAACAATCCAACTAACACATCATTAACTCAAGTTGACGTCCTGCAAACAAAAATGCACTCCCTTCAAATAGAGATGGATAACATGGCAGTGTCTAACAAAAGAACCTTTTTAGCGAAGGATTTATTCCCATTTCCCTTTGACAAATCATTATACATGAAAATTTCCCACATGGGTATGTTATACCAAACTTGCCCAAGTACAATGGAAAGCACAATCCAATCAAACACATAACAAAATTTTCCACGATGTGCATAGATGTCGAATACAACCCCACCTATCTTATGAGACTATTTCTGAGTAGCCTTATTGGAATTGCACTAGAATTGTTTTTGAGTCTCCAATATGGCATAAAATCATGGGGTGAGCTGACCAAAAAATTTATCAAACACTTCTTTACATCGTCAATGAGATCATAGAAACCTTGTGTCACACTACACAAGACAAAGGAGAAAAATTTTCTTCTAGAGATGGAGAAGTATAGCCAGTCGATGTCCTATCGAAATACCTGAAAAACATAAGGTCATTATATTCCAAGAAAACCTCAACTCAAAATTGAGAAGTGACCTGAGAGTACACTGTTGTACTACATTTGCAGAACTAGTGGAAAAGGGCCTCATACTAGAAAAAGGTCTCATAGACAAAGGTGAACTTAAGGCACCCAACGAAAATCCAAATGTGTAGAACACCCCTAATGACAGAAACAAGTTTTGGTCTTGGAACAAAAACATTACCAATGATGGGGTCGTTGATGATAAAACCCTACAAGCAGGACCAGTCATTACACTTAGAGGACAAAACCCCTCTACCAATACACTCAATGCCATCAATCAAACTCCCAACACTGTCCAAAACAACCAATGACCACAACAACAAAGGAGGTTTCCAAAACGCGAGTTCACTCCCCTAGGGGAACCAATCAAATAGGTCTTCAAACGATTGTTGTAACACAACCTCATATAGCTTCAAGAGCCAAGATAATACGATCTAGGACAATTTAAACCCTTTTGGTGGGATGAAAATTCCTTTTATGATTTCCATAGAACTAAGGGACATAGCCTACAATTTTTTTGACAATTTAAAAACATCATCAAGATTTTGTCGAGAACAAAACTATTGAAGTTGGTGGACATAAATAGGCATCTTCAAATACTGATTACAAGGTGTTTTCTGATCCACTACATGGCCATGGGAAAGGAAAAAGGCCCTAATTCAAGAAACAAGACTATTACTTTGGCCAACTATGCTAATATCCAACATGATTATAGTGGCCCAATCACAAATCACATTTGAGCCGCTAATGAGCATGTCAATACGATTACCATAAACAAAATTACTAAGTGTGCTTTCAACACTCATCGAACCAAAATAATCATCCAAGGCCCTCCATCACAGCAAGCACCATAGACCTCCAAGCCTCAGTATAACTTACTTGACCAGTTGGGGAAGACCCCAACTCAAATCTATATCTTGGAATTTTTGCGTATCTCCCATGATCATCGATCTATTCTAGACAAGGCTTTACAAAGTACGACTGTCTCCAATGACCTTGATGTCAATTGCTTCCAAGAGATGGTAGGATACCTAACCAACAATCATCATGCTACCTTCTCTGAACAAGATTATGCAACCGAGAAGAAAAACCATAATGACCCTTTACATCTAGAAGTCCTTTTTCATCAAATGAAAGTTAGATAAGTCTTGGTAGACGGAGGAGTAGGGTTGAATCTTTGCACCTTAAAACTAGCGAAGGAATTAGGCTTCTTAGAGGCATGTTTGGACACCACCAAAAGCATTGTCATTAAGGCTTATGATGATGAAGAACAAAAATAAAAGGAAGTTGTAACACTCCCCATCAAAATTGGTCCTACAATTATGGAGACAAACTTCCAAGTCTTGGATCTCGTCCTCCCATATAACCTTCTGCTAGGCAGACCATGGATTCATGCTATGAAGGTAGTCCCTTCTACTTACCATTAATGTCTAAAATTCCCCTACAATGGCACTGAGATTACAATAGATGGTGACCCAGATTCTTTCCAATATTGCACTAACCTACGAGGGATACCCCAACACTAGGTGCCTATAAACTAGGAAGCTTCATCATCCATATCATCCGACTATATCGATCCATCCACTCTTTCTAACACATCCACTTTACAATCACTACCTTCCACTCCTAAGGTCAAGAATATCCAAGATAAAGATTGTGGAGAGTGTCACATGAAGGCATCTTATTGTGTCATCCATTTGGTTCCTCCAAAATCATACGGTTTACCTATAGCAGATAGGAGACAATCAATGGTCACTATACACATCCCTCCCACAATGAATTTCACAAAATGGGGTGAACTAAGTAAAGAATCCATAAACAAAGAAGATTTGACCTCCTGGTTATACAAAGAAGACAATGAAGAACCTCCTCCACTTGTTCAGATACCTACAGATCAATATGGAAAAGGTTTCACGATAGTGCAAAGCAAAGGATACAATGGACATAATGGGTTAGGATTACATTAGAATGAGAGGAGTGAACCTATCATTGTTTCTAAATGGCTGAAAGGCCTAGGGATTGGGTTTAAACCACTCTAGATTGGAATTTCTAGTACAACATCACCTTTACTAGAGGAACTAAGTGCTTCTAAAATTATTGAGACATCTGATGAGCCATCTAACCTACCCTATTGTGATTCCCCTGACTCTAACGAATATGAGTGGGATTCCCTATCCTCCACCTTTGCCATGGACCTTGATAAACTATTTAGAGAACTTGACCAAATGCTTAATCCACCAAGTTCCTATCACAAAAGACTTTGACAAAAGAGGAATGGTTTAAACATTACTATTGGGAATCTCTAGATCCTACCTCTTGGGAACTTGATAAATCCACTTCAAATAACCAAACCTTGGAAATAGGCCCACCTCAGAATCCACCTAGGCCCAATAAAAAGAGTAAGGAAGATTTGGTAAGAAACCTTTGTGATTATGTCAAAAGCTTAGCCTTTACCTTGATCCCTTTGAAATTTGATACTGCTGATGATGACATGCCCTTAGTATATCCCCAACTTATCAATTGGGATCAACAAGACACCCTTGTCTTAGATATCTTTGAGAATGATGAAGCAATAGCTGAGTTCCTGGGACTGCGAGAAGGCATACCTAATGTTGACCATAAGGCTGTATTTACCATAGACTTGGATAACGACATATTTTGGGGAATCTGTTCAACCCTCTAATCACAAAAATAAGAAAAAAAATGAAAAAAATAAAAATGATGAGTCCCTAGGTGAAAACCGAAAGGCGCCTTTGGATAATGAAAAAGAAAAAAATAAGGACACATCCAAGGGAAAAAACCTCTCTGAGGCACCTATGGATAAAGGTTTGAACATTCTCCCCATTGCTCAGGAAAAGTCACCAATGTTAGTAGAAGAATCTATGGAGATCAACATAGGTATTGAAGAGAATCTCTGTTAATCTATTATGCAACATCTTTGGCAGAAATAGAGCATCCTGAATTTCATAACTTCTTCACACAAAGATAGATCAAATTTGCATGGTCATATGCCGATATGCCTGGATTGGATCCTAAACCAGTATTACATCATTTTCCATTAGAACTAGGTGTCAAACCCATGAAGCAAAAATTAAGAAAAATGTACCCACAAATTGCTTTATTGGTCAAGGCTGAACTAAAGAAACTGTTGGATGTTGGCTTTATTAGATCCATTGACTATGCTGAGTGGATTTCCAATCTTGTACCAATGACAAAACCAAAAGGGGGCATCCGCATCTGTACAAACTTTAGAGATATAAACAAAGCATGTCCCAAAGATGACTTTCCCCTACCGAATATTGACATGATAGTGGACTTAACAATAGGATATGAAATGTTATCCCTTATGGATGGTTTCTTGAGCTATAACCAAATTAGAATTGAAACTGAAGACCAACCTAAGACAACTTTCACTTTTCCATGGGGAGCTTATTGTTGGAATGTCATGCCTTTTGGACTTAAAAATGCTGGAGCAACATATCAACGAGCAATGACAACTATTTTCCATGACCTCATACACACTCTTATGAAAGACTATGTGGACGATCTGATAGCAAAATAATTAACAAGGGCTGATCATTTATAAGTCTTAGAAAATATTTTTCAAAGACTAGAAGAATACAAAGTGAGGCTAAATCCTAAGAAATGCATATTTGGCGTGAAATCAAGAAAAAATATAGGATACATCATTTCTAGATGAGGCATTAAATTGGAACCAACAAAAGTGAAAGCTATAATGGACATGCTTCCACTAGCTAATATAAGTCAACTAAGGACACTACAAGAGCGACTGCAATCTATCAGATGGTTCATAATGCAGTTAGCAGATAAAACAAATCCCTTCCAACATCTACTCAGAAAAGGAGTACTATTTGTATGGATAGGTAAGTGCCAAGAAGCTTTTCAATTGATCAAGGATTACCTACTCACACCACCAGTGTTAATGCCACCTATTGAGGAACGGCCATTGATTCTCTACATTTCAGCAACTACATCAGTGCTAGGAGCCTTGCTAGCACAGAACGACAACGAGGGTCATGAAAGGGTAGTATACTATATCAGCTGCACTTTGGTAGGTTATGAGCTAAATTATAGTACTATTGAACGTTCTTGTCTTGCAGTAGTTTTCACTACTCAAAAACTTAGGCACTACATGTTAAACCACCAAACGATGTTGGTCACGAAGATAGATCCTTTGGAATATCTCCTTAGCAAAGTAGGATTAATAGGATGACTGGCCAAATGGGCAATGGTACTCAGTGAAAATAATATCCAATATGTAGGAAGGAAATCTATAAAAGGACGTCATTGCTGACCAGTTGGCTGATGCATTGATACAAGTAGATCACCCTTTAATTATAGATTTTATTGATGACTTTATCTTCACTCTTGACATGGGAACGACATGGAAGTTATACTTTGATGGGTCACACATAAATCATGGCTCGTGGGATGGTATATTGTTTATCACACCATAGGGTGACTCTATTCCTATGCCATTTAGGATTACTTTTCCATGTACCAATAACATAACAAAATGTGAGGCACTTGTGATAGGTTTACATATGGTAATCAAATGGAAGATAAAAACCTACAAGTTTATGGTGATTCTCAGCTAGTAATCCGACAAGTTAATGATGACTATGAAACCAAGGATGAAAAGCTTGCTCCATACAAACAGATGGAAGATAGTTTCAAATATTATTTTGACAAGATTGTCTTTCATCAGATACCTTACATTTAGAATAGGGTAGTAGACTCCATGGAAACTATTGCTTCACTCTTGGACATACCTAGTAACATGCCTAAATTTGAGTTTTTGGTAGAACAACTTTTGGTCCCTGCCTTTGATATCTCAGATTCAAAGATGGTGTGTGAGATTGTTGGTCTCAATTCCCCATGGTATAAAGATATATATGACTACCTCCATGCCGAAATCCTACCCCCTGACCTTTCCGACAACCAACATAGGACATTTGTTCGTAAGTCAGCCAAGTATACCATCATCGGAGATACCCTTTATAGACATGCCCTAAACAATACTCTATTGAGATGTCTCGATACTGAAGAAGCACAAGCAACCTTGTGTGGGGTACATGAGGGTATATGTGGATCCCATTCTAGTGGTCCTACCTTAGCTAAGAAGATTATGAGATTGGGTTATTATTGGCCTACAATGGAAAAGGACTCATATATCTTTGTCAAAAATGTCACCAATGTCAGATACATAGAGTCTTGACACATGCACCAACACAGGAGCTTCGTCCAATAACATCATTGTGGCCCTTTTCCCAATGGGGAATCGATCTCATAGGCAAGATATATCCTACATCCTCCAATGACCATAAATTCATTATCACTGCAACTGAATACTTTACCAAGTGGATTGAAACCATTCCTATGACCTACATCACCAACACATAGATTTCTAAGTTTATCCTTAACTATATCGTTTGTCGATATGGTGTTCCTTAGTCCATAATCATAGATAATGGTCGTCCATTCAAGAAACAAGAAGTCCTTCATCTTTGCAAAGAATTCCATATCCAACATCACTTTTACACTCCATATTACCCATAAGGTAATGACCAAGCTGAGGCATCTAACAAAACAATCCTCAGAATCCTTAAAAAGATTATCAATGATGCTGGTCATGATTGGCATTTATAGCTTAACCCAACCTTATGGGCTTACCGTACAAGCATCCGTAATCCCACTGACGCCACTCCATATTCCTTGGTATTTAGTTCTAAGGCTATCTTTCCTATTGAGGTTGAGATTCCTTCCCTAAGGGTATCTTTGAAATGGCATATTGACGATGAATAGTATAGTGTGTCAAGACTACATGAGATAGAGTTCCTAGAAAAATGAAGATAAACGACATTAGATCATCTCCAAGCATATCAAAATTGTCTTCGTCGTAGCTACAATAGGAAAGTATTGAATATAAATTTTGACATTGGTGACCTAGTCTTAATGGAAAATCCAAAAAATTGAGTAGAAAGAGAAAAACCAAGAAAGTTTGAACCAAACTAGTCAAGACCTTACATTGTCATAGAAGCCTTTGGATCAGGAGCATACCAACTCTCTACTCCTGAAGGGGAACCATTATCATCACCAATCAATAACCTTCATCTGAAGAAGTTCTATTCATAGCTTTTGAAAGCCTTGTCTTAATCATCAAAAATACAAAAAAATCAAAAAATCAAAAAATCGTTACCTAGGTGAAAACTTGGAAAATAGGCATCTTGGTAACATTAAAAAATCAAAAAAATCAAGAAAATAGTAAAGAGAAATAAGTCGTCCAATAGTGAAAACCACTTCGGTGGTGCTTTGGATAAGTACCATGGTGAAAACTTGGCAAACAGGCGCCATGTGTAGTCAACTCTGCTCCTTTGTCTACCATCATTTTAATCTGACTTCCTTGTACATACCACTTATCTTCCTCATCTATCGCTTGTACATACCACTCATAATAAATGATTGTACTTTCCATAACTTGGAATGATTGACATTGAGCGCACTTTGCATCCCCCTTCCTTCCTATTCTTAATAAATTGGTCTTATACTTGACTAGGGGTAGACACTTGACTTACATTATTTGGTTCTTACATTGGTTGTCCTGAGGGTGTCAAACCATTGAAAAAATTCAAAAACATCACAAAATGTGCTAAAAAAATCCAAAAACATCACAAAATGTCCTAAAAAATCCAAAAACATTAGAAAAATTAAAAAAGACAAAAAAATCAAAACATGCCAAAAATCCAAAAAACAGAGTCAGAGTCAGTCACACTTGTTAGTCTTTGTCATTTTTCAAACTACGTTGCCTCTATGACTAGACATAGGAAAGGCCATCTGTCGATGTGCCCTGAGGCATTAGGTTAGTCCTTTTAGGTTTGTCTGTATAAAATCATGACTCAATCCATTTGTCTATATGACAAGGTCATTGGTCATGTTGAACTATGAGGTCTCTACATGTATACTATATGCAAGGCCATCAATCAATGAGCCCCTGAGGCTGCATTAGGTCAGTCCATTAGGGTTCATCACATTCACTATCACACATGTTTAATTCAATTTTTTTCAGTCAGTCTTGTCAGTCAAAGTTAGTTGAACTATGAGGTCTTTGTGTGTATAACATAGGCAAGGCCATCAATCGATGAGCCCTTGAGGCTGCACTAGGTCAGTCCTTTAGGGTTCGTTGTCAAGCACAAACAATTGTAAGCACATCACATCAAGTCATGCATCAAAAAGATGAACAAGTCAACAATGTCATTAAGTCAAAATCCAACAAATTGCCAAAGCAACAACCAAAAAAAATCAACTTATGTCTGCTATAGGATGTGTCCTCCCTAAACACAAACATCATCAAAAAAATTAACGTATGTATTATACAAGATGAGTCATTCTTGGGTATAGACACTATCAAACAAATCATCATAGCCTTACATAGGTTGTCATATCAATGACATCAGACTCAACATCTTATATGGTATGTGTCTTTCTGAAACTAGGCTTTGCCATGCCTTATATAGATAGTTACAAAATCAAAACTAGACTCAACGTCTTATATGGTATGTATCCCTCCTGAAATCAGGCCTTATCAATCAATCATCTACTTAATCTAAACAATCAAACAAACATATCAAGTTTTGGAAAATATTTTTTTATTGGCTATTGACTTTGTGGCTTGTTTATCTTATCTTTTCATTTGATTTGATCTTTGAGTCCCGTTACTAGCTTTCTCAAGGATGTCCCATGAAGGATTTAGAGAAGCTACGATGTATCAAGACTTTCTTTTCTTTGATTGTTGTTTGTCATCTGTCTTTTGGCTTTATCTTTGAGTCATGTTACTAAGCTTCCTCGAGGATTTCCCATGAAGGATTTAGAGGAGCAATGATGTTTCATGACCCATCTTTTATTTGTTTGCTGTCTATAGTTTGTCTTGACAAAAAGACTGGGAAACTTTTCCCTTAGTATGAGTTAGGACATTCCTTGTCTGCGACTGTCTATTTTTAGCAAGTGGATGACCTTGCACACCTTGATCTATCTCATATCATGGTGTTTGTCTCCATTTGTATTAGTCATTGCCCAATGATGATTTAATGCAAGACCTATTGTGTTTTAGAAAAAAACATCAAAGATTTCTAATACTAACATCCATGTATTTTATGTTATTATTCATCTTTTTTGCGCTAACTTTTCTTCTTTCTTGCATTATAATGGAGTCCTGTGACACAAAAATATAAAGCATCCTCCATATGCATTCATGTTAGAAACATCATGTAAATATCATACATATTAAATCATACATATATGTTGCATTTGAAAACACAAAAATATAGACATCCATAGCATTTAGGAATCTATGACATATCATCCATTACTCATCATAATTTCTATAGCATTTTATCATAAAACATACATGTAGATAGCATTGTAAATCCATACATCAGATTGCACCTCATTATCATGAACATTAGAATCCATACATGCCATTTATAAATATCATACATTATCATATAGAATCAACATAACATCATAAGTTGCATAAAACATCATCATGTAAACATTATCATCCATAACATATGCATATCATATAGAAGATAACATATCATATAGAACATATGCATAAATAAAAGACTACATTATCATAAATAGAACTACATATCATATAAATCATCCCCAAAATCATATATATATCACTCAAAAAAGTGTCATAGTACAATGTCAAATGTATATCTCAAAATGAAGCCCGCAGGCTCTATGATCAAAATACAATGTCTACAAAATAAATATCAGAGCATGTCTCTAGGAATAACTCCCACTGCTCCCATGTGGAGAATGAGGAGGTGACTGTCGGCGAGATGCTAAGGATCAGTGTGCAAAAGGAGGCTTGTCATATGGTCCCAATCTATGAGGTCACTAATGCAAATGTGTCAAAAGACAAAACACGTGTAATCACTCATGCATATGTGTCATAATTTCACAAATGCGGTGCATTTTCAACACGCAAGCATACGAGAAAATGCGTAGAAAAATAACAAATGCATTGCATAATCCTATTTGTGAAACTGCACTTAACACATGTAGAAATATAAATGCGGTGCAACAAAATTCAAATGTGATCATCTAATCTAAATGCCTAAACTACCCTAAGCATGATTTTACATATGTGTCATTCCACAATCATATGCGTCGATCACATATGCATATGTGTTGATTGAAAAGAGACGCATTTGAAAATTAAAGATTAAGTGCCTAAAAATGCATGAAAAACAAAAATTCAAAGGACAGTTTTCGGGTACATATCGGGGGTCTCGCATCTGTTGGTTGTCTGAAGGTCTGAATCTAATATCTATGGTGCTCGGTCTAGGGAACTAGTGACATGTTTGCAAAGAGCTTTGGAGCAAAAATCACGATTTTCAAACTTGAGGGGTGCAAATGAATTGATTTTCCACCCAATTTCTATTTATATCTAGGGTTTTTGGAGGGATTTCCTCAAAACATGTGTATTGGGTGCACATTTTCTCAACTTCAAAAGACCATTTCACCTACTAAACTTCCCCGAAACTGATTTCTTTCATCACCATTGAACTTCTAGCTATCAAATTGACTAGTCATGACAATTTCTAATTTTTTTGAAAATTTGTCATTTTTCCCGAGGGGGCATACCCTTACTTATTTTACATTGGGGGCATGACTGGGGCATGTTTTCACTGATTTTCTTTGACACAACACCAAAATAAAATTGTATCAAAGAGGGGCAAAATGTAGACACTAAAAATTGGTCTAGGCCCGCGACTTCAATTTCTTCATAATTCATACCTTCATTATCATGATTAAACAATGTTAATTATTTAATTATGTTCTAAAGTCCTTTCTCATCTATTAATTAAATAAATTTAATTAATTCATTAATTCATTTTAATTTTTATTCTTCTATTAATTAAATAACTTTAATTATTTAGTTAATTCATTTTTTTATCATTATTCAATCCTACTTAATTAAATAAATGTTATTTATTTAATTACGCCGCTAATTCATTTTATCCTCTTTCTAAAATTAAATAAATTGTTATTTAATTTATTCTTATCACACTTTCGACTATAATTAAATAAACACTTTAATTATTTAATTATTTATTCTTTAAATATTTTCTCTAGTCAATTAAATAAATCTTAATTTATTTAATTTAATCCGTAAATTTTGAATGTTGAATTAAATAATCATTTAATTCATAAAAATAATTATTCTTGGCATATTCTTATGTGATTGGATAATCGCCTAGTTATCTAATGATTCATTCACTACTTAACTCGAGATTTAATTAAATCAGTTCGTTATCTCCTGATCTAATATTTGTCTATTTTTGACAAATAGAATCTCTATTTTAATCAGTCAGTTATCTTGTTTTAATTCTTCTGTATGCACACATTTATTAATTAAATAACTTTAATTAATTAATTAATTCATTTGTGCATTCGAACATACCGTTTCCTCCATGCCAATCCTCATCTTTACATGCGATCATTATTCTTCTAAGTTTCAAACACTTTCAACTAAAGATTAAATTATTATTTAATCTTAATTCCCACCTTTTATGATTTATCACTCACGTTATTACTGACACTAATCTTAATGCATGTCAAATCTTTCAATCTAAATCGTCCGTCTATCTTTCAATATGAGCCTGTCATTCGAAAACCCTATTTTCTATAAATTAGCTTGACCTTCATCATTGTTACTCCTCCAAAAATCTTATGACTTTTTGGAAGCAATCTATTATCTGAATCTTTGATGTTTTGCTAAATCACTATCATAGGATACACTTGCATAGAGAAATCTAAGGGGAATTATACTACAAATGGCAAAATGGAGAAGGAAAATCGAGGTTATGCATGGAATTATGTAGATATTCGGTGAGATGGCTCTATTATTTACATATTTAGCTTTCCATTATTCTTTGTTGTTAACTTAGTTTACATTAGATTTTATTGCATTTTTGTGTGCTTTAATATTTCTTGTTTTCATGTGTTACAAAATCTTTTGGACATTGTAACATGCCTATTCTTCTACCTATTATTTTTACTATGTTTTACCCACAAGTGAACAATTTATGCCACTAACAATATGAGAAATAAATTTTTTCTTTTCATATGAATAATAAAATGCACATTTGAAACATAACTATTTCAAACTTTCCCATTGCATAACAAAGAATCATTTTAGTAATTCAAGCAATGATTCCACATTGCATAATTTCATCATGATGACATTTCCCATTTACAAATTCTCAATAAGAATAGAGATACATGCTTACATTCATAGCTTCCATGAGCTCAATGATATAGATATAAAAATAGAATACAATGATCTAGATGTTCCCAATGTTGGAGCATACCTCCTAAATGTCCCCATCTTTGGTGCATACATTCTAGGTGTCCCCAAACTGGCACTTCATCCTCAAATCTTGGTTACCAACTATATGAGGGAGAGCATCACTCAAACAATTTTTTTCCAACCATGGACTTATTGCGGTCACTCGCACATCTACCTAATTGGTAAGATGATCCTACCCTTCAACAAAGAGATTGGTTTGGTAACCCCATAATCCTAGGCTTCCTAAGCATATTGTTGTGTCCTACATATCTAGAGCTACCATACACTAGCTATAACCTACATGTATGAATTTCCTTCTTAGAATGCAATCATGGATCACAGTGAATTGACAATGTAAATAGTGGCTACTTACACTACTTTGTCCAAAGAATTCAACACCTAGTACTTCAAGTGTAAGTCATCTGTCCACCCACCCTTTAGCTTGATTTGGTATTGACCATAAACATAACACACATTCGATCTAAGTTTATGACATATAAAATTGTCCAACAAGGTTATTCCCTTAACCATGGATTACCCTTACCCCAGGAATAACAAGTCTTAACAAATTGATTAACTAGGTTTTACACCCTTTCCCATGGATTACGCTAACCCCAGGTATAACCATGCTAATCATACATGCTCACATACTAGTGGCTAGCTAGGTTACCCCCTTTCCCATGGATTACACTAACCCCAAGAATAAACATGCTAACCTCTCATGTTTAAAATGACATATTCATAAAAGCACTATAAGATAGCAACATATTCCATATTTCACTTTTCATGCAATATCCATATAGACTTAATAATCTAAGTATAATTCTAATAGCATTAAAGCCACACATGCTTCAACATAATATAATTTTTTTCCCAAATAAGAGAGTTTCACTAATTTAAGACTCAATCAAGAATCACACAAGATTATTCGATACTAAGAAATAACTAAGTTCATAAGAACAAGCAGATCATACATTTTAAAACAATATTTCCAAATCAAGGAATATCTAATCAAATAACCTTTTAAACATAAATAATAGAGGAATAAAAATTAGCATGCTTGGATATAAAATTCCAACTAATAATGTTACTTTCCAACCTTAACCTCTCACACACCAAAAACTCTCAAAATAATGCTTGCACAAAAAACTACAACAGAATAGTGATGAAGAATTCCTAACTGGAAAAGTGTAATAAATGGTAGAGAGAACACCTCTTTATATACTAAAATTTGAGCATCTTAATGCTACAAACAAGTTAACAAATCTGCCACCTTCATATTCAAATGCATTGACTCAGTTGATTTAAAATCTTATATTGCAACACACAATAGTCCTCTTATTTCCAATTTCATAAAATGGTTGAGATGACTTCATTCTTGTGACAACATGACTCTTTTATTGAGTCAAGGCACATCGACACATTACTATAGGTTTCCTATTTGATTTGCAAGTCAACTACCCTTACAAATTTCTACCATCTTTGCGTTGACTGAGTTTCATTCTTATCATATGGCTTTACCTGGATATGGAACAAGTTTTAGACTTGTAATGGTTTCCACTTTCTACATATTTTGGTGCCACCTTTCATATTTTAGTTCCCTCTATACATGTGAGGGATTAAGACTGATTCAACATTGTTTAAAACTGTATTCACCTTTACTTGCAATGTTGGAATAGAATTTACCTTTAAACTCATGCACAACGCCCGAGTCTTTGACTTATTCTCACTATGCACTTTATGCAAAACACTTAAGTTTGGCCATTAAAACATATATGACAACATATGTTATTGTTCCATGCTTTATTCAAATTATTTTAATATATACCAAACAATAATATATATTACATCCATAATATATACATATATATAATTATATCCACATGATTACCAATTACTTTACTTTCCAATTAAATATATATAAAAATAATTATATATATACATACATATATATGTATATTAATATATATGTATATACATTTACATTAATGTGATTGTACATACACACATATATAACATTATTTTAATAATAAAACTTAAACACATATTCTCATATTCATTGATCGATGTATATACATGAAGTGTGTGTGTATATATATATGTCGTATTCGTCTAATCAATATTACCATGCATATGGTTTATCCATTGATGAGCATGCATATATACTTCTATCTATGTACACATACTCACATGTATGAGGTATCATAGACATGTACATATATACAAATATACTTTCTATGCATATACTTCATTAATTAAAATATGACCATACGAGGAAGAATTATCATAAAGAATCAATCACATATATCCACAAACAAGAACATTCAAATACTTAAACCACTGACCAATACAAAACATACTCAAACCCTGACAGAAGGTTAATTATCATTTCTTGAACTATCTTAATTCAACTAAACCAACTAGGAAGTGAGTGTGTGTATGCTCAATTAGGCTCATTAGGGTTATCAGATCGAGTTCTTATCCTAAGTGATACTTCCCCTCTCTTCCAGAGGTTTGAATATGTTCATTAGTAAACCACAACAATAGTTAGCCGATAAAATTACATTTACATGCATCATATATTTTCATCTTCAAAACATTATTCATCATATTTCTATCAAGATTCATCTACAAACACTTGATCATAAATATATTAAAGAATTTTAACCCATCAAGGTAATAGTAAATAGGTAACAACACAATGTGGTGTAACATATTCCCCCCTTTGTGAATCATCATCCCTGATGATTATTAAGTATCAAACAAGAACATAACATAAAACATAAAACATAACATCATTATTTTTTAGGAGCTTTCAAGATCTAGCAAGAATTGAGGAAATGTTTTCATCTTAGCATAGTCTTCCTAAGTGACAAAATCTTTTACATACTGATCCCACTGGACCTTGCATTAGATAACCTCTTTATTACATAAGTGAAGCTTATGTGTTCTGAGCACCTTGAGAGGCTTGATTGTTACCACTCCTGGGTCCTGTACCTATAAAGCATTCCAATCAATAACATGGTTATCCCATGGCATGCACTTCTTAAGGTACGACACATGAAAGACATTGTGCATTCTAGAAAGACTTGGCGGCAAAGCAATTCTATACTCAACAGGGTTGAATTCCTCAAGAATATTAAAAGGAACTACATAATGTGGAGCTAGTTTGGATGATTTTCCAAACTTGATAGAACTATTGTGAGATTTAACTCTTTAAAAAACCTTCTCCCCTACTTAGAAATATCTAGGTACCCACTTGTAACCTGCCTATCATTAGATTTTGCTAGCATCTACTTAATAATGGCAACTTGCTCCTCCATTTTTTATAACATTTCTAGCCCAAGGCTTATCATATCCTCTCACTTATCTAGTGAAATCACAATACTATGTCTCACTTTTTTCCCAAGATGGACATTTACATCAATATTTTTAATTGAATCTTCATCTTCTGAGACCTATAGCAGTTAAACCGTTAAGAATTTGAAGATGATGTGAACTAGTGATTTGTGGCAGTTTGTGTGCAGATTCTAAATATATTTTTTTCAATTTTTTTGAAATAAATAATGATTATTTCAACAACTCCTTTAATAATTGGTTTTAAACATAAAACAACATTTTTAGAAAGTAATGTTTGTGTTGTACAACATAATTTTTTTCTATAAAGGATTAAATTCTAATTTTTGAAATATAGATTCTCAACATCACTATCTAGGGAAAGAATATTTTTTCATAATTTTTTGTTGAATATTTTATTTTAAATTAATTTTTGAAGTCACTGTAACTATAATTTTGATATAGATGTGTGTCATACAACCTAACTTGCGTATATATTGAAGTCCAATTTTTCTTTTTCAGGTGAAACAAGGAAATTAATACCTAGGGAATGAGTATTTTTTGAATTTTTTTTACAATGGTTTACTATTTTTCCACCTCTACACAAAAAATGGCTCGATGAACATTAGATCATACAACAATAGTCAGTATATTAACAATGGCGAGAGCACGTGCGTTGGGTGGGAAGAGCCATTTGAAATGGATTTTGAATTTTCCTAAGGTCTGTGATGGTGAATACGAGAGTGAGGATGAGGATGGGGATGGCTGTTTCCTTCCTGTTTGGTTGGGTTTTGCTATGCAGAATGTTTGTGCAGTCGGTGGTGTTTTATTGGCTGGGGTTTCTTTGGATGTGTTTCTGATGCGGGTGGCCTGTGTTTCCCGAATGGTGTCCTAGTTGTGCTTCCCCTAGCACTCTCCCCTATTGTTCCCCTATTGGGTGGTGGCTCGAGGATCTAGTTATGGTGCTGGTCCTTTCTGCGGACACTCTCAGTGTTTCTCTTATCAGTGATGGCGCTGAGGGCTCTTCTATGGCTCTATCTTTGCTTGTTCCCCCTATTTTGGTGGCTATTGCATTCCTCTTGGATCGTGCCTGGGCCTATGTCTTTCTTGGCTTCACTACTAAGTTTGGTAGCTTAGCCTTTCGAGTGTTGTCCCTCTGTAGTTTGGCTAGTGTTCTAATGTCTATTTTCCTCTCTTGGGTTGAAAGATGTGCTGCTTTGATGGGATGGGTTCTTGTGGCCTATCTTTGTTGGTTCATTTTGCTCCTAACTGGGCTCTTGGCTTTGGGGAGGGGCTTTCGGTGGTTGCTTTCAGGGATACTTGTTTGCTCCTCGTTTCCTTGCAGCTGTGGTGTTTTTTTTTCATTATCGGGGCTTGGTCCTTGTCAGTTTGGTGGGTGGTTTGGGCTGCTCTGGGTTGTTGGAGTTTTTGGTTTTTGGGTACTTTTCCACCTTTAACCTCTAATGCTACCTCTATTTTGGAAAGCCTATGGATGGTTGTGCATAAAGGTCTTTTAGTTGTGGTGGCTGGTTTGGAGTTTTTTTTCCCTCCTTGCAGCAGTTGCTTGTGCTCACTAGGATTCTGGTGTTTTCTCTTTCTTTTACTGTTTGAGAAGTGTGGGCTCTTTCAGTAAGATCTCTTGGTGGTTATGGAGACCTTGCCCTGTCTTGTTTTGGGGAGGTTGGTGCTACAGAATGGGTTTCCTAGAAGGTGTTTCTTGGTGGTTTGTTGTGGGTTTTCTACTGATGGAGGTTTCTCTTATTGGTTGGCTGACCCCTGTGGTGAATGGTGCTTCTAGTGTGGAAGGTGCAGAGGATCTTACAGTGTTTCAGGCTGATGATGTTGTTGGCTGGGAGGTTGTTGTGTTTCTTCCTATTGCTTCTTCTCTTTGGTTGCCTTGGGAAGGGGTGTTTTCCTATGCTATTGGAGTTCTTGCTTGCTACCATGTTCAACAATCAAAGTATTCTATTGAGGTGAATATTGCTCCTATTAAGGTGGAGCCCTCTCTTGTCGAGGTGGAGTTGGGGGTTGCTGATATGGTGGGAAGTGATTCTCTCCTTTGATTGTCTCTATTGAGGTGGTGTGCACTTGCTTTGGAGGAAGGGTTCTTTGGTATTTCCAATCTTCACCTCTTTTCCTCCTATCGAGGGGAGCCCCCTCCTTTTGAGGTGGTGTCGAGGTTGGCGTTTATTTGGATGGAGCATTTTGAAGATTGTTTCTTTGTAGATTCTTGTGATTCTTACCCCTATTTTGGTAAGAAGCTGATAGGCTCAAATTTAGCTGATTTGAGCAAAAGGTTTGGTGCAACCCAACTACTGCAGGTGCTGTGTGGCCTGGTTATTCTAGGCAGTCTATTGGGATTGCAATATTGTGGGATGTTTCTTGGTTTCTTCGTTCGTTTGAGTCTTAAGTGTTCGATTACTTCATGGTTTGTGGGGCTTAGGTTTGGTGCGATCATCGTCTCTATCGGGACTATTGCCGATTAGGTGGTTTTAATTTACTCTGAAGGTCTTGTGGCTGGGCTATTCAATGGCGTGCTTAGGTTGATCTATTGATCACCGGAGTTTGTTAATGAAATCCTTTTGACTGGCCTGTGTATAGATGCGACCTTAAAATGCACTTTACTTATCTTATCAAAAACAAATGAAGCGAGTGCTGGAAGCCTATGTTTAGTAAAGTAAAATTAAATACAATTAAGTAAATATCTGAAATATGCGTTGGAAGCTTGTTTAGGGGACTCACAATCTTTTTAAAAATATAAAATTTAAATCATGATATTTAGAAATCCCTCAAAGGGAATTAAAGAAAAAGTGGTTTTTTTTTCTAGCATTTTGATGGAGGTCTGAAGGAGACTCCAGCTGGGGTGTAGTTTAAATACAGGGATCCAAAGGGGGTTTGATCTAAGGGGGTCTTATCTATCCCTCTTCGATTAAAACCCTTTATATGGAGCCTCTCAAGACTTAAATTGTTACTAAAAAAAAAAGTGATTTTAGGCAAAAATCAGCACATTCCAAAAGTGAGACACACTATTGTGGCATCACCCTATCCTAGCTTATAGGAGTTCAACACTTCCTACCATATAATGCTTCAAATGGGGCCATCTTGATTGTAGAATGGTAAGATTTTTTATACACAAATTCAACCAAAGGTAAATAATCCTCCCACTTATATTGCTAATCCATGCAATACATTCTTACTAGATCCTCTAAAACTTGGTTCACTCTTTCAGTTTGATCATCTATTTCTAGATGATACGATGAAATTATGTTCAACTAAGTCCCAAGCAAAGAAAACATGGTTTTCCAAAACCTAAATGTCACACGAGCATCCCTGTCAAATAATCTTCTCAAGAATTCCATGTAATCAAAATACCTCTTGAATAAACTTTTGAGCTATAATAGGAGCTCCATCAGTTAGATTCCATGGTATAAAGTGAGCCACCTTCATAAGCCTATCCACCACTACCAGAATGACATTGTGCTTATTTCTTAACATTGGAAGACCTTGCACAATATCCATGCTAATGATTTTCCATTTACTTTTTGGAACTTCATGAGGCTACAAAAGACCTATAGGGTGACGATATTCTTCCTTCACCCTCTGACATTCTAAACAACTTACAACAAATTTTGTAACATCCCCTTTCATTCCTTTCTTGAAATACAATGGCTTTACATCAACAAACATTTTAGTCACTCTGGGATGTCCAAAATATGGTGCAATATGAACTTCTTTCCACACTAAATTCCTTAATTATATAGAATTTAGTACATAAATTCTTCCCTTAAACATTAGTAAACTATCAGGTTCAAAGTGAAATCCCTCATACCTTGGTTTTGCATATTTTTCAAGAGTTCTTTCTTGAATTGTTCATAGTATTAGTCACCCTTGGAATCTTACAACACTTGACCCTTGAAATCAGTTTGAATTGATATCATTGAGGAGATATGCCTCCTATGACTTAAGGCATTTTCAACCCAATTTTGCTTTGCCTTGATATAGTTGATGTTGAAATCATAGTTAGATATCAATTCTAACCACCTTCTTTGCCTTGCATTCAGTTTCATTTGAGTAAACAAGTACTTTAGACTGTGATGATCGGTCTTTAGTTCAAAAGGTTTTCCCAATATATAGTTTCTATAAATATGCAATGCATGAACAATAGCTGCTAAATCCAAATCATGCAAAGCATAATTTTGCTCGTCAGGCTTTAGCTTCCTTGATTCATAGGCTATGACTCATCCATTCTGCATCAACACTCCACCCAAACCTTCTGCTAATGCATTGGTGATGACTATAAAATCACTATTTGAATAAATGGTACTTTCAGTTTCAAAGCTATGGTCAACTTCTCCTTGAGTTGATTAAATGCTACTTGATATTTATCTATCCACTCAAACTTCTTCCCTTTTCTTTGTAAGGAGGTAATTGAAAAATCTATTATAGAAAAGTTTACAACAAACTTTTTATGGTAACTAGCTAGACCCATAAAACTTCTAAGTTTGGACATATTTTTAGGCATTGGCCATTCAAGCACTGCATTTATTTTTGTTGGATCAATTGTAATCCCTTCAACTAAAATAAAATGAACCAGATACTACACTTCCTTTTGAAAGAAAGTACACTTAGAGAGTTTCATATACATCGAGTATGCTCTGTCAATCATTGGAGATCAATCTCTAAATGTTGGAGATGTTCCTCTTCATTCTTGGAATATATAAGAATATCATCCAAAAAGACCAACACAAACTTGTCCAAGTAGTATTTGAATACATTATTCATTAAGTTCATGAATGTTGTTCATTCGTTAGCCGAAAAGGTAGGACCATTAACTCATAATGACCATACCTAGTCTTGAAAGTTGTTTTGAAGATATCTTCATCCTTGATCCTTAGTTGATGATAACATGATCATAGAATTTTTTTTGAAAGTACTGCCGCTCCTTGCATCTGATCAAAGAGATCATTGATATGTGGAAATAGATACTTATTCTTTATTGTTTCCTTATCAAGCAAATGATAATCAATGCACAAGTGTAGTGTGCCATCCTTCTTCTTCATGAAGATTATTGGTGCTCCCCAGGGTGAAACATTGGGTCTAATCAATACCTTGGACAACAATTCCTCTAATTGAGCTTTTAACTCCATTAATTTTTGCATAGTCATCCTATATGGTACGTTGGATATAGGTTACACCCCTGGAACTATGTCGATGGAGAAATCAAACACTCTCTTGGGAGGCAATCTAGGTAATTCATCTAAAAATACATCCACAAATTTTTGTAGGATGGGATATTTCTTCATATCCATTTTTCCTAATTCCAACACCTCACCTTCTTTAGCTTCTTGGGGGTCTTGAGATCAATAAACAACATCATCTTGAGAAATGAACTCATTGCATTCCTAAAGTTTCTCCATTTTTATAGGGAAGAGTTGACAACCTTTCTTCTTCATCCTATGTATTTGTACGACATATATTTGTTGTAGCCTAGCTTCTCTTCGAGTTCCTTGCAAGAACACCTAGTTTCCTAGATCATCTAAACATTCCACTATTTTACAATACAATCTACTTTGGCTTTATGCTTCCACAACTAATTCATCTCTAAAATAACATCATAGGAACCTAGGGGTGCTACATAAAAATTCACTTCCGAGGAGAAACTTAGAAGTTCAACTCT
>VDFB02193867.1:59151401-59392100 GCA_007258455.2 Sequoia sempervirens
ATGCAACAACAACTATCTGCGCAACATGTGTATTCTCTATTTTGTTTATAATTTTGAGACTTCTAGATTTTAAATTCATTTTTAGATAAAATATAAATATATAAAAATATAAAGTAATACAAATTGAATTTGTGAAAGGGTGGAGAGGGATTTTATATGCATAAATATTGTGTTTTATTTATGTATTGCATAATAATAAGTTCTAATTTTAGAGAGGTAAAAGGCCTTTGCATGGAGTCTATAGCCTCCATGGTGTTGTAGCCCTTATGAGCTCCAGTCCCATGGGATTGGAATCCCCATAACTGCCCCTCTTAGGCCCCATGGGAAACCTGTGTATAGGCCAACCCATGGGTTTGACATAATTTTTTACTTTATTTTTTTAAAGTTTTTAAATGTTTACAACTTTCACCACTTTATAATATTTATTATATTTTGTTTATTTTATACTAGTATTTATATTTCTATGTTTAAGCAAATTTTATACAAGATTAAAGTTATATATGTATATAAATGTGTATACATGTAATTCATATACAAATATATATGTGTGTGTGTGAATGTAAATTGATTAAAAATTAAATATGAATTTGTCTAATTATATTATATTATATATATACATTTAATTCAAGTTAATCATAATATTTGAAATAATTTTGTATTTATTTTTTGTTAAACTTAAATTGTGGAAGTATATATGTATATAATTTTATCTTTTTATAAGAAGAATAACTAATTAAAGTCCATAATTTAAGTGTCTAATCCAATATCTAAGATTTTTTTTTTTTCTTTTCCACTATCAAGAAATTAATCATAAAATGTGATTGCATTTAAAATAGGCAGTTTTCATACAATTACCTTTTTACTAATTAACTTCATTTAAGCTTATTTTTCCAATGTGTAGAAGAAATCTGTTTCTCATGTGTTAGTTACCAATCTTAACTAACCCATTATGTTCTTGAAATATTATAATATTTTATTTATTTTTGAAGCACTTTTAAGGCAATAAGTAATAAACAACATATATTTTCCTTGAATTATACACAACTGGCATTACAAATCCTGTTTCACATAAGTATTTCAAATCACATCACTCTCACAATTTCTTAATAAATTTCAATTATATTAAGACCAACACATTATCTTCCTTGAGAACTTTAAGTTGGTCTTCCTCTTTTAACATGTATACCTAAAAAGAAAAATAAACAAAGAAAACACAATTTTTCCAATGGAACTCTCCACCTAACCATAGGGTTGTAAGTTCAACCCACCCCTATGCTAGGGTCACATAGCTCTTCCCATGTGTGCACTACCACTATTCACATGGATACCTTAACAATTTCCATAATATACTTTGCACATTGCAACAACTTAAACTCACATACTTTACTTCTTCACCTTAAATACATGAATAGTTATTCACATAAAGTGAAACCTATACAAGGTGGAAACTCACAATTCAAGACAAATCCCAACACACAACTCACAACCATACCAAAAAATATTTCAATCTTTTATTTCACAAATATTTCACAAACATGGATCAACATTCAAAACATTCCTTATCAAACAAAGATCAAATAAAGATCAAACAAAGGGTAGACCTTACCAAAATATTAGCTATATTCAAATTATGGAAGCATCTCCTTCTCCAATCCCCTTTCTTTCATTCTTCCTTCCTCTTATCATTTTCTCTCTCTTCAACAAGAATTTTCCTCACCCAAATGGGAAAAAATCCAATAGACAAGAAAAAACAAAAAGGAAAAATCCCCTTCTCTACTCAACAAGAAACAATAAATAGAAGGAGAAAAAGAAACTACTTTTCCTTCACCACCTAACTACCCAACCAACTCTAATAAATTTACTTTTCAAAAGTGGCTAAATAGAGTGGTTTCTAAACTTTATTTAAGGGGTTTTATAAGAAAAATTACCTCTAACTTATAATTCTAACACCTAAGGGACTTTTTAAACAATAAACATAATTTAAAACCACATAAGAACTCTATAAATCATAAAATAAATAAACATGTAAAAGGATAACTCAAGGGATTAATAAAATAAACTCTCACATATACACACAACCCCTACAACATACAAAACAATGTTTCACAATAACAAATTACATGTCCTTGACAAGATTAAAAATTCACATGAGATAATGGAAGTAGTTATGTGACCCCAATCAACATTGGCCAAATTCACCTATTTCCTCAACCAAAAAAATGTTAGTACAACACATGAAAAATAATAGCTGAAGCAATTTTCACATGTAAAATAGCATTTCAAGAATAATAGTCAACTAGAAAATCCAATCCAATCATATACACAAGTAACATTATACAATTTGCATTCCTACAACATCTACTTACATAACATGGTGAACCCACAATAGTGGGTTACAAATATTTGCACGAACAAAAATTGGAGCTGCCCATCAAATAATTTGAATGGATTTGAACAAAGGAAGCCCTTCGAATGAAGGGGCTTCATACGAACATGCATACCTTCAAATGAACACCCCTTCAAACAAACCATATTTAATGACATGCAAATATTTTTAAAAGAAACGTTATTCTTTGTCTTTATATGATGCCATATCGAGGGTCTTCATTCAAAGACCCCTTCAAATGAATCCCTCCTTTTTTTCATCTTGCCCCCTCCACTTCAAAATTAATACAATTTTTTATATTTTGAAGGTCGATTTGGAGGTGAAAATGGAGTCAACCTGATAAACCAAATTGGAGGACTGTAGTCCTCAAAATGAGCTTTCCAACAACTATAAATTTATTATATTTTGTTTTTTATTTTTGATTTTTTTTAGTTTTACTGAACATAGGTTTTCCACCGAACATCAAGTTCTTTGTTCTACACATGTGGAGAAATAGTAAATTAGTGGAATTTTTTGTGAAAAATATATATGCACTAGGTATTGATGTCCTTATTCCAACAAAAAATGAATTTCAATACATACAAAAAAGTTATGCGGGACTTAGTGCACCTATGTCTAAATTATAATTGGTTTGACTTCAAAACTTAATTTTAAAAGAAAAATATTCAACAAAATATTATGAAATGAAATGTAAGCTCTAGATATCAGTGTTACCAACCTAAAGTCAAAAGAATAAGAATTTTATCCTTTGTAGAAAAAAAAATATGTGGAACATAGTACGCACCACTTTTTAAAATGTTGTTTACTATTAAAAAATAGTTATCAAAGGAGATGCAAAAAAATTATAATTTTTCAATTTTTTTTAAAATAATACATTTAAAATGTACAGAAAAAATCTCACAAATCACTAGTTTGCATCATCTTCAAATTCCTAACAATTTATCTACTATAGTGTCAAAAAGTGAATATTTTGTTCAAAATGTTGATTTCAATGTCAAGTTTTGCCAAAAAGTGTAACCCATTATTGCGGGATGACCCAACACCTAATAATAATTTCATCTAATGGTAATAAAAAAATCATATCAACATGCCCTAACACATAGTATAATCCATCTATTATACATAATAATATTATTACTAACAATAAATAACCAATATGAGGATTTTTCCTAGCTTGATGATGATAACACTACTATGGATGAACTGTTGGACATGGCTAGGCCTAGCATCACATGTACCTTTAAACTTGTTAAATGGGTGTTGAAGGAGTTCAACAAGCTCAACATTAAAATCAGGGGCTTGAAGGAGAACATTACTAATCAACCAAAAGGGTCTTCCTTAGACCTACTCATTAAAGGTTGGTGAATCTGGAGTGCTTATTTTATGATTTCAAAGCCCAGTGTGAAATTTTTGTTGGTGTATTGGAGGAAAAGATCAAGGAAACAAATGAGGATATCAAAAATCACTTGTAGATTAGTCATAGCTATGTAAAAAATAGTATAGAATCTCTCAATGTTCTTTGACAAAATGAGTTAGCTCTGAGGATCAAATGTATTTTGCTGACATGTTTGAGAAGGATCAGACTTTCAAGGGGAAGGGTAAGAAGAATTCCAAAGAGGATGCTAAATTCCTAAGCACTAGAACGAGGGGGAGCCTAAGGAATACTTTTAAAGAAGAAAAACAAGAATTGATGGATATGGTTAACTTGCACTACAATCAGGAGATTGAGGTGGCCAATGCCCTAAAGAATCTAAAGTGACTTCTTTGTCTGTTTATGGTCTATTGTGTCTCTACTTTCTTGTTGTTGGTTCATTTTTTTTTGGTGATTGGTTGTTGTTTATGGCTTATTGTGTCTTCTCTTTCTCAACAACATTTTTTTGTAATGTGATGTAAAAGGTTTTGGGTCCCTTCAAAACCTTTTTTTCCCATATAATAAAAAAAAAAAATAACCAAGAACCCATCATAGTAAACATCTCGATCAAGACATACATAATAAATGAAGGAAATCATATAGTTATCATAGAGAAATTAGAACTACTAGTTGGATAGAATTAGTCAGTCCATATCATAAAAATATGAACATCATTGATGTATAGGAACAACCATGACATGGTCTTAAAATCATATAATTGAATACACATGCTACTCATAATCATGAGACTAGGCCAAACTCTTTTCAGAATGGGCTTCTTGGGAAGTCATGATGAACATGATTTAAATAAAATACATCTTGAGTTGACAGTAATAATTATAAAATCCATGGATAAAGACACAACCAACATGCTTAGACCCTCATTTTTAGTTTCATTTTATGAAAACTTGGCTAAAATTTATAAATAAAACCAATATGGTCTACACCAAAATTGGAATTGTGACATGGTTGGTGTTTAAGTCGGGAGAAACAATAGTATGATGGTAATATCCAAAAAGGGTTAAAGAATCACTATATTTCCTCATGTTAATATTTTAGGTCAAAGAATCATTAGATTCTACCTTTTCAAAGGTCAAAGGAAATTGAAAATTGATGTTATAGGTTGTGAGATAGGAGATTTTATGGTAGCCCAACCTCATGTGTGGATGACTAAGGGTTTATTCCTCAATTTCTTACATCATTTTGCAAGATTTTTAGCTAATGTATTTTTACCTAACAAGAGACATTTTATCATCTTTCATGGTCATGGAATCGATGTGACACTTCCCATAGTTTAAGAGGTTATATTTTTAAGGATTGATCTCCTTACATTACCAACTCACTCAAGCCACAAGCTCCAACCCTTTATGTAAGTATTTTTTTCATTTTAATAACTATGTTGAAAGTGAGAGTCATAGTGGATACAAAACATCATGGATTATAAGTTAATAAATTTGAATTAACCCACCTATACAACATAGCATTCAAAAATGTCCTCACTACATATAACATCAAGGTGAGATTTAAAAGAATTAGTAGTTGGAAACTTAACCCAGAAACACTTATGAATGACATGAATCCAAGTAGATAATTTGATGTACATGATGGTGGAACTGAAGATGAAAAAATTTTAATTGAGAGTATTCTAATATTTTTAGGAGCTAGTGAGTATGAAATTAAATAAAGTGCATAAATATTTATAGAAAAAATTTATAGCTTATAAAGTATGACTCTACTACTAGTGAATAGCTACATCATGATTCTACTACTGGTGAATATGTATATCATGATTTTATTGTCAAAAATTTACATGTAACCCATATCACTATAGTGTGTAAGATATATTAGGTTTAAGTATTTCTACTTGGGTAAGAATACCATAACACATCATGGAAGGTGCAATAAACCTTGGTGTTAACCTTGAATTTGATAATGAGGATGCAAGATTCTCACATTTTTATCCCATCCTCCATATCTTCCAAACAACATAATAGAGGGATTTCATCAAGAGAAGAGGAAACCATGGTGGAAAAAAATATTGCAAACCTATATTGCAGCTAAGAAGGAAACCAAATACAATCACTATCATATTTATGAAGTTTTCAAGTGCAATGGTGAATGAGAAATATTCTCATAAGAGTGGTGACACAATTAGGTTAATTTTGAAAATCTCAAATACTTATTGGAGATGAGTACATACAAAATTACATAGATTAACAAGCCATAGAGAAAGAGAATACATATATAACGGTGAGGAAAAAAGAATAGGTAGATTAGAGAAAGGCTAATAAAGCTACTAAAATAAAGGCCTAGAGATATTGAGAGAGAGATGAAGGAACACAAAACTTGAGAATTCAAGGAAGAAGTAGAAGAAAGAACAATTAAGGGACATTTAGAAAGTATGAGGGAATTTGAAAAAGCAAAGGAGCTAGACATATAGAGGCGCTTAAGCAACCCCTTGAATTCTATTCTATAAAATTTGATTCTTAGGGACATGATGAAAATTTACACCCCTAATTTTTCATCTACAACCAACTATCCAATGAGTACTCATGTTTGTACAAGACAATTGCAAATACCAATAGTACACACCAAGAGCAAGAAAAGAGAGGATCAAGTCCTAGCATTCCAACCACATGTAATGATGGCGATTGCTCCTTGCTTCCTCCATGGATGGTGTAGTTGAAATTCATGTATGAAAGTTAATATGATTTCCAAGAGGATGTTATTTTATAAAATGTGAATATTTGAAATGCATGTAAAAGGAAATTTAATGCCCGAGTAAGACTTGGTACCTAGAATCCAAATATTTTGGAAGGTGGTACATGATTCATCACCATTTTTTTTTTTCAAATCATCTTGGAATCATATTGTAATATTTTGATCAAATTATATTTGATCTAATAAAATATAATAGCTATTATAAAGTATTTTGGTAAACTTCATACATGAATCCATGTTTGTTGTAGTCATTGTATTTTATAAATACATGGTTTTATTTAATTTTGTATATTTATATTGTTTTCAACACAACTTTTATTTGTGTATATATATGCATTCACATGCATACATATATGCATACATACATAATATTTATGTATGTATAATAACTATTATGAAGCATTGCAGCAACAACCTATCATGGCCTTTTACTTGCTAGAGAGACAGAGGTTACTAGGCTATGGTTAGAAGGTGATTCCCTTAATATCATAAATTTTCTCCTAAGGATTAGCCCATCGTCATGGTCCATAACTCATTTAATTAATGATGCTATTTCTATCATTGATTCTTTTGTTGAGGTGAGAATTACTCACATTCTTTGGGAGGCTAATTGCTTACTGATGGGTTTGTTAATTTAGGAGTGATGGCTTGTAATTATTGGCACACTTATGATGCCATGCCATTTAATCTTCAATGTATCTCTAATTATGACCAAATGTCATGTCATAGAAGTGGATACTTGGGGAGATAAGTTATTTTATTTCCTCCTCGGTTGGTTTTTGCACTTTGAGTTTAGTGCTTGCTTGTCTAATAATTGCTTTTTTGATAATTTTGAGATCATAGGTTGGGAGTTAACAGCTGGAAATACTTGGATTGTTAGGCTCACATGGATTGTGGGTATTTTTTGCATTTTCTTCTAGATTGTTCGTTTAACCCTTTATGTGCAGAAGATCAAAGAGAATGTTGTGAGTAGATTGTTGTAGTTCACCATGGGAGGAGCTCGTTGTAGAGTGGAGTCAAGCTCTTTGTGATGGATTTCATGGTAATAAGCCTGTCTGGGAACACTTGGAGAAGGGTGGTATTTTCCCCTAGTTGTTGAGCCTTCATAGTTCTAATTCAGAGGTGACAAAGGATTTTATGAATGGTTGGAACAATAGTCCTATGTTACCCAGGTGTGGAGGTCAATATCACCGAGGACTTCATCGATAAGGTTACAGGTCTTCCTTCTAAGGGTAGGAAGTTTTATAGGGACTGGATTGCAGTCAAGACTGCCTTAGCAAATTTATTTAAAGGCTCAGAGAAGAGGAATCACAGGTGGATTGGTAGTGGAGGGTATGCTCGAAAATCCATCAAACCTTTTGGAGAGACATTGTTCTGGTGATTATGCAATTCTTCACATTGGAGGCAAGGTACTATGTCATCTATGGTTATCACTTCATGTTACTTAATCATTTATGCCACAATAATTTGGTTTCGTTTCCCTATTACTTGCTTGTTTCCATGGAAACGAGTATTGAGGACCACAAAAAGAACCCCAAGAAGGATATTTTTCATGAAGTCCTCATGGGTCTTATAATTCATCATATTAAACTGAAGGTATTACATGCTATTCCAAAGCTCTCTTATGCTCGTAAAAAGAGAGGCGACAACAATAGTTATGATACTAGTGAGTCAATGGAAGACTGGGATGGTTACTATGAGAAAGAAGACTCTGTTGATGATGGATCTTTAGAGGATGAGGGTGATTTTGTCGATGAATCTGAGGACTCAAAGTCCTGATCTAAGGGCTATGAAATAGATGTTGAAATGAGGGAGGTTGTTGTTCCTTTGATGGAAAAGAATTTGAAGGGGGAAAAAAGGTGCCCTAACAAGGGGAAGTGTGCTATCAAGTAGGGTGTGGATGAGTTGCAAGGTTTGGAGGATTCCCCTATTCATTTTGTTAAATGGGTTCAGGGTGATGTTAATGAGGGAAACGAGCAGCCAATGGCTGATATAGCGCAAGACGTTGAGGGATTTATGAATCCCAAGGTGGTTGTTCCTAGCCATGATTATTTTGAGTCTCTTGTTGGTAATTATGAAAAGCAAGTTAGGTAGATTAATGTTAAGGCTGAGAGGCTTGAAATTATAGCTAATTTGGCCAACATCCTTGACAAACACTAGGTGAAAGTGGAAGTTATTGAGGTTGAGGACTCCCTAGTAGAGGAGGATTTGGAGGGAAAAGGTGGGTTTTAGGAGGAACCCAATGAGAATGTTGATATTCCTATTGTTGCGCTAGTCAATTGGGACGAGATCAACATGGAAATGTTTTGTAAAATGATGGAGGACGACACTAGAAATTTTCTCTCCCTTGTGAAATGAAATTTTTTGAAAGTGAAGGAGCTTAATTCTAAGCTTAAAGATTGGAAAGATGTCTATGTGGCGTTAGTGAACTGCAATCAAAGGGAATGGATGATGAGAGGTAAGGTAAAGACTATGAATGTGATCCTTGATAAGTTAGTCGTGGATGTTGACAGACTTGGTAAAAGCCATGAGGAAAGGCTAAACTCTTTGGAAAATGTTTTTCAAAGGATCAATGAGGAGCGGTTAGTGAGTATGGAGGAAATAATGAGAAAGATCAACAATGACCTACAAAATATGGTTAGAATTAGTAATCAGTCTCCGAAGACTAGTGCTAAGGGCTTGTCGGTTCTGAATGATAAATCCATCATGTGGACTGGTAAGTCATTAGATTTGGGTGAACATGAGGTGGCCATTGTTGAGATTAACCATATGAACCTAGAGAATAAGAATGAGGACACTAGCCCATGTGAGGAGAAGAATGTGGAGGTTGGTCCCCGCCTATGTATAGGAAGCAAGACTAAAAAAAGGGCAGCCATTTCATTACAAGATCTTTAGGATATGGTTGAGATGCATGATAGGGTCATCTTTGATAATATGGATTCAACAAAGGTTCTTGACAATATGTTGTAGTTTTTTTGTTGTTGTTTTTGGTTGTTCAACTTTAGTACTGATGTTTTGTTGTTGGGTTGCTAACGAGTTGTCTAGATTTATCTTTTGTCATAATTTTTGAATTTTGTGGGCTATGGGTGTTATTGTTTCTCTCTTTCTAGCAGCTTTCTTTCGTTGTAAAGGGTTTTGGGGTCCCTTCAAAAAAAAAAAATTCCTAATCAAAAACTATTATGAAGCATTTTGACATAATTCATACACAACTCCATGTTTGTTGTAATCATTATATTTTATAAATACATGATTTGATCTAAGTTTATATCTTTATATTGTTTGACACAACTTATATTTGCTGTAATATAAATATAAATGTGTTTTCACACATATGCATACATATTTAGACACATACATGTGTATAAACATACATACATATGTGTGTGTGTGTTTGTATTTCTACTTTCTATGTACATGTGAGTATATGTATACTTATGTGTGTACACACTCATATGTATACACATAAATCTATGTACATATATGTTTGTACACATGATTAAATATAAGTATTTAGATATGTATTTATATAAATATACACATACATAGACACATATATGTATATATGTATCTATCTATCTATATGTGTATATGTATACATATATATACACATATATACATGTATAATATATGTGTGTATATGTACAAATACACATATACATACATATATATCTATCTATTTATATATATTTGTGTGTATATTTATATAAGTATATGCACATTTGTACAAACATATATGTATGTAGATTTATGTGCATACATGTGTGTGTGTACACACATAAGTATACACATAAAAATATATACATATATTCACATGTACATAGAAAATAGAAATACACATATTATATCACCATATTTTTGTTCTTTTTACCTCAAGCGTGGAAAAGATAAAATATAAAATAAACTCAAGAAGAAAATTAGGGTTCATGGCCTTAATGAGGTTCAAATTTACCTCACTTGAAATAAATAGTGACTTCATCTTCTTCTTACACAATTTGTGTACACAAATTATCTTTTCTTTGAACTATGTCTTCCTATAATGCATTGCAAAGATAATTAATTACATGATATAAAAAACCCAATGTTAGTGATGATATTTTTAAAGAACTCTCTCTTTTAAATTTACTAAATTCAACAAGCCTATAATATCTAAAAACTTGTATATTGTTTTATAATTTATAGGATTAAAAATAAATAAAGTATATGATTTTAATACAAGGAAAATAAGCATATTTTCTAGAATACTCATCATCTATGTCATGTCAAAATAAAATTACTCCATCATAAATTCTCTAGATGAAGTTCACTCCCATCTTTTTGGATTCTTATTACTTGAATTGACTTCCAAGTTCTATCTTAACCCTTCTTATTACTTGAATTGAATTTAAGTATTATTTCCACCATTTTGATGATATATATAACCACATTGTAGAGTAAATTATATTGCAGATACACACCTTTAAAGATATAACTATTGCACCTTCAGCACACATGCCCCGTTTGAAACAGGGACCCTCTCTTTCCTTCGCCTCACTAGGCCATTTTGTTGCCATCTCCTTTTGCGTGCCCCCTATTTTGGTGTTCAAAATGGTTAGTGAGTCCCAAAGAGTTCATTTTGAGTCAACCATGTTTCACCCCCTCAAATTTTTAAAGTCCTAAGCCTTTGTGGAAGTCCCTTGGCAGTTTTCCTTTGCATTTCAAAATTGGCATCCCTAGAGCTTTGCGGGTCCGCCCATGCAGGCCACCCCTTGTAGATCTCCCTAACATATTTTCTATTTCAAACAACCAATAGATCATGTCCCTCTACATCCTGGGACCCACCTCTCCAGTCATCGTTCCATCGTGTTTCCAATGGCTAAGTCCTAGCAGCCATCCGCCCCTCCCGCAACTGCTTTTGAAAATCTAATAGATCACCAACTCTCTGACCCGCCATACCTGCATTAAATATGGTAATTAAATGCACTTAAGTATATAAATAGCCAAAAATGAAATGTAATTTTTACTTGTCAGTTTGATCAGAACGAATCAAAGCCAGTCAAAGAGCCCCGCAATTACTACCGTTGCGCCCGCCGAGCCTAGTTGTTGATCCAGTGTTACTATTCACTGTGAGTTCATTCATCTTCATCAAATCTTTGAGGTAAGTTCTTTGCCACATGTATTCTTTTAATTTTTCTTTCTTTTCATAAAAAATTGTTGAAATCTCTAAGGAAAGCTTTAAATCTAGTTAAAATTAACCATGACGGACAAAACCCACAAAGCAAAAATTTGATAAACCTTGAAAATTCCTCATAGATGGCTCACAAAACTTCAACCGCCCATGGCCATTCTTAAGATAGGGAAATCACTCCTCGTGGGCTTGCAAGCACAAATCCATCATTCTTAATTCCTTAGAAAATGTCAAGACACAAAACGAATTTCATCATCATCGAGCTTTCCCTCACGGGAATCCCCTCCAATCTAGCTATTTCGAGTCCACATCTGCTACCAGGATCCACCACTCCTTTTGGGTCTACATCCGTGGACTTCTTGTTGTGAGATGCTCCTCAACATTCACCATTTTCAATGGATATATAACCTCATCCTTCCAGCCTATAGGGTCCGCTTTAATGGTTTCCCATTGAACTTGAAGTTTTCAAAATCCTAAGGTACAAGCGCATTGCGGGTCTTTGCTCATAGACTTCCATCCATGAGACTCTTTCTCGACTCCACCATTCCTAATAGTTATCAATTCCCACCTTTCCACACCTCAAAGCTCGACCTCCCCAATGTCACCTTGTCCTCTAAGCTACAAAGTAACTAAGTGACCCCTCTACAGACTTTGTCACATGGACATCCGTCTGCAGGTCGCCATGGGTGGCTCGCTGCACCGAACGAACTTTGACTGTCATGCATCCATATTGTGGGTCCCACACCCATTGAGACTACCCGAGCTCAATGAAATGAAGTTAATAACTGCCAAATCACCCTTTCGCAGACTATTCCTTGAGGGTTTTTGTCACCAGGATTCTACCCTAGTTTCACCATATTCAAGTGGAAGGATGCCTCCGTCAGCCCACATTGCGGGGCCTGATCCCTCCAAGGCCTCCTAATGAATAATGAGTGAAGAGCATCACCTGTTCCTTCTGCGGACCTGGTCTCACAGGTTTCCCCTGCCGAGTCGCCATCCAAATTTTGCCGCATGAATGACTATTACATAATGTCCACCCGCACTTGCTGACCCGCAAAAGACTTAAACGTTAAATCAGCCTGACCGACATCCTCTAGACTTGCGGGGCCCATTGGGCAGAATGCCACTTGTGGGTTTCCATCCTAACAATTCTTCTCTCTGTGAAAGACTATCAAAAAGCTAAGAGACTCACTGCCTCTGCTTGCTCCGAACCCACACAACCCTAAGATGATCTTAATGACTTCTGACCTGGAAACTAACTTCGACCCACGTGTCAAAATGGCCTAGTCTCCTTGGTGGACCCCACAATTTGGCCAAATCCTTGGGTGAGTGGAACCTTGTAGATCGCCCTTCCATGTTTTCCCTTCAAAACTACTATTAGCCCAAGGAAGTTCGCGCCCCTAGGCCCGCATGGCCATAACTTCCCCAAACAAGCTACTAATGATGATCTGAAAGGCATGTTAGGATCTTTGAATGATGGTTTGTTTGATCTAATGTTGTTGTGTAGAGATTTGGCTAATGTTTCCATGTTTTCATGGTTGATTGTACTCACCTCTCTTTTTCCTGTAGGATATATGGAATCAGGTGCAGGACCTTCGAGAGCAGCTGCAAAGAAAGATAAAGGAAAGAAAATAGGTAAGGCACCCCATAGAAAGGATAATAAGGATCAGATGAAGTATACGTTCGAAGGGGAACCTCTAAAATCCAAAGTCACCTCAACCTAGAAGGACGTCTCCAACACAAACATTAGACATATAGATTAAATACAGTAGGTAGATTAGGAATGGATACAGTAGAATAGAATTCTCATATCAGAGACTATGATGCATGTTTTCAAATGGCGAGTTTAATGAAAACCAATTGTTGTGGCGGTTTATTTTTGGTGTCAATTGTCTGTTGAGTTTATTGCAAAGTATTGCTAAGTTGTCTCCAAGTTTATTCTTTCTGATTGTTTAAATTGATATAACAAGTTTATTTTTAGTTTATCAGTACACATTTGTTGTATCTGTGTGATTAATTGATTGGTTCTTTCAAGGAGAGATTAAATCCTCTTAGTTGATCATAGTAATCAGGGAGACTCATCTGGATTATTAAAGTAGAGCTCAGTAGTCATAATCCTACATGTTTATACAAGTTATAAACAAATCATATGTTGACAATTTGAGTTTCTGCCAGAATAAGTTGCCCACTTCTGTTTCATTTGACTCTGCATACCCAATAAGGCACTGGTCTCTGCAATTTCATCATTTAGATTCATTCATTTCCTTTACATCTTTTAATTGAGCATTTTAGGATTTATATTTAGAAGATTGCTATTGCTATTGATATCAAGTTTAAATTCATTTGTTCACTTCCATTTTCCATTGTGGACAAATCATTGCAAGAAGGATAATCATAAGTCAAGTTTGCTTCATTCAGAAAGGTACACCTGCCTAGGTTTAGCAGCACCTGAAGAGTAGAAGGTTGAGTTCTCTTGACCTTGTCTGTTACCATAAAGCATATCAAGAGATTGGCAGCCTCTTGAGGCATTCCACCTATGTTTTTGAGAGCTAACAGAAGGCATGGGCCGGTAATTAGAAAAAAAACCCGAAGGGAGCATGGTGAATTTTGTATTCACAGCTTCTGGCGACTATTAGGGGTGTTTTGCTTGAGGAACGAAGAACCCAAAATTTTATTTGTTGCATAGACCAAAGCACCATCCATTGGGTGAAGGAATTAGAGCTTGGAAAGGGCTTCCTGTAGGGGTGGCCAATTGTCTTCAGATGATCTCGATACATTGCACAAATTTTCTTGCGCTCAACTTAGATCAAGTATTTCTTTATAAGGCAACACCTTAGGTAGATTGGCCCCTACTTCGTAATGGAAAAATAGTTGTGCAAGAGGATGAATGATACCTTCAATGTCTACTATAGTAGGAGGCTGGTTGAAGTCTTGGAAAGTGGCTAGGTCTTGCTCTTTTTCTTCAATCCTTTGTGCAATTTTCTTGGCTGTGGCGATCAACCCATTTTCAAGAAACAAGGACAATAGGCCCATTTCATCTAGTCAGGAGAACTTTTCCTGCATGCCATCCATAGTCTTGTTCAAAGTAGCTACATGGGAGTTAGTTCATAGGAAGGTTGAATGGAAATGGATGAACTTGTTTTCCATTTGGGAAGCAACATCTCGATCTTCAATTCCTGCCTCTGTCAGATCTTCATTAGAGACCATGTATAGCTTGATAAGCAAACTCTTCGCCTTAGGAACCTTCTCTGTGATAACTTTGGGAATTTCTCAATTGTTCCATGAACCTCCTGGCTCAATTTTGTTGCCTTGAAGATGAACTAAAGTGTTGGATAAAGTGTTAGATAGAAGGCATTAGCCTTTTCCCAGTATGAAATGTATAGCTGTTGAGCTATTGGGATGAGGTTCGGTTGCGCAACAGGGGCCTGGGGAATGCTCTTTAGAAGGGAAATCTCTACATCCTTTGAGTCAACATTCTTTGTTAATTCTATAATTTTCTTTTTTTGCGGATGCAAGTTGCTCCCTGAAGCTACTTAGCTCTTTAAACTAGTTCTCCTCAGCCTAGGTGTGGTTTGCAAACCCTGTGTCAAGAGATGACTTCGTCTCTTGGACCTCCTTTTCCAATTGGGCCTTTTAGCGTTCAAATTCCATTTTCTGCTTTTCTAGTTTTTGCTCATGTTGAGCACACTAACCTACTAGCTCTTCATCCTTTTGTTGTAGATTCTACTCTATTAGGGCCCATTGGCTTTGATATTCCTAGTTCTTCATCTGCAGCTCGTTGAGTAGAATGGGATCGGTGGATTGGGATTTCTTGAGTTCTTCTTGGAGTTTGCTCCACTCCAACTCTTATTCCCATGCTTTCTCTGATAAGCACACAACCTCTACTTCCAGCAACTTCTCTTTTTTCTCCAGGAAACTGATCCTTTCCTTCACAAGCTTCATCTCCTCCTCCTTTTTCTTTAGTTGACAGCCAGACTAGAGGAAGACTATTTTCACCACCCACTGCGTTTCCTCCATGAGTTCTACCTTTCCTTGCAGTTAGGCTACATTTAGATCGTGTCCCACGACATACATGTAATAATTCAACAATGTATCCCCTTAGGGTTTGGTAGTGTTTGGGTACATGGTGGAAAAATTCAGTGTTCCTTGCACCTCATTTTACACCATATACACTTTCGGCTCCACATCCCTTTTGTTATCTTTAGCCTTTTTCTTTTGCATTCTAAAATCCCACGCTTGCTTTGTGGCTTCTCCCTGGGCTATGAATTTGTATGGCGACTGAACTAGCCTACTAGTAATGGGTGCACCAAGAGGTAGGGAAAAAGGGAATGTAAGTGTGGTAGGCCCCTGCATTTTCATCTTTTGGAGAGTAACAATTTGTGGGGAGAAATATGGGACTTTCCAGAGTTCAATTTGTGGACCGGTGGAAGGGCTCATTAGTTGCCACAGTGATGGGGTGGTTATTATAGAGTCTGTTTGCTGGGTATATTGGGTCAGACTAGAGGTAGCAGTAGCAATGGGGGTACCAATGGCACCTGAGCCTTCAGAAAGAGAGGCGAGGAGAGATTGAGCAGCGGCTGCTAGCGTTAAGGTTCGTAGAGGCATTAAGATAGATGGCCCAATTTGGGAAAATTAGGAGAAACCTCCTACAAACATTGTAGTAGGGGTAGAGAAGGTAGGGCCAACACTTGTAGTAAGGGATGTTGCAGGAATAGTAGAGGATACTAAAGATTGAGAAGTGAGAAAAGGAGTGAACCTTACCTACTGACTGGATGGTGGTGGTGCTCTACTTGTTGTTGGCTCCTCACTTACTTCAAACTCCTATCTCACCGAGAGCACTTAGCTTGCGGCAAGTTCTTGTGAAGCTTCTCCAATAATAACTTTCGTGCATTGTTGTTTCAGGAGTGGGGAGTCTCTGATCTCCACAGTCTCTGGATGTTGTTGTTGGGACCCTCTTGTTACTTTCGAGGCCTAGGTGAGCATCCATGAGGCTCTTGATATATTTAGTCACACATTTGAATTGAAATAGGTAGGATGCCCTATGGACTTCTTCTTTTGTTGAGCAGATGACGTCAATGTATCGGCTTCCTCTGCCACCTGCTCTTCTTCTTTATTGGGTTCATTGCCTCCATTAGCGCTTCAATCAGAAGCAGAATGCTCATCATCCCACAACTTTTCAAACTATTCATCATCATGTACACTTTCATAAGGTGCATCAAGATATTTTGTCTCTTGGCAATACACCCAAAAGGCTCTGATCCTTTCTATACTCCATTCTTCTTCTTTTCTCAACCTATTGAATAGGGCTTTTCCCATTTTACAGTTCTCATCATAATCTAACATAGCAAAGTAGAATCTATGTCATGGAGGCCTGTTGTCTTCTATGGGAATATGGATAAGGTCAGCCAATAATTCATCTTCATCCTCTAATGGGTTGCACCTCCTTTCCTAGTAAGGCCAAGAATTGTGAGTTACCTTGATATGCTCATATGGTAGATCATTGAAAGGGTTGTAATTCCATTTGTCGCAGATCATGACCAACCCTTGATGAGCAAGCTTATCCTGCAACAATGAGTTTGTCTGCTTCTTTTTCATGGCCACTATTTTGAAGTTTTGCGAACAAGTGAAGAATCTCGTCCTCTTGGCTTTTCTACTATAGAAGGTAATGTCAATAATGCATGCCTGTCAAAATATTTCAAGGGCCAACACTCGATTAGTAACACATGTCGTAAGGAAAAATGGTTCCTAGGTGAAGACTCTCATTCAGATGAATGTAAAGTCTACTCCAAAAAACTAGTCACATATGGGAATGAAGTTCTCCGTATACTTTGTTTGCATCAAAGTGAGATGATTAATACCATCCTCTCCTTGCAAATCTTGCAAAATCAAAGTCAAGAAATAATCCAAAAATGCATAATAGTCAAAAGTGGAAGAGAGGAGAGGAGTCCAAACAAAAACTGGATTCCTTCTATTCTTTTCGTCAAAAATAGACTTCACCCGTTTATCAAAGAAATCATGGTTTTGATGCAAAAACATATGGGAAAGATAAGAAGGAAATATGAACTTCCGTTCAGCTTGGAAATTGTTAATTTTCTCTATCATTTTCTTTGAGAGGTAGTCTACAAATTCATACCAGAAGTAATATTTTTTCCTATGGAACTGGAAAGTCGGGCCCATTTGAGACGCATGCACCTCTTGGTCAATGTCCAGACCGAAAACAAATTCCATCATTGAAAATGCATCTTGCAAGTCTGTTTCAAAAGCGTCATGTTACGCCAAAATTCTTGGTGACTTCTCCTACTCTGCTTCAACCATTTGGGTTACTTTTTTATATATAAAACTCTGTAGCCTTATCCCTGGTGTTCCATATATGTTCCCCCTATTTAGGAGTGAATGCTTCTATTTTCATCCCTCTCTATGTATGATCAGGAATACACAAAATATTTTGGATGGATCCCAAAGTGATAATAGTTGACAGAGCCCAGCCCTCAATAGTGTTGGTGCTTGGGTTGAAATGCTTAATGGCCGCATCAACTAATTCTAGGTAGTAGTGCACAGATGGGACCATATATTGTGGATGCCCGCTAAACCATATTTTCTCTACCATCGACATTATCCTTTTGGATATCTTCATTCTTTCACAAGATGATTCCCTCAATCCTTTAGGGTTCTTTGCAAGAAAGGGATCATGAATATTATCCCTTTCCTCTTGAATTAAGTTTTGGTCTCTGTAGCTTTTGGGCTTGTCTAGCTCCTTTGTGTTTGCCCACTTTAGCTTTTCAAGAATACTTGGTGTGGCATAAGAAATGTTTTCAAAGATATTGATGACTAGTGATCCTCGCATGGCTTTAAATAATTTTTTTCCCCTCCCTGTGCTTCTTGGCTTGAACTTTCTACCATTTTTTATTTCTGATAAGCTTATGCTTAGCTTGAGTTTTTTCTGCAACTTTACCACAGCTCTGGCTATGCACTAGAAATCACTTTTTCTCTAGGCATCGTATTTGAAAAGACCCTTTAAGTGCTTAAATATTTTGCATGCAATACTTGTTATTTTTTCTCAAGGTGGTAGATGGAAGTTACCCTTTTTCATTTAATTCGACATGTATTGCCAACCCTTTGTCTTGCATGAGATGAATCACTTGCCATTTTGATTTGACAAGAATTCATAATTACAATTAGCAACTGTATTGTACAACACAATTTTCTTGGAACTTGAACCAACACTTTGCTAGCAGCTTAAGCATTCGTATGTGTTGGTAATTAACATCTCAAAAGGAATGATTAAGCCAAAGATGTGATCAGCATTTGAAAAGATATGAGCTCTACCTTGGAATAAGAAAAACACCTAGAGAATGATGCCTCAGTCCTTGGCCATACATAACACCATTGATTGCTTCCACCAACTTAGGCTAATTAATTAGCCCTAATTAGTTTTGCATGCAGCAAGCCATACTTAGTAGACGTAATTGGGTGGGAAATTTGTGCAAGCTCAAGCACAACTTTCAAGTTTGTACTCGATTAACATCACATTTATGGTAAGCAGATTACCACACATTTCCTTACTTTTTCTATAAATAGGCACATAAGCAGTAGGGAAATCACACTTAGTGATCATAGAAAAGTTGTTAGTAGGTAATTGGTTTAGCAGTTCAGCATTAGCAGTGCGTAGCGTTTTCATAGGCTAGGCTTAGGCACTTTGTAGAGATAGTTTCAAGATAGTTGCAAAATGATTGCCAACATGAATACCCCAATTAGGCTAGTGTGTCATAAGTCTCAGACTACTTTCTTAGGTGAGATTTCTACTAATCGTTTGAAGAGGATGATGAAGAATAAGCACTCACTGGTTATTATAGCCATGAAATGGTTTCTAGGATGGAATTGCCTTGAATACGAGGACAAGTGTTGAGTCATCACTAATGTGTGCTTGCACTTTGTCACCTCCATGCTAGATATTGGAATTCCCATGCCACTGATTCTTTGTTTTGTCAAAGACATATTTCCCAAGAAGTATTTGAATGGCTTTAGAGAGGTAGTGGCAAATGTTGCATACGATGGAGGCATACCAACCACGAGTGACCTTTAGAGGTTCATAGAAGAGGATGCAGTTGTACCGTGGCTGCCATTTCTGAGTGGCTTTTACCTCCAATTGCAAGATGAGTGCCACCAAAGGGTCACTTGATCCTGCCACTTTCTCTTTCTCATCTACAATGTGGTGTCGTTCTATGACATCAACTGGTACACAGACTTCATGAACCTTGTGTTCCCTCTGCCACTAGTTGTTGCTCTTGTTAATGATGTTGCTATTGATGATGATGCTCCTATGGATGAAGATATTGTGGACACTACTATTGATGTGTCCATTATTACTGTGCATGTTGTGGACTAAAGAATTTCATGCTTTTCTTTTTTCCTTTGGAAGACTTGTAGCAATTAGTCAGCTTTTTGTATACATGCCTGAAAAAGGCTTTTCAAAAAATATATGAAAGAAGCAGAATAGAAATCTATACTTTAGAAACATGGCCTTTGAGCCATTTTGACAATGTAAATATCAAAGAATATATATAATGAAAATACATCTTTATATAATCATCTTGTTGTCTGCTTTTCGATTCTATAACTGGGTTATTTTTTCCTTTTTAGCATGTATGTATCAATTCTACATGTGGGTGTTTAATTTTTTAGTTCTTTTCAGCTACAAGTTTATTTCCACTCTCTGTAATAATGGGCTACTTATTCCTTTATGTCCCAAACCATAGATAAATAAAAATTCCTGCCAACAAGGGTAAGAAGGAAAAAGCATATAAACATATTTACATCAGTAGGATAAACAAGATTAATTAAATAATTTAAGGTGAATTTCGTTGACCGAAATTCTGTGCGCTTCTTTTTCCATAGTTTCTTACTCATATGCATTATATTCTTTGCATTGAATTATCCTGAATGGGCCTTCCTAAAGGATATCAAACTTACCATGTTGACCTGGCTTCGCAACCCTTTCATTAAATTTTAGCACTAAGCCTCTGCACTTTAGACCTTGGTCAGACACTTTCTTGTCAAACCACCTTTTAACCACTTGTTGGCTGTTAGTCATGGCTATTAGGGAATTTTCCCCTTTCTCTTGTACTTCTAACAACTCGGCTAATTGCACCTCCATTGCACTATTTTGTTCTACCTCAAGATATTTTAGCAATTGCAACATCGGAATCTCCATAGAGATAGGCAATAACACCTCTTTTCCATTTACTAGCTCATATGGTGAAGTCTTGAGGAATTTCTTAGGAGTTATGCGGTCCACCTAGATAATTTTTTAGAGGTTGTTATGCCATTCTATTTGGTATTTTGACTTGATTCTTTTGAGGAGTCAGACCAGATTCTTGTTCGTCAACTCGGCTAAGTCGTTCCCCTGCGGGTAGTAGTTTGATGATGTTTTAAGGAATATACCATGTGTAAGTGCAAATTGACTCACCTTAGAGCCTAGGAAAGCTTTAGCATTGTCGGAGATGGTAGTTTTTGGTGGACTAAATCTTGCCACCAGTTCCTCTAGGAAGTCCACTATTTTTGCCTCTATCACATTCTTTAGTGGCACGACTTCGGTCCACCTTGTGAAGTAGTTTGTGGCCATCAAGATCCATTTACATCCTATATTGGAGGTTGGATTGATCATTCTAATGAAATACAAGCCCCATTGCATGAATGGTTCATCAACCACTATCAGATTGAGAGGCATTGCAAAGTTTTTTCTTCTCTCTAAGAAGAACGAGCATTCCTTGCAAGTTTTCACCGAGTAGGATTCATTGAATAGTGTTGGCAAAAAGTACCTTATGCACATGATTTTGATGGCGGTTTTTTTTTCTTGATCTATGGTAACACACCTTAATAAAATGTTGTTAAAATTTCTTTTCAATAGGATCCCTTCAATGGGCGTGTATCTGCTATTTTGTAGTTGGTAGAATTTCCTCTTCTGAGAAGGAAGGCCTAGTGGATACTTTCCTGTGTGCATAAATATTACTATGTTCACCATCCAACAACCTTTGGACTCCAACTCATTCATTAGGACTAGCTCCAACTGCTCTTCTTCGGTGGCCATTTCTTCTTCGTGTGAAAGATATTCACACAATCGTCTCCCTCGAAGGGTCTTTATAGGCTTAACCTCAATCTCATATTCAAGGATCTTGGTGATCCAATTGGCTCTTTTCTTAGTTATTTCTCCTTCCATGATGTTTTCATGCACGCTAGAATGTGCAACATAGACAATCACCTTATTGCAAGATATTAAGTGTCGAAACTTCTTGAGTCCCTTAACTATTGCAAATTCTTGTCTCTCCATAAGTTGTAGTTTGTCTCATATTCCTTCAGGTTCTGGGAGTGAAATGCTATCAGATGTTCTCCCTTGCACTCGTCATCTTTCTAAGTTAAGACAATAGCAATGGTTGACTTACTACTGAATACATATATTATGAAGTATTTTGATTAGTCTGGGTTGACTAGAACAAGAGCAGAGGAAATAGCATCCTTGACTTTCTCAAAGGCTTCTCTAGCTTCTTTTGTCCATTTAAATGTTTGATATTTTTTTAGCATCAGGGTAATTGGCCTATTTATTCCTGCAAAATCAGAAATAAATTTGCTAATAAAATTTACCTTCCCCAAGAAGGACTGGACACCTTTCTTGTTGACCAAAAGGGGAAGCTCTTTGATTGATTTCACCTCGGGATCAATTGAAATTCCTTATTTGGACACTACGTACCCTAGTAGCTTGCCTTGCGGTACTCTGAAGACACATTTTTTTGGGTTCATGGATATCCTAAACTCCTGGCATTTCTTGAACACCATCTCAAGGTGATCAAAATGATCATATTTGGATTTAGAGAACACCGTCAAATCATCCAAGTAGATTAAGATAATCTTGTTGATTAGTTCACTCAAAGCGATATCCATTGCCCGCTAGAAGGTGACTCCTGCATTTGAGAGGCCAACTGGAATCTTAGCGTATGCAAATGTTCCCCACTTGGTAGTGAACGTTCTCTTATGTTGATCATCCTCTTTGACCCGAATATGATTGTAACTAAAGAAACCATCTAATAGGGAAAACATCTCCAATCCTGCCACCATTTGCAGGATTGACTCCATTGAAGGTAGTAGGTAATGATCCTTTAGGGATTCTCTATTTAGGTCCTGAAAGTCCACACATAGATGAATATCTCCATTCTTCTTTTGGACTGGGACCACATTGGATACCCACGTGCTATGGTTGATTGAGAAGACAATCCAAGACTAGATTAGCTTTGTTAATTCTTATGCCATTAGTGCTTTAATCTTCAGATTCACTGGTCTCTATTTTTGACAGACCGGTTTTGCACCCTCCGCCAACTCTATTGCATGTTGGATGATATCGAGATCATATCCCTTGAGGTCATCATATGACCAAGCCACCACTCCTTCATATTTTTCACAAAATTTAATAAGCCTTTCTTTATCATGATGTGGGACATCCTTCCCAACTTTGAGCTTTCTTCCATCTTCGACTTGAAGATCCACTTAGTCACCTTTGTTTGCTACAAACTTTTATTTGTCATTTCTTGCATCGTCACAATTAAAAAATTTCTCAAGGGTGACCAATCCTTTTGGAATCTTGTTGGATTTCAGCTGAATAATTTTTCCTTCATAAGCTTTGGCCATCTTTGGTCTGAGCTAATCGAAAAATTCTCCCAATTGTTGAATAAACGAGGCAATGTGTTCATCACTGTCAAACACTTTCCAACTTTGGTCATTGTCTAGAATGGCTAATCAAAATATCACTCGTACCGAGTGTTTGTTGTGAATGAGGTTAGAGGCAAGATCAAACTGGATCTGATTGATGTCATGCAGTCTACATCTATATTTTTTTCTCGGGGCACCATCTGAATGATGAAGGATTCAAATCCCTCAATCAGGTCCCAAAATTAGTGTCTATAGGATCGCACGTGGACATTCTTGGCCGTAGAAATTCCTCAGACTTGATTGACTACTAGTTCAAAATCTCCAAACACCATTAATTATTTTATGCCCATCCATTCTACAATGCTAATACCTTGAACTAGTCCATCATACTTAGCTTCATTGTTCGAGCAAGTGAATTGGAAGTGGAAGGACCTCATTGTCTTTTTATTTTGTGGGGACATTAAACATATCCTGACTCCTACACCATTCTTACATCTTGCTCTATTGAAATGTAGTGTCCATAATTATGGGGCTTGATCACTCTTTGGTTCTTTGACGACCTTTGGGAGCACTAGATCCTCATTATAGATGACATAGGTGCCCAACCTGGTAGCATGGTAGTTGCCAAAAGGATTAGTATCCATATGTTCACTCAATAAAACATCTTCTTGATCTTTTCGATCTCCAATCACTTTTTCATCTTCCAGTAGCTCAACACAATACATTTATTGCCTGGTGATAGAAGTATGAGTGGCCTTGAAGTTGATCATGGCTTCATTGGCCATATGTTCTAAATGTAGAACTTTAGATTCTATCTTCATTTTCGCACCACGCTTGGTCATGAGGATCATATGCGACCAATCCAGGGATAGGTATCCACCCACCTTTGAATTAAATTCTTGGGATAGAAAGAGGCCAAACATGGGGGGAACATCTATGATCACAGTTTCTTGCGACACCATGATGCTAGGGCAGGTGAATAGAGTCAAGGGAAGGTCCTTGATGAGACTGAAAATTTTAACTCTTTTTCCATCAAGCTTCATCACTCCCTTTTTTAAAGGTTCATAACTGAGCCCTAAAGCTTCAGCTATCTATTTTGGCATAACTGTGGTGCTAGCACCAGAGTCAATCATGCCATTATGTAACAACTTCTCTCCCACAATAAGTGTTAGGAAGAAGGGTTTGGGTTTTAGGTTATCTCTTACCTCAGTGGGAGCTTCCACTATGCTATTTGTTAGAACATTGGCTGGATGTGATTGATCAATAGCCTTTCCTTTGAGAAATTGCTCCTTTGGTTCAATGATTGGATCCTCTTAGAGCTTCTTCTATAGTAATGTCTTCTACTCTAGAATAGCTAATATATCCCAAAGAGATACTTTAGTGGATAATTTTTTTAGTTGTTCCACCATGTTGAATGGTGGAAAATTTAGAGGTTTCTACTCTTTTGCTCTTGTTATAACAATTTCCTTCCACTATGGGCATTGTGGCACCACAGCGAAGGTACTAGGCATTTGGTTTGAAGCACTTTTCAATTGCAGACTGATTAGTTGTGAGGCAACCAGTTTTCCCATGAATCTCCTCTTCGAGCGAGTGTTGTAATCGAACTATACTTGTGGTGTTTTAAATGAAGACGCATCATTGGAAAACACTACTTCCTCTTCCTCCATCCATAAGAAGAGTGTGTGATAAGGAGCGATGTCCACTTCTTGTTCTAGTGACATCCCTTGCATTTGTGAGGTGAGCACCACATTTTCCATTTGTGAAGAGGTATACACATAGCCTTTGGGACCTAACATTTTACCTTGGCTATGTTACTTCGCCACCTTTTGTTGTATATTATCACATAGACAATTTCGGGGTATGTGGGAATTTCTGCAAGGGAAACACCAGGGGTTGGTGTCATCGACTAAATTATTTTGCCCCATGATTATCTCTCTTCTCAAGCTAAGATTGGTGCTTTGTAGCAGAGTGGATACTGGCACTATCTGATTTTTTGTTTGAGCCTATAGATTTGTGTGGGCTCCTCCTTGGAACCGGTTTAGTTGGTAAGAGGACCTTCTACCTTAATAATTCTGATAGGTCAGCTTCAGAGGTACAACCTGGTTGTGCTTGATTATAGTTATCTCATTAGTCATATGTCACAACATTTCCTTGGTGTTACTCATATCCTCCTTGGAAGAACTAGAAGTAGAAGCAACATTATGTGGCGTGCTCGGATATGTGTACATAGAATAGGTAGGAGTCGGTGCGCTAGTAGAAGGAATCTCCTAAGCAGGAACCAATATTTCTGGAAATATATGAATGATGGGTCAAGGGGGAAACTTTCCAATGTCTATCAAATTGCTTTTTGCCTTGACAATGACACTATATGCACCCGATAGTGTGGTTCCACTGAGAGACTAGATCATCATGGAAATGTCAGTGTTGATAGATTTCAAGTAGAACATAAATCCCAGATCAGGGGGCAAGTGGATATCAACTTGAATCCTTTTCCAGCTTGTATGGAACTAGTCAGCCATGGCTTTGTGTGGAGCCGGTTTTATGACCGACAGCTGATAATATAGTGAGGATTAGTCTCCTTCATTTGAAAATCTCTGGTAAAAAGGATCTTTGAGCTCATCCTAGGTACTGATAGTGTTTTCTTATAGCATCTAATACCAATATAGTGCCTTTCCTCTTAAATAGGCGGCAATCAATCTTAGTGCTATATTTTGGTCTCTTACATCATGTACCAGACATATGTCCACAACATCTTGCAGATGTTTAGATGGCATTCTTGAGCCATCCCTAGTGAATTTAGGTATAGCTTTTAGGGAAAAAACTAGGATAGTGACCCAAAAGATAGGTGCTACTAGCGCTGCAAGATTACTTCCAGCATCCCATGCCACATAATTTTTATGAGCAATAAGCGACATGGCTAGCGGGAAGGGTGGAGGAAGTGGAATGTTCACTAATTGGGTCATGGGTTGTACTATCCCTAATGGTTGTACTAATAAACTAGGATTATTTGTTGTTTCGGACCTAGTAACAGGATGATGCCTCATACAATTAGATTCATTTAAGTACGGTCCCACTAGGCATGCCAGGAGAAAGAAAAATTGTCGATGCCAAAAATTGGAAAGGTAGTAGCCCTTTGTGGGAAACTCAGTTTATGGGGGACTTATTGCACTAAACTAACTGACCTCTAAATTTTTTAAGAAGTCAGCTTCTTTTGTAATTGGTTTTTGGAATGGGAAAAGGAAGCATATATAAAAATAAAGAATCTAACTAAGGCCGTATGCCATAATTTAGATAAAAGATGCAATAAAACTATCTTTTGGATATGATCTAAGGGCCCACTCAGTAATTTACGATGTCCCAGAATAAAAAAAATTAAAGATTGAAGCATGAACAACTCATTCAATGAAATGAAATAATTTTCACACCCATTTACTGAAAAGAGGAGTCAAAATCTAAACTAGCAAACTTGCATTCAAATTATAGCAGTTTAGTAAATAAACCATTCAAACAATAATGGCACAATATAAAGTTTATCAATAGCATAAGAAAACAGAGAGGCCAAACAATGGCATAGTCTGTGAGTTCTTGCAATAATCTAAACAATAAAAAGGCCTAGTGTCTCTCTAACATCCTATAATTCTTGAACCCATGGAATTTGGAACATGTAATATGTAATCTTTGAACCCCTCTTTAGAAGCAAAGAGTAGTATATATAGTGAGCCTTCCATCACCTAGCGAGCAATAACTAAAAATATTCAGAATCCTAAGCAATGATGTTGAAGAAATGATTCCCCTTGACTGTTGTAATAGAAAAGGTTTGGGCCATAACATTTGGTCAACTCTCATCTAGGTGCATCCCCTGCAAATGATAGCAGTGGTCCCATGTAACAAGTCTCGCCACCTAGTTTAGGCAGTTAGAACACGTGGCAGCATATCGTAGCTTGAAGTTCGCTCCATCCTATGTGTTGAAGAAGCATCCACAAGGAGATAGATGGTAGCATGGTGCAGGTCGTGGTTCATTCTCCCCTCCCTTCATTAAAATTTTTCCCTGGGGTGACACATAGCAACAATGTTTACTATAGATGCTGCTTGTGGGGCCTGTCAAATATTTATGCAAATGGAAGTTATGTGGCACGAAGCCTAATGAGGAAGTGAAGGGAAGTAGCTAAAATAGCCCGCAGTGAAGACACATGGGAGCACACTGGGGGCCGGTAGAAGTGCAAAGGGGAGAATTCCCTCGAAGAGCACTGATCAAACACATGGTAGAGGTTGGTGCTCATTTATCAAAGAAGGGCCATCGATATTCATTGAAGGCATGGGCCGGTACTTAGCAAAAAAAAAAACCCGAAGGGATCATGGTGAATTTTGTATTCATAGCTACCTCCAAGCATCAAAACCTTTCAATAAATCATTGAAAAATTCATAGATCACTTCTTTAATATTGACATGGACATAAGCTTAGAAGAGTTATATACTATCAATCAAAACAAAGTAGAATCTTTCACCAATTTCTTGCAACAATAGAGACAAAGAGCTAGTAAGAGAAAGTGGCCAATTCCTGATGAACAACAAGTGGGGATCATCATAGAAAATGTAGATCTGGATTTATCCTTCCACTTGAAAATGCAGTGTATTACCACTTATGACGAGCTTTTCCCTAGGGCCCTTAACATTGAGAGAGCCCTAATCTCACAAGGAAACATATAAGTGTATAAAGATAACTTCCCATCCACTATTTTTAATGACAAGCCCCGCTATTGTGCAAGAATAAAAATGTTACTAGTGATGGTGTTGTTGATGCAAAGGTGATCTTAACTACTCCTAGGAAAGAAAACACCCAAACCATGAATACACAACAACCATTCACGTCACCATTGAACAATCAAACAACAATCAACGTTGCAAACACTCAACATGGACCACAAAGAACAAACAGTGCTCCCAAGTGACAATTCACCCACTTAGGTGAACCTATGGAAAATGTGTTGAAAAGGTTGATCATTTTTGTGAATTTCACTGATACAAAGGTCATATAACACACAATGTTTTCAGACTCAAACATCTAATAGAAGATCTTATTGAATGAGGAGACATTGATGTCGATCAAAAACATGGGAATGAAAATCTACAAATTTACAAAAACCCTATGCCTAATCATACAAAAGAAAAAGATTCAGGAAAAACATCAACCTCAAAAAATGTAAACCATACATGTGATACCACGGTGGGACATATTTATTTATCACAACATGAAGAATTAGATATGCATCAAGATATTGTTTTAAAACAAAGTCCAAAGCCATCAACAATGTTTAGTAATATTTTATACCATAATGACATCAAGTGGATATCAAATTGTGATATCTCTCCCACATATGACTCCATGATTAGTCTTGTTGAAGTTCCAATTGAGCAAGAAATATCCCTTATTGCACCCATACCCACAAAATTTTGTGAAGGGTCTTTTACCGATGATATATCATCCACCCAAGGATCATGTCAATAGGAGGCTCTTGAGGATAACAAAAGTTACTCTAAATTGAGTTGGGATCAAGAACCCCTATCCCTAGAGTTTCACCAAGAGATAAGGGACATCTTCCAAATCATTTTAAACTCCAAAGATGTTCCCTATATCACCCCTAAGATGTTTCTTTCTAGCAGAACTATAGACATTCTTCATCCAAAATAAGAATCTCCTATTCTTGATATTCCCACACAAGAGAAAGCAGCAGTCAAGATTGTTGATTCTTATAGTGATTGTGCATCATCAACCTCTTTTTAATCAACACCAATATCTTTTGAAGCAGTATCAATAGATAATGATGTCATAGAATTAGAGAAAATAGTTCATATTCCTAAACAACAGGAACCCATAGCAAAATCTTGTGTTCATGACAAGTCATATTCAATAGCTATGGATCATATGATACATTATCAAGGCAAAGGATTAGTTATTGATAATACCTTCACAACATTGGGGGAATTTTTTTCTACAACAAACATCAACATATGGGGCACAAATAATCCTTATGATGAAAATAATGTCAACTCTACAACTAGACGTATCATGAGTTGGAATTCACACATCATCTCATATGCAATTTGGGACCAATGTAAAAAGAAGAATTCCTATCAAAGCAAGGAAAAGATCATCAAAGAAAATGAAGCAGTAAAGAAAAAAGGACAAAGTAAATACAAATGGATACCAAAGAAAAATAAAGAAAAACATCCCTCCAAAACTCCATTAGTCAAAGAAACTATGGGGAAAAATAAAAAAGGGAAGTGTATCCATCAAAAGAGTCCTCAAATACAAAAGTAGGCTTCTCAAGCAAGGAAAAAAGTATATCTAGTAGTTGGTCCTAATTCCATGAAAACCTTTGTTCCCACCCACCATTGCTCATCTTCCCAAGTTTGGAGAGTCAAAGGTTCCAAACCATCAACCAATACATGTCATATTCCTTCATACATGTCACTGTACACTCCATTCATGATATCCAATTCTTGCATTGACCAAGTGTTGGCAACTACTCTTCATCATAAGGATTCCAAAGGAACATTATCGCAATGTGTGCACATAGACAAGGTTAATTCTGGTATCCACAAGGCAAATCAAATTTCTTCAAGGTTGCATTCAAGTGCTCATATATTAGCAAAGAAGCCTCTTCAAGCAAGATATCACTAGCACGTTATGGCAGTGGTGTCTACATCAGTACCACCAAGTGGTTCAACTTGAGGGTAAAATCTTCAAAAAATAAAAAAGCAAAAATCAAGAAAATATTAAAAATGAAAATCATCCTCTAGTGAAAACCACTATGGTGGTGCTTTGGGAAAGTACTATGATGAAAACCTGGAAAGCAAGTGTCATGAGTAGAATCAAGCTTCTATATGATCCTTATCAAATAGAAGCATCTCGTCCTTGTCATGATAAATCCAATGTTCCCTCCATCCATCCAATCCAAATTTATCTAGATATTCCACTTTATCTTGATCTTGACAAAGATTTGACATATACTTCAACTCTACTCATGGAAAACTCTTGAAGGTCTCTTTACCATTTCATCCCATGAAGTCCCATCACCCATATCTAGCATGAGAAAACTATGTTGAACTCTTCACATATATATTACCTATCTTGGTTTGTTCATTAAACTATGAAGCATTTCTAGACACTGGGGGTAGGTTCTTGCACTCTTTTTTTCAAATAACTCTTGATCCATGTCTTATATCTCGCAACATGATATTGACATCATGATCTAGGTATCGTTTACCTTAAAATCATCAAAAATCCCAAAAACATTCATCATAAAATCCAAAAACATTTGCAAAATCCTTTATAGCCGAAAATCCAAAAATATCCAAAATTCATGTATAGCTAAAATCCAAAAACATTTGAGAATTATAAAGGCAAAATCCAAAACACATCAAAAATCCCTAAAAAATTCAAAACATCAAAAATCCAAAAATAGTACCTTGTTGAACTGTGAGTCTCTAAGCTTGAACATAGGCAAGGCCATCATTGATGTGCCCCCAAGACACCCTAGGTCAGTCCTTTAGAAGTTCGTCATAATAAACTAGCATTTCATCAACTCTTAATATCTCATTATTAATAAGTCAAGTCAATCAAACTACATGGTCTCTGCATGTATAACATATGCAAGGCTAATTTTTTATCAACCCCTTAGGACCTTAGGATAGGTCTTTTAGGTTAGGTTCTTGGTTGAAACTCAGAAAATCCCTAAACATTCAAATATCTCAAAAACCCCAAAAAAATTGAAGACTCAAAAACAAAAAAATATTGGAAAACCTTAGAAAACTCTAAACAACCTCAAATAATAAAAAACCAAAGCATCCACATAGATGTTCAAAAATACCAAAAACATCCCCAAAAAAATTTCAAAATACCAAAAACATTGAAATAATCCAAAAAATCCAAAACCACCCATCTCATCTCGCTTGCACCCACGATAAAACTTCATCCATAATAAATTAATCATCATCTTCAACCTTCAACAAAACAAGTAGAAAGCAAGTATCACAAGTCGTAAAGTGAGAACCTAAGTATCAAAATCTGAAGTCTAGATCACAGGTAAATGAGTTAGTGAAGTTTGTATCAATGGATTATCACACACCTCATCCTAATCAAACCATCTAATAACCTATCCTAGGATGCATCCTTCCTATGATGGACATCAACATCAAAATAAACTTAGCTAAATTAAACTGGCAAGAGATATAGATAACACTGATTGTTTGTCTTTGATCTTTTCTTTTGATTTATCTTAATGACTCATTCCAAGGACCTCTCGATGATGTATATCAAAAAAATTTAGAGAGAAAGGAATGGGGAATCAATCATTATCTTTCATTTTTTGTGCTTTGTGGGTATGCTTGTAAAATAATCTTGGTGCATACTTGCTTAGTTGTGTGTAGGGAAGTTGTTTGGAGTACATTGTTGACTATTGCATATGCTTTGGCCTGATATATTCTAAGCTTCTAACTTACATTCCAATGAGATTCCCATATGTCAAAGTGTGAACAAGAATTATCCTATCTATTTGTAGAGTCAAATTCCATTACACTAGATACAACGCCATCCTGGTTATTAATACCTTGATGCATTGTGTCTATGTGTTATATCAAACAATAAGGAATGACGAAAAATCCCAATCCCAAGATATGAGAAAATCATCATCATCATGCATCTCTCATCACCATCTCTGATAAAGTCTCGATGGATCATGAACTTTTTGGACTTTTGGAATCAATCTCAAAATCAATGGTCAATCCATTCATCTTATTCTTCTATCTTTACTACCAATTCTATCCAAGTATTGAATATGTGTGATATATCAAAATATACATGAAGCTATCCATAGTCGATGACTATCTATACATCCTAAAATTTGTCTACATCAATATCTAAGCTAGCACACCAACAATCCCTCTTCCACTAGGGCATAGTGGGGCATCTATATCATCTTTAGCTCAACAATCTGAAAAGTTGCAACTCTTTGATTCAAAAGCAACCTAAAATCTCAAGCATCTCATTCAACATAATCCTTGCATGGTTGTGAATCCTCAACAATGTTATCAATGAATCAATTTGATCAATCAACTTTAACTTAGCTATCAACATCTTAAAGAGATCAATGATATCAATTTTTGCATCATCATCAACATCGAAATCAACATCACTCTTTGAACCAATGCAAGAAGTACATTTCTTTAAAGAGGGGGAAAATGTAGACACTTAAAAATGTCATAAATGATATTATGCACTTCAATGAGGTATACTAACATAGTTTCCTCCTCAAATCCATCCTCTTTTTTCTTTATTAATTTAATTAACCTAGCTATTTAATTAATTATATCATTTTCATCTATTAATCTAATTGACTTAATTAGGTTAATTCATCCCCTTTTGTGCTAACATTTTGTCTTACTAAATTAAATACATCAAATTATTTAATTGAAAAACCCTAAAGTCCTCTTATTTAATTAACTAACCCTAAGCTATTTAATTAAGTGTCATATCACCTTCCCTTTTTCATTAAATCATTTTATTTACTAAATATTATCTAAATCCCCTAATTTGCATAATTGAAACTTTATTTAATTATTAGATTACTAATCAATCTAATCCCCCCACTTGCAAGGGAATATTCCTCCTTTACACATTTTGTGAAAAGGAATATTCCCATAGAATATTCCTTCCCCGTTTGCACATTAAAATTTAGTTTTAATTAACTAAATATCTATTTTCCTCACCCATGATAATATCTTAAAGAATATTCTCTTTCTTCACTCATTTGAAAAAAGGAATATTCTTTATAAAAAACTCACAAGACTTCGTGTGCAAGTTAACTTACAAGACTTCATGTGCAAGTTAACTTACAAGACTTCTTGTGTAAGTTTTGAAAGTGTGTTTGTTTGGATGAATGTAAGCCCTTGATTAAATATCAACTTGCATTTTCAACCCTTGATCAGAATCCATGATCCATAACTCCATCTTCTTTCCTTTTTGACCATTTATTATCTTTTTCAATGTTAGCCCTTCATTTTTCATTTGCTTTCCTATAAATAATGCTCTATTTGGAGACAAATTTTAGTTTTATTTTCTTGCATTAATTAGCTTAGCTTCCATTAATGGCTTCCATGGTAACATAAATGCATCCATTTAGTATTGTGTAATTGAGGTTTGAATTTTTTTAGCTTAAATTTTATTTAGAGTAGATTTGCATATACCCATATCAATCATCTTAGCATACATCATATTAAAATAGCTTGCATCATGTTCATTTAGCTTTAAATCATGTTTCATTACACATCTTTCATCAATTTCATCGATTCTCTTCAATAGAATCGATCGAAACAAGCTCATTCTCCAAGGGATTGGGAAAGGGTCACCATTCCACATCAATGCGACACCACTCCCCCAATAGGATAAGTTTTAATGTCTTAGATTAGATGCTTGTCAATATTTCATGATTTAGAATGTTAATTTTAATGGCTTCTTTGTCTTTGTTTACAGTGAATAATCTTATTGGGATTGATGCTTAGTGGGTTAAATATGCCTTGAATTCGTATGGATCAGGTGTAGTTAACCTATACTATGTCATTGGTCATAGGTATGCTCGAAAATCCATCAAACCACTCTGGAGAGACATTGTTCTAGCACTTATGCAATTCTTCACTTTAGAGGGAAGGTACTCTATTATCTATGGTTATCACTTCATGTTAATCATTTTTGCCTCAACAATTTGGCTTTGTTTCCCTATTACTTGCTTGTATCGATGGAAACCAGTATTGAGGATCACTGAAAGAACCCCAAGAAGGCTATTCTTCATGAAGGCCTCATGAATCTTATAATTGATCATATTAAACTAAAGGTGTTACCTACTATTCCAAAGCTATCATCTGCTCATAAAAAGGGAGGCAGTAACAATGGTTATGATAGTAGTGAGTCTATATAAGAGTGGGACAGTGACTATGAGGAAGATGACTCTGTTGATGATGAATCTTCGGAGGATGAAGATGAGTCTATCAATGAATCTAAGGACTCAAAGTCCTGGTCTAAGGGTTAAAAAATGAATGTTGAAATGAGGGAGGTTGTTGTTCCTTCAATGAAAAAGAATTTGAAGGGGAAAAAAGGTGATCTAAGAAGGGGAAGTGTGCTATAAAGTAGGGTGTGGATGAATTGGAAGGTTTGGAGGATTCCCTTGTTCCTTTTGTTAAAGGAGTTCAGGGCGATGTTAATGAGGGAAATTAGTAACCTATGGCAGATATTGTGTAGGAAATTGAGGGCTTTGTGAATTCCAAGGTGGTTGTTCCTATCCATGATGATTTTGAGTCTCCTATCGGTAATAATGATGAGCAAGTTAAGAAGATTATTGTTAAGGCTAAGTGGCTAGAAATATTGGCTAATTTGGCTGACATCCCTGAGAAATGCCAAGTGAAATTAGAGGTAATTGAGGTTGAGGACTCCCCTATAGAGGATGATTTTGAGGTAAAAGGTGGGGTTCAAGAGGAACCCAATGAGAATGTTGATATTCTTGCTACTACACCAGTCAACTAGGAGGAGATCAATATGAACCTATTCTATAGAATGGCAAAGGACAACACTAGAAACTTGCTCTCCCTTGTGTAATGGATTTTTTTGAAAGTGACGGAACATAATATTAAGGTTAAATATTGGAAAGATGTTTGTGTGACATTAATAAATTGTAATCAAATTGACTGTATGGTGAGATGAACGTGATCCTTGATAGTTAGTTGTGGATGCTGAGTAAAATCCATGAGTAAAGGTTGACCTTTTTGGAAAATGTTGTTCAAAGGATCAATGAGGAGTAGTTAGTGAGTATGGAGGAAAGAATGATCAAGATCAATAATGACCTATAAACTGTGGTTAAAATTAGTAATTAGTCTCTAAAGACTAGTGCTAAGGGCTTGTTTGTGATGAATGATAAATCCATCAAATGGATTGGTAAGTCATTGGATTTGGGAAAACATAAAGTAGCCATTGCTAAGGTTAACCGTATGAACTTGGAGGATAAAAATGAGGATACTGGCCCATGCGAGGAGAAGAATGTGGAGGCTAGTCCCTACCTATGTACGAGGAGAAAGACTGAGAAAAGGTCAACCATTTCATTCCAAGATCTTCAAGATGTGGTTGAGATGCATAACAAGGTCATCTCTGATAATATGGAATAGGCTAAGGTGATTTCCAATATGTTGTAGTTTGTTGCTATTTTTTTTGGTTGTTTAGCCTTAATGTTGATGTTTTGTTGTTGGGTTGCTGACGGGTTGTGTAGGTTTATCTTTTGTTGGAATTTTTGAATTTTGTGGGATGTTGGTGTTATTTTTTATCTCTATCTAGCAGCTTTCCTCCATTGTAAATGGTTTTGGGGTCCCTTCAAAACCTGTTTTTCCTAATCAAGATATATATATATTGTAACCCAACTATTCTCCAAACAATAAAATAAACGTAGCCTACTTATTCTCGATAGTGAGAAAATGAAATGAATGTAGCAATTTATTTAATTAGAAAAAGACATATTATTTGGGACATTAATGAATAAAATAATCATCAATAATTAACCATTTGAATAATAATATGCATATCAAAATAAGGAAATCTTTAGTATTCACAAGAGAAATAAATTAACACAAAGAATAATTAAATATAGTGTAATTAAAATGATACATATATTTAATAGTTCTGCAAGAAGCTATCCTACAGACAGAGATAGGGCTACTGACCCCTAAATTTTCTTGGCACAAAAACCCCCAAATGAACTAGTTCTTGCATAGAAATTGCCAACCCCAATCCTAGACCTACACAAACATAGCAAACAAACACAATATTAGATCCAAATGCAAGTTAGAACTAAGATTCCCCATGAAATTCATCTACAATGCTCAAAATGGGAAAGAAATGAAGAACAAAACAAGAAAAGAAATTGAATCTTATTTAAGCATGCAAAATCTTAATCCCATGGGGGAATTGGTGTCAATTTGATGTGGAAATTGACCCTTTCCCAACTCCTTTGCAAGATTGATGATCTTTGATGAAGATTGATGATGATTTGATGCTTCCTTGGAGAAAATCCTGCATAACCTAGCTAAGAAATGATAAAAATGGATGAAGAATGGATGAAATTGATATGAAGATGATAACTTTGGCTCCAATTCTCCTCCTAAATGAGCATAATGATTTTACATTGATTGTGGCTCTCCCAACAAAATAGAGAAGGCCTCTATTTATAAGAGATAAGGATTGAAGAATGAAAGATATGGAAGATGTGGGACTAAAAAAGATCCAATGATAAAGTGCCACTTGTCAACATGCCATTGAAGAGAGGTGGAGCACATTTTGGGAAATGTGCAAAGAGGGGGGAGATATGAAATTCAAAAGATGGCTTGAAGGATGAGATGAAAGATGAAGTTAATATCACTTGGCTCAAGAAAAGGAAAGACATGTAAGAGGTTTCAATGCTTTGTTGGATGTACAAACCCTTTTGGAGGGATTTTTCAAATTTGAGAAATATTCCATCCTCTGATGCCTTTTTGAAAGTAATTGAGGATTTAATCAATCAATTCAAATGATTTTCATGAGCAAGTGGCAAAAGCTAGAGGATTTGATGGATTAAGATTAGGATTAATCAGGATTTGATTAAATTAAAAGGAGATTAGCTGATTTGACCATTTTGACTTAGATTTTAGGATTAATTTAAATGAAAATGAGAAGAATATGATTTAGACTTAATTAAATAAAGATTTTGATTTATTTAATTAAAAGGAGATGATGTTAGATTAAATCAAATAAAGATTAATTTATTTAATTCAATGGAATGACTTTAGAGATTTAATTAAATAAACTAAATTATTTAATTAAAAGAGGGACCATTAATTAAACAAAGTGATTCATTTAATTAATAGGAGATGATGACTTAATCAAATAAATTTTATTTATTTAATTAAGGGACGAAAGGTTATGACTAGCTAAGAAGATGATTCAGGACGAAATGATGTTAGTAAATCAGGATCAAGTGTGTCGGTATATTTTCTATGTCTACATAACCAACCTATCTTTATGACATAAACACAACCCTGACCAAGACACTCTCGGGTGTACGCTATAGAAAATATGAATGCACAAAACCCTAATGAAGTTGTAGTCTTCAAAGGATCTTAACCAAGAAGTATGCCACCCACACAAGAAATTGTTGCAACATGAGCATGCAATGAGAGATTATATTCATGAGATGGTAAACAATGTACAAGTGCCTTGTATAGAAAGGAAAGATTGAGATGTAGTATGTAACATGATGTTAACGTATGTCATAATCCGATGACATGTGACAACTAACTAATCACCTAAGAAATGATGAAAAATCTAGAAAAGATAAGACTTCTAGATAAACTATAACTAATAATGTGGCATGGCCCTATTATGACTTCTTACCTATAGAATAAAACTTAGGAACATAATTAAATTCCTAAGTAAAACTATGTAAGTGTAATTAGATAATTAATTACACCAACACCCCCCATAAGTGTAACTTAGGGAGGAACTAATAATGCAAGTGATGCAATTGAAGATGCAATGATGGGTCCCAACTACATAGAAATTTTAGGTACCCATGTACAACTAATGATGCAACTAATCTCTTATAAATAGAGAAAAGGAGAAAACCCAATGGGAAGTAAACTCCTCTCCAAAACCAAGATGAAATGCAATGCAAATAGAAAAGATAAAATGATGGAAGACGTAATGTGTGTAGGTCTCAATATCAATACCCCCAAGAGCTACAACCATCACATGATGCAATTGAATGATAAAAATATGGAGACCAAATAGCCCCCCATAATGAAGTACCATCCAAGCCATTGAAGAAAGTTTGAAGCCAAAAAAGAATCCAATGGCAAAAAACTACATGTCTCCCTCAAGGAAGGAAGATATCCAATGGTAGATTAGGATGATTACCAAACTCCATGATACAATGGGAAGGAAGAAGCCTCATAGATGAAATATTTGGAAAGAAGTAAAGAGCCTTAGTATGCCAAACTAAGGTAGAAAAAATGGAATGTGAAGACTCAAGAACAACCTCCAAAGTGGAATATGAAAAGAGGAATGTGCTCCCCTCAAGTATATCCTCAAGACCTATAGGAGAATGCAAAGAAAAATCTATAATACCTATCACAAAACCATCTTGATACCACAAATTTGAAGAACTCAATGTATCCTACTCTACTGAAACAACCCTCAACTATGATGAAGCAGGAGATGATGGTGAAGCCACACAAAGAAGAGCCAAATGAAACCAGTCACCATATGAATTGCTACTCACCCTAGAAATATTAGAATCAGAACCATAACCCTCGTCATCAAAGAAGTGGGAGAAGGTATATACATTTGACTGATGATCAGCCAAACCTACTGCAATGAGCTCCCCCATTTCCTTGTGGATGAAAAATGACTCAGAAGTGAACTCAACTATATTCCCCTCCTATGTAATCTGATAAACTTATAGAAGATTGTGGGACATCTTTGGGATGTAATGAGCATTGGTCACATACCGAGTACCCAAATGAGCATCATACATACCAGCTACATGGAAAACATTATTATTGGTAGTTAAGATCCTATCAACTTTAGGTTCTCTAAGTGACTCGGGAAATATTCGATCATGAGTGCAAGCTATATGTTCAGATGAACCTGAATCAATAATCCAACCATCAAGTTTATCAATCTGAGTAGTAATCAAAGCATGTAACTTTCCCTGTATATCTGTGGTGGCAATTCTTTCTATCCTAGTGTGAGAGAACTCATGTGGAGAAAGGTAGGATTGTGAAGTGGAGGAAGAAGGAATAGAAATGTGACGTTACTTGAGTAATTGTTTCAACTCATGTATCTCCTTATAAAAAAACCTGCTTAGTATGCCCTAGCCCCTTATAAAAGGAATGTTTAGGTCTCTCCTTCTTTGGTTTATCCAATTTAGAAGAGGTATGGGAGGTGTCACTAGATCTTTTCTTGGGTGTACTTTTGTGCTTCCCCTTACCTTTGGGTGGATTAGCTATCAAGACATGAGACTTAGTTGATACATCAGTTTGACTTAACCTAGATTGCTCTCTAGTTAACCTTTCATAAAAAGTTTCAAAGGAAGGAATAACAAAACTATCTCCCAACCCATCCATGGTAGAATAGAAAGAGGAGGAAAAATATGAATAAGAACCTTTCAACTTAGACAAGATCATAAAAATGCATTCCTTATCAGACTTATCCTTTCCACAACCCAACAACTGAGTCCTTAGAGACTTAAACTTTACTAAGTAGTCCTCAATAGAAGGGAACATATCAAGTGAAAGTGATGTTATTTTTTCCTCTAACTATAATTCTCTTATATCATTGACTGAACCAAATAGATCTTTGAGTTTTTCCCATACCTCTTTTGGAGTTTTACATTCCTTAATGTGAAAGAAGAGTGAGATGGAAACATGTTTAAGGCTATCAACCCCATTGCCTCCTCAAATTTGGTTCTATGCTAAAACTTTTCATACTCCCTAGTCAAATAAGGTTGTTGCTCATTCAATGTGGACCACAACCCTTTCAACCAAAGTAACCACTACATGCTCACTTTCCATGTGTGATAGTTATGAGGTGTGAGGATCACAAACCCTGTGCTAAAATTATAATAGAAATGGATGTGAAACCTCTGAAATATGATGTGCCACTAAAAAATAAAGCCTCTAATGTAAATAATGCTTCTCCAAAGTTCAGGATGTCCAAGAAATCAAACAAGTTCTACAAATTGCAAAAACTTGATAAAAAGTACCTGGAGCTGAATCTAAAAGAAGTAAATGGATCAAATAAAAGAACTCTAAATCACCTTCCAAATATCGCTTGAAATACCAAAATTTGACAACCAGGTGAAAAAGATATGAGCTCTTGAGGCCAAAAGGAAGCATTATCTTTAGTTGGCTATAATCTATATAATTTGTACCTACAAAAAAATTTGGAAAAATGGCCTGCATCATTACAAAGTACTCTAAATAAGCTTTCCAAGGATATCTCATTTCAAAATTTTGATATCGTGGTTGAAAGTTATGGAGAATTCAAAAAAAATGCCCTATTAGGGTCTACAGACTAAACAAGTGCAAAAATGAAGCACTGAGGGCTAAAAAAATAAGCCCTTGGTTGTTGATATGACCAGGGGGTGAGTTGGAAATTTTAAAAAATGTGTTGTAGGGTGCAGTGGTGGTGAAGCGATGGGTTGGCGAAGACGAGGGAAATGTTGCTTGCAACTCTGCATGGTGGATTAGTGCCTAGACGGAGATATGACCGTGGCAGGAAATCTCAGGGGGTTGGAGGAGCTACCAGGTGAAGGTCAATAGCGGGTAATGAGAGGTTGGTAGAGGTTAGTGGTGGTCGATGAAATGAATGTTGATGTGACAAGAGTATAGGCTGATGTGAAGGGCTTGATGTGACAACGCTGACATGCAAACTTTGATACAATCTACAAGCTATTTTTGTAGATTTTTAAATATTACAAATTGCAATTTAAAATCAAAACCCTTTTTTTTAAATTCCAATGGTAATATGATGTGGTCGTAGGATATTTAAAAAACCCTATAAATATATGATCCCGCAGAATATTTTCCAAACCTTTTGACCACCGATAAAAAAAATATACCCATAGAATATTCAAAACCCAAATAAAATAAAATATGCTTGACTAGATATGATTTGACCACAGAATATATAAACCAAACCCCACAAATTTTTTTTTTACTATATAAAAGCCTAATTTTTTGAAAAAATAGCCTACAACTAAAAAAATGCCTCTGAGTATGACCGACAAGAGGATATTTTCCTACACAGACCATACCATTCGTATGGTACAGATGCAAACCCTTGACTAGTGAAAAAACCTTTGATGGCCTCTAAAAAAAGTGTCAAATTTCAACAATTTTGTAGGCATTCCTACAGTTTTTAGGCCCTCTAAATGCAATGGTGAGGTCAGATTTGACCCATTCTTCAAAAATTAGTTGCTCCACGGATAAATCCAACTAGCCATTTAACAAAAAACCTTCAACCTACAATGTGAACCTCCATAGCTCAACTTTCTTATTTGAGATGAATCTTCTATGGCCTATGCTCTGATACCGCATAGAAAATATAAATGCAAAAAACACTAATGAAGTTGCAGTCTTCAAATGATATTAACTAATAAGTATGCCACCCACACAAGAAAGTGTTGCAACATGAGCATTCAATGAGATATTATGTTCATGAGATGATAAATAATGCACAAGTGAATTGTATAAATAGGAAATATTGAGATGTAGTATGTAACATGATGTTGACATGTGTCATAATCCTATGACATGTGACAACTAACTAATCACCTAGGAAATGATGAAAAAGATAGATAAGATAAGACTTCTAGATAAACTATAACTAATAATGTGGCATGGCCCCATTATGACTTATTACCTAGAGAATGCAACCTAGGAACATAATTAAATGCCCAAGTAAACTTATGTAAGTGCAATTAGATAATTAATTACACCAACATACGTTGTACCTCGAGTTGGACACACACTATGTGCCCCTTCTCCAAATGTTTAAATGTTAGCCAAGACCAAAACCTTCACTCTCGTGTGCCTTCCAATTTTTTGTATTCCTTTTTCTTTTTTCTTTTTGTTGTCTACTCGTTCTAGTTAATTTATGGGTTTATATAATATTCCATAGGGTGGTTACAAAAGCCACATGCTTTCACAACAATAATGTTTGCTAATTAATTATTTTATTGCAATGTATTTTTCTCAAGGAAAAAGTCTTGTAACAATTCTCCCCCTGTAATTTAGTTGTTGCCCTCAGTAGCTTGATGATTTTTTGCATCACACATACAAATATAATGACTTTAGTTAAATAAATGTGGATACTAATCCTTAATAAAATTAACATTTTCCCAAGTAGCACTATCATTATCACAATGACTCCACTTAATTTTTACTTCATTTATTACCTTATTTCTCAATATTCTAGATCTTTTTAAAATTATTTTCTCTAGTTCAATCTTAAATTCACAAGAAGGTTCAATAGAAATTCTTTTCCAATCAATAACAGGATATGTATTATATACATATTTCTTAAGTAAACACATGAAATACATTATGGATTTGTAATTGAGGAGGTAAGGTAAGTTTGTAAGCAACATCACCTAGTTTTTCTAATATTTCAAAAGGCCCACAAAAATGAGGAGCTATCCTAGAATATCTACCAAGTTTTAATGAACTCCTTTTGGGTTTGACTCTAAGAAAAACATGTTTATCAACCTCAAAATCTCAGTTAGACCTCTGAGCATCAGCCCAATTTTTATGCCTATCTTGGGTAGCCTTCATATTTCATTTGTCTTTTTGAATAATTTCCTCCATTTCTAACAAATTTTTATTCGCATACCAAATCTTATGGACAAGTTTAGACCATGAAATGGGTGTATTAGAATTTTGACTATAAACAACTTCAAAAGGTGACATCTTAATGGTGGAATGATATCCTTGGTTGTATGCAAACTCTACTAAGTGTAAATAATCCTCCCATAACTCAGTTTTATCCATGGTATACATTTGCAACATATCCTCTAATATTCTATTAACCCTTTCAGTTTGACCATCAGACTCAAGGTGATAGGCAATACTAAAACTTAGATGGGTGCCAAGTTTGATAATTAGAGATTCCCAAAAAGAATATGTGAACCTAGGATCTCGATCTAAAATAATAGTCTTTGGAAGACCATGTAACCTAACAATATCTTTGACAAAAATATGGGAAATATCAGAAGCATAAGACTTTATTTTGATAGGTAGGAAATGTGCCATCTTTGTTAATCTATCCACTACTACAAAAATAGAATCATGTCCTTTACATGTTTGAGGTAATCTAGTAACAAATTTCATACTAATTGACTCCCACTTCCAATTTGGGATAGACAAGGGTTGCAAGAGACTTGGAGGTTTACATTTTTCTGCTTTTACCTTTTGAAAAGTTAAACATTATTGAATGTAGGTATGGATATTAGTTTTCATTTGAGGCCAAAAGTAGTTTTTCTTGATGGAAATATAGCTTTTCTAGAATTTAGAATGTCCAGCTATAGGTATGTCATGAGAATCTTTCAATATTTGTGATTTAAGGCTAGGTAGATTGGGAATGCATAATCTTCCTTTGTAGTAAAGGAGACCATTGCTACTTAGAAATTAATTTTCTATTTGATCCTTTAGATGGACATTAGGGGATTTATTTTGCAAACCTTCATAAATTGGTTGGAAATAATCATCAATAGATAACTTGGATTTTTTGTCTTGTTTAAATTGGCTTCTCTCCAAGTTTATAGCATTAACACATAGTAATTTTTTACTTAAGGAATCTACCACTATGTTTTCTTTTCCAAGAAAATATTGGATGGAAAAATCATATTCAATTAAGATTTCCATCCATCTTCTTTGTCTCATGTTAAGGTGAGATTGAGTAAAAATGTGTTCAAGGCTATGATGATCAGTTTTTAATATAAAATTATTCCCTAATAAATAATGGTGCCCCATTTTTAAAGCATGGACAATGCCTAATAATTCAAGATCATGGATCAGATAACTTCTTTCAACTAGTAACAATTTTCTAGATTCATAACATACTACTCAGTTATCTTGCATTAGAACACCACTAATACTGGTACCACATTCATCGGTGATCACCACAAAAGGCTTGCCAAAATTTGGAATACAAAGAATAGGTGCAAAAGTTAATAGATTCTTTAGTGTATTGAAATCTTTATCACATTCTAGGGTCTAATTACAGTTTTTTCTTTCTTGGTAAGATCAATCAAATGTGTAGCTATTTTAGAATAGTTCCTAACAAAACGATGATAAAACCCAAAAAATATTAGAAAGCTTTTGACTTCATGAGCATATTTTTGAATAGGTAAATCTTGAATTGCATTAATTTTAGCAGGGTTAGGTGAAATACCCTTCTCAGAAACTGCATGCCCTAGGTAAGATACTTCTTATTTGAAGAATTCACACTTGCTAAGTTTGGCATATAACTTTTTTTTTGCAAGGTTTCTAGTACCATCCTAAGATGTTCATTCTCTTCCTCCTTCTTTGAGTATATTAAGATATCATCTAAAAAAATGATCACAATACATCTAGAAATGGTTGGAAGATATCATGCATCAAGGTCCTAAAGGTTGCAAGTACGTTGGTTAGACCAAAAAGAATCACTAAAAATTCATAATGGTCATATCGTGTTTGAAATGTTGTCTTAGGAATTTTAGATTATTTGATGCAAATTTGATGATATCCTAATCTTTGATCTATTTTAGAAAAACATTTGGCACCATATAATTGATCAAGAGTTCGTCAATTCTTGGTAAAGGATACTTATTTTTTATGGTTAATTTATTAAGTTGTTTGTAATCTATGCATAATCTCATGGTTCTACTTTCTTTTTGACAAATAATACTTGTGCACCCCAAGGAGAGACACTTGGTCTTATCTTACCTTCCTTAAGTGATTATGTTAATTAAATTTTTAGTTCGGCTAATTCAGGGATTGATTGACGATACAAGGATTTAGAAATAGGTTCTACCCTAGGAACTAGGTCAATTTCATGTTCTACGGATCATTTAGCGGGTAAATTATTTAATTTCTCAAGAAAAGGTTTAATATTAATGTCCATTTTAAATTTATCTCCTATTTGAAAAAGCATTGCACAAACATTTTACATTTTTTCCTTATGCTACGCTTGACTTGCATCGCTAAAATAGTTTTAATGTGAAGAGGTCTTTTCTCCCCTTGTAAAATGTGACATGTCCCCATGTTAGAATTTAGGATAACTTGTTTGTTTTCACAACCTAAGAAAGCATTATTTTTCTCCAGCCAACCCATACCTAGTATAGCATTATATGTACCAAGATTCAATATGTGAAATTGATCATGTGTTACAAAGTTATCTAGTTTAAATTTTATATTTTCAATATTTGCACCAATTTGTCTAACTACTCTACCATCTTCCATTTCAACAACTAAAGGTTATATTGGTTTATATGCAATATTCAGTTGTGCTAAAACCCTAGGAGAAATAAAATTATGACTACTTCCTGAATCAACAAGAAAAATAATGAGATGACCATTTATAGACCTCTTAATTTCAATTAGAGAAAGTTGGTAGTGTACAGTACATGCATCCACTGCAACATAAATCTTCATGTTTGTGGGAGCAGAATCTTTTCCATATTGATTTGGGTGTTGTTGTGGTTTACATGTATGATCATTTTTGTGATGGTTTTGACCACATATACCACAATGAGGGTGCAAATGAGGGCAATACTGTTGTAAATGATGCTCACCACAAGTCCAACATTGGATTTCAAATGGCATAGTCTTATTTCTGTTAGAATGAAATTTTTTGTTGGATCAGAATTAAGTTGAGCTCTAGTTTGAAAAGTGTTTTCCTTGCTTGAAAGTCTTCATATATGATTCCTCCCTATGTCTTTTCCAATTTTCCCTTTTTTGTCTTGCAATTTGATGATAAGTTTTAATTTTTTTAGCAATTTGTGTAGCTTCATCTACTGAAGTTGGCTTGCCACACCATACTGGAGCTTTATATTCATCCCTCGAACCATTTATGAATCTAACAACATGGTCATGCCATTCAATGAATGGCACAAACCTATTAAGTATTTCAAATTTTTGTTTGTATTCATTCGCGGATTGAAGTCTTTGTTTTAGTTCAAATAATTCATTCTTCTTTTCTTGTACAAAGTAATCAAAAAGGTATTTTTGTTCAAATAATCATTTAAATTATGACCATCTTGTTGTTTTGGCTCATAGTTTTAAAGATCAGACTGTGTCTTGCACCAATTTAATGCACTGCTTTTTAACTGATAGGTTCCAATTATAGTCCTAGCATAACTATTAGTGTTTTGTAGGTCAAAATATCTTTCTAGATTGGTTAGCCATTTCTCTACTTCCTCACATTGTAGAAACCCTTGGTTTCCCCTAATTCTAAATCTAACAGTTTTTATTGTTTTTTTGAAGTTTTTGGGTTTTTGGACGTTTTTGCATAAAAATGAAGAGTGGCGATTTTGCAAATAAATGATGTAAATTCTAAATAAAATCATATAGATCTGAGAACTACCGAATCTATAGCAAATACTGAAGCTTGTCCATTAAAGAATCTTTTGAAGACGATTAGAATATAACCCAGTTACATGCAAATGAATAAAGCAATGATTTCTAATGAAAACCTGGAGATAGCAGCTTGCTGGTAATTAACTGAAATGGTACGGCTGCATGATATATGTCCTTCTCCTCCTGTCTGGTGATCTCAGAAGACCCCAGCTACTCCAACGCCCAAGGTGATGAAGATTGCTTGCCTGGGAGATGGGCATTTTGTCTAGAACAGAGAAGACACCTCCTTGCTGATGGTACGGCCAGGTACACAGCAGTACGGCCTAAGATTGATCAGCAATCAATGAATGCAATACAAATACGTCCCTCTCTGAAGGTCTTCAGATGATGAAGAGATAGGCGCCTCAGGTTATATAACCTCTAGATGATAAATCAGACCTCCTAAATAAGTACGGCTCTCCTTGAACAATACGGCCTGCTGTGAATAGTACGGTTGTAGCAGCAATGAATGGATTTGTACAGCTTCCTTCTTAAGCCTCCAGAACTTCAATAAGTTAGGCGCCTTGATTTGAAATAGCTTCCCAAATGAACAGAATGTCTGAAACCGTGAATGTTTATTTCCTGTGAAGTTCAATGATCTCTTCTGGATGAAGAAACCTCTGTGCTGGCAATAAATCAAATGTTATTTCACATCCTTTGAATCGCTCGCACTAGAGATGGCTCGTTCTCCAATGTATCGAGACTGAAACCCTACAGCTTCTGTTCTCTGTTGAAGACTGATCAATTTTTAATTCTCATATGTCATAATGGCTCAAATCCCAATGCAAAACCCCTTTATCATTGAAAAGTGTGATTTCCTTAAAGATAGGGATTATTAAAAATATTCAACTTTTAATCTTTTAATATTTCCAAAGTCACAGCCAAATATTTTAATATAGATTTAAATGTCAATTTTGGCCCCTTCTGATGATGGCGCACCCCCTCAAGAAGAATCACTTAAGTTATAATTTAATATTATAACTTTATATTATAATCATTAAATAATTAATATTTAATTAATGCAATTAAATATTAATATTTCTCTCGCTACTATCCGATGACTCCATCCGCTCCCAAGTCGACTTAACTCTCAAGCGCATTCTCAACGGCCGCCAAATCCATACCGCAAAATAGCAGGGTCCCACTTACCGACGCCAGAACCGCTAAAATAGCAACTGCAAGAAATGTCCTAATGAGCCCGAATCCAAAGCCAATTGATCAAAACTGCCAATCTAAGCTGAGCCAAGCTCCCAAACGACCCTCTAACCACTCTATCAGCCTACGAGGGTCTCCTGATAAAGGATCTTACGAACTCTGATGCTCGCCAAAAATGGGGACATGACAGTCCGCCCTCCCTGAAATTGCTTGACCCCAAGCAATCTCCACTGCAAAGAAACTCCAATCCTCGAGGCTCCAAAATAAAAACTGAAATGTCCCACATCTTGAATTGTCTCCTGTAGCATCAACAAAAACTCAACTGCACAAGCTATCCCTGGATCCCAAACCCAGAGTGAAAGTCTGTCATGACTGTCATCCTCAGACTGCCACTGCGCTCTACTGCCTCCAACTTCACCGTGCTGAGAATAGTGAAGTAACCCAGTGGGACCCATCCAATACTCAGTACCCGAACTATCACCACCTGGATCCCAATATAATCTGAATTCACATCCATCTGTCATGTGGAGAAAATAACTTCTAGAAGCATCTGCTACACTGAATCTCTCCCTGTCCTCTGCTAAACCCTCATGGATGTGATAACTGACCCAGCCATCATGCCAACTAATACCATAGTCGCCCTCTAACCATGTACCCGTATGAAAAATCTGTGACATAGAAGTAGCAAGCCCTATCGAATACATATCAGCATGATGGATAACTGACTGCTGTCCCTGCAAGTAATACCCCACAAACAACTGATTCGAGTACTTGCAGCCACTACTTCCATCTTTCGAATATGGTAACTCTGCACACAGTAATGAATTACTCCCCTTGACTGCACCGAGAGAATCACCCTATGCACATGTATTGTGCATCGAATATGAATCATGTACAGGTGGATCAAAGGAAAAACTATAAGCACTCCTCACCGTGTACACCCCATTAAACTCCTTTGTGAGTCTTGTTTGGAATTGCGATGCACTGGAACAATCCCAAACACTACGATTATCACCCAACCAAGAACTAGCATCAAGAGTACGATCAGCTTCCAACTCAAAGAGTGGGTTATCATAGACCAAACCACCATCAAATTCAAATAATGGATTATTCACAAACTGCACAATCACTCCATTCTGATCTGAATCATCCATCTCTGAATCACTGGAATAATAAATTGAATTGTACTCCTGACTTGGCTCAACCAGCTGCCGATCATAATCAACTGCATTGGAAGAAAAGATTGATTTGCTTCCAGTAGAGGGAAACAAATCAACATAAGTACCAATTCCCCAACTGGATGAGACTCCGAATATCTTCTGTGAAGATGGACAAGTGTCGAGGGTTGTCACACAACTCTCTCGTGAATCAACAACCATGTCATAGGAACTATCAACAATCTGTCCTGCATCATCTATTGTGGGGCTAATCTCAAGAAAACCTGGTGCAACGTGTGGCTTACTGCAACTCTCATCTAGTGCACTCATCCTATCTGTATCAACTGCTCCTGTGACCGTGATGGATGTAACCACATCCTCAACATATCCCTCACTGCCATGTACCATGGGTGTATACTCCTCACCAACCGCTGCCATGGAAATCTGAACTATATCCAAAGATGGTGAAGATTGCGCCAAACTCAACGCCACGGTAAGCTTCTCAATCTGTAACTGTGACTCTCAAAGAGCCAACTGGGTGCTATGCAATGAGTCCCTAGTCACCTCAAGCTCATGAGTGAGCTCATCGATCCGCTCCTCCTTTCCCTTCAATGCATCATAACAAATGCAATCCCACTCGAGAAGGAAATCCCTGTCCGCAAGTAGTTTTAGGTAGTTTTGTTTCATCGTTCCAATTGCTTCTCAGAGTGCATGTATCACCGCAAGGGAAAAACCACTATCACTGTGCTCATCTGTCAAAGGAGGACTCCAACCATAGGTAGTCAACATCTGACGAGCAACGTCAAAATGCTCAAGGGCGGTGGCAATCATATTGTCATTCACTTGTAGTTGCCCAACCAAATGATGAGGATTCTGGAGCTTACGACCCCCATACAATTTTTCCGGTTCACAATAAGCACTATGATATGACGCTGATTCGTCATCACTCACCTCATGATAAGCAGCATCATGTGTGTTGTCGACCATGCACACCTCAACATCTAAGGTACTGCTGTTTTGTACCTCAAAGGATGGCTCAACTGGTATGGTAGAAGTTGCTAGTATGACAGTATCTTCACACGCTTCTACTCCCAAAGTATCTGCATGCCCATCCAAAACATGATCCTGGGATTCCATATCATCATATGAATCTTCTAGCACATTTTCAAAGGTCTGATCTGGAAAATCAGACTCACCATGATATAAATTCTCAACACCAAATGCATCACTAGTACCCAACTCTTGAGTCTCTTCATGTGATAAGTCAATAGGATTACTTTGCATATGTGAAATAGCTGCTGGCTCATGCTCACGCGAAGTTTTATCATCGCTGTCATAAAAATCAGAAGTAGCCTCCATGGTAGAAACTTCTTGAGTCACCTCTTGCAAGGATGAAGTAGGTAAATCATTACCCAAAGCTGGGCTAGTGTGCTCATGAATCAAATCAGCACTTCTATCAAATTCATCACATAAATTTCTGCATTCTTTATAGGAATCGGAAGATATCAAATCATTTTGATGAAGAGTCGTATCATCCTTATGTGTAGATTTTCTATCCCTTTCAGGTGTAAACAACTCACGAGCTATAGTGAGATATTCCTTCCGTGCAAACTCTGTCTTATGGCATAGACTTGGGTGCAAATCCATGTAACTCATGAAAGGAAGTTCCTTTTTAATTTTCTGAGGTAGAATGCTATACTCCTAGAACATGCTAATCACTTCTCTTTCTGTGTTTTGTGGTGTTCTATCAATGGTAATCCTTCCGCTGATCTCAGGTGGTACTAACTGCCACTCGTCGTTCGTTGTCCTAAATGTATCAGCGAACAAACCCTCATGCTTCTCACCTGGTATAGTCTCATCGAGCTCCTGTCTCGTGAAAGTGGGCCTAGTAGGCCTATCTGCTGTCCGTGACATTGTCCTAGGAGCTCTCTGTGAACCTGCAACATTCCTATCATCATCACGATGTGGTGACGGTCTCCTCGAAGTACCCAATCTCTGAAGTGCAACTGCCAACTGCTATAACACACCATTTGACCGCCGTTGACCTACACGAAGATCTCTGAGTGCATGCAAAACCTCTGCATCATCCTGATCTCGGTTACTATGAAGAATCTCTGTTCTAGGATTATCTATTCTGTCAGCCATGTTTTCCAGCTGCCTGCTCAAACTCTGGTGCCTGTCAATCAGAGCACGTCTGCATGTATAATACCTGGTAAGACCCAAACTGTTCTGGCTGCAAAAGACAGCTAAACCCTCAGGATGGCAGGATTTAGCTCTGATACCACTGTAGAAACCCTTGGTTTCCCCTAATTCTGAATCTGACAGTTTTTATTGTTTTTTTGAAGTTTTTGGGTTTTTGGACTTTTTTGCATAAAAATGAAGAGTGGCGATTTTGCAAATAAATGATGTAAATTCTAAATAAAATCATATAGATCTGAGAACTATCAAATCTATAGCAAATACTGAAGCTTTTCCATTAAAGAATCTTCTGAAGACGATTACAATATAACCCAGTTACATGCAAATGAATAAAGCAATGATTTCTAATGAAAACCTGGAGATAGCAGCTTGCTGGTAATTAACTGAAATGGTACGGCTGCATGATATATGTCCTTCTCCTCCTGTCTGGTGATCTCAGAAGACCCCAGCTACTCCAGCGCCCAAGGTGATGAAGATTGCTTGCCTGGGAGATGGGCATTTTTTCTAGAACGGAGAAGACACCTCCTTGCTGATGGTACAGCCAGGTACACAGCAGTACGGCCTGAGATTGATCAGCAATCAATGAATGCAATACAAATACGTCCCTCTCTGAAGGTCTTCAGATGATGAAGAGATAGGCGCCTCAGGTTATATAACCTCTAGATGATAAATCAGACCTCCTAAATAAGTACGGCTCTCCTTGAACAGTACGGCCTGCTGTGAATAGTACGGCTGTAGCAGCAATAAATGGATTTGTACGACTTCCTTCTTAAGCCTCCAGAACTTCAATAAGTTAGGCGCCTTGATTTGCAATAGCTTCCCAAATGAATAAAATGTCTGAAACCCTGAATGTTTATTTCCTGTGAAGTTCAATGATCTCTTCTAGATGAAGAAACCTCTGTGTTGGCAATAAATCAGATGTTATTTCACATCCTCTGAATCGCTTCCACTGGAGATGGTCCGTTCTCCAATGTATCGAGACTGAAACCCTACAGCTTCCATTCTCTGTTGAAGACTAATCAATTTTTAATTCTCATATGTCATAATGGCTCAAATCCCAATGCAAAACCCCTTTATCATTGAAAAGTGTGATTTCCTTAAAGATAGGGATTATTAAAAATATTCAACTTTTAATCTTTTAATATTTCCAAAGTCACAGCCAAATATTTTAATATAGATTTAAATGTCAATTTTGGCCCCTTCTGATGATGGCGCACCCCCTCAAGAAGAATCACTTAAGTTATAATTTAATATTATAACTTTATATTATAATCATTAAATAATTAATATTTAATTAATGCAATTAAATATTAATATTTCTCTCGTTACTCATCCAATGACTGATCCGTCTGAAGCTGACGAACTCTGAAGTGATTCTAAACGCTGCCAAATCCATACTGCTAAAAATAGCAGGGGTCCCACGCTGACTGCCAGGAACTGCTAAAAATAGCAACTTCTGCAAGAAACGTCCGAATGAGCCCGAACGAAAGCCAATTGATCAAAACTACCAATCTGAAGCTGAGCCAAGCTCCCAAACAACCCTCTAACCACTCTATCAGCCTACGAGGGTCTCCTGATAGGATAATCTTACGAACTATGATGCTCGCCAAAAATGGGGACATGACACACATGTACCCATATCACCATTATACTTGGGAAGCTTGATTTTACGAGAAAAATATTTAATTCCCATTTTGTTTGTTTACTCAACGTGTTTTCTGAAGATTTTGATGTAGAAGTGTGAGAAGTGCTATCATTAGAAGTCAAGTCTTCCTCTGATGATGTTGGTTGTTTCTTAGTATTTTTTTATTTCCTTTTTCTCTTTTTCCTACTGGACTTTGAAATTTTCTTGCCTTTTGATAGTTCTACATTGTTGGGTCTCTTTTGTTCCAGTTCTTCTTGCCTAAGTTGTTGTACTTGGCCAGCTAATGTGGCAACTTCCTACATTAATTCTTGGTTGGTTTTCTCTAAATTCTCATAAGCTTTTTGGTTGCTTTCAGATGTCATTGTGGTCGGTCAATCTATATGTGTAAAAAAGCTAAATCAATATTGATTGTTTTAAAATTTTCCCTTAAATCAAGTTTAAATAAACCTTATGATGTTTTCTTTTTCTCAATTTTGGAAATGTATTATAGCAAATAGTCTATTCATGTTTATATTAATATTAATAGTGACTGATGGTTCTAATAGTTTAGTTTTTAATATCCTCTATGCAAATGTAACAAATATCACCATAGAGTTATTACTCGACCATTTGAGTTCTTAAGCCCATTAAAGTAGATCAAATCGTTAATGATAATTTAGGAGTGATAATACCATAGGAGCTTTCATGAAGAGTTTTAAAATACTTGTGCTTCTAGGTATGCTTGATGCATCAACCTTGTGAAGGAAAACACAAAATTTAATTTTGTTATATCTCTTTTATTCACATGTTTTGAGTAAGTTCAACAAAGGTGTTTGTATGGTTTTTCTCAAGAATAGCGTACAAAGCAGACCCAAAGAATCAAACTAATGTATGGCTATCAAGGAGAACCTATTGGAATTTTCAATAAGATTCAGAATACCTAATGAGTCTTCAAAAATATCTAATATAGATGCACACATATATTAGAGACGTGAGGATATTGCACTTATTTTTTGTTTGGTTACGGTCTAGGGATATATGCAAAAAGCCTTTTACAAGCCAAATTCAAATGTCCTACATAGGTCGCTTGGTTACTTTCTAAATCATATGATTCCATGTAATGCAGATTATTAAGTTTCTTTGGGGAAATTTCAGGATGAATGTTTCAGATGATATTTCTTTGTGAAAAAAGGTAGGTATAGAGCTGTTAGGAATAGCAAAAGAAAATTTGAGACATCAGTTCCTAAGATATTTGGTTATATAAGATTTTGTCACTGGTGCTTGCAATTTACACTTTGTCATCAGGGATTAAATTGAAAATTTGAAAGGATTGAATCGCGGATTTCTGGTGATTTATTCCTATTCATAAAGCTATTCCACACAGATGTTAGAGGATAATATACTTCGTCTAAAGATTTTTTGTGAAATATTTTTCCGGTTCTGTCAATTTTTTTTCTAAGATGAAAGATTTTGATATAGGTATTTTTTTAATGTAATTTGATAGAACTCAAGTAAAAGAATTTACAATTTGGTAAATCCAAGTTACGGAGTGAAAACTTAATGTTTAAACCCTAAATTGATTTACCTAGTTCATGTAAAAATTTAAGAGTAGCCTTATATATTTGTAAAAGAAAAAAAAATGCAACTTTTTTTTGAAGCTATTATAATATATATATTGTTTAATTTAATGTTTCTATTGTATAAAAGATAAATGCAACTAAATTTAAACTTTTGTAGTGAGCTTTATTTATTTATTTAATCTATTTATTTTGCAAAAATTAAAAGAAAATAATTGCAGTCGAGTAAATGGATCAGAATGCTTTGATACTAATTGTAACCCAACCATTCTCCAAATAGTAAAATAAATGTAATCTAGTTATTCCTAGCAATCAGAAAATAAAATGAATGTAGCAATTTATTTAAGTAGAAAAGGACATTAATTGAGACATTGATGAATAAAAGAAGCATCAATAATTAACCATTTGAATAATAATGTGGAGATCAAAATAAGGAAATCTTTTATATTCATAAGAGACAACAAATTAACACAAAGAATAATTAACCATTATCATTTAACAGGAGGATGGATTGATCAGGAGCTTTGGGCACGAGTAGCGGGGGGAGTGGAATTTTGAACATTGCCAAGGAGGGAAATGGTGAATCCCAGGATGAAGCAGATGGGCACTAGTTTCTAGAGAGCCTTCCTCTCTCTCCTGCACGGGGTTCAGTTGGTTTGGTCATGGTTGGTCCTGGGTTCTTGGGTCCTGCTTATTGGTGGTTGCCTATTTCTTTTTGCATAGAGCTTGGAGTTGTTGCATGGCATGGTGCATCTATGTTCGAGTTGTTGATATTTGTAGCTATTGTGCATGGTTTGGGTAAAGGAAGTGTCACTTTACTCTGCCTTGAAGCTAGATTCATGGCTTCCCTTTCGTGGGGGCTCCTTTTTTTGGTCTAGTTCTTTTCGTGGGATTTGTTCTCATTCTTTCAAATGGTGCTTTTTGCATCTATTTGTTGGCTTCCTGTGAAGGCTTTTCTTAGTTGGTGTTGCCCGTGGTTGTCTACAATTTTGGGTTGTTCTCACTTCTGGTCAGCCATAGCTTATTTGGTCCTTGTTGTGTTTGGGGTGTGTGCTCCCTTTTGTTTCTTTGGGGGGCAGTGCCATGTTTCTAGGGTTGTGTTGGGGACCCTCTTTGTCAGGTTTGGTTCCTTTTTTGGAACTTGGGAGCTATGGCTGCCCTTGTCTATGTTTTTGGATTGTTGGCTAGGATGTATTTTATGTTGTTCCTAGAGACCTTGTTGATTTTAATACTTAAGGGAGCTAAGTCTGACCTTATGCTATTGAATTTGATGGTTGGGAAGTGCTTCAAGGTTTCTTTCATATGCCCCTATTGGTTTTCATTTTTTTTGTTGTAGAGAGGGGTTATTTTTGGTTTGTTGGTTGAGCTATCCCAAATGTCTATTCTAAAGGCTCAGGTGGATGCTTTCTTTATGCTTTTGGATGGGTTGTTATTTACTTCGTGTTTCAAGTACTAGGAGCCTATGGTGCCAAAGAATGTAATGTCAATCCTTTCTACTATTACTATTTTTTCCATGTTTTATAGGTGGTGTCTTCTTTTGAGGTGGAGACTTCTCCTGTTGAGGAGGAGCCCTCTCTTATTGAGGTGGAGATGGAGGTTGTATTGGTGTCAAAAAGATCTTTCCTCTCTTATGAGCTCTTATTGAGGTGGAGTGTGTGTGAGTGGGGGAGCAGTGGCTTCGATAGGAAGGGTTTTGATTTTATCCTCTCCTGTAGAGGGGAGCTCTCTCCTATTGAGGTGGAGCTTGAAATGGTGGATCAGGTGGGTTGGTGTTGCAAGATGGTTGACGCTTCTCAGTGTTCAGCTATGTTTTGTAACTCTATTTTTCCTTGTTGCTCTCTTATTGAGGTAGGGAGTTGTGGAAAAATAACTACTTTTGAAGGGTGCCTTGGTATCCCTTGTTGTTTTAGCTTAGTGTTGAGAAATTGGTTTACTGTGAAGTGGTTGATGAAGGTTGTGTTTAGTGCTTGGCTAACTCAGGCAGTTTCTTTAAGATGATCAGGTTCAAGGTCCATGTGAACTCCTGGTTGTAAAAGGTTTTTGGCCCCTTCAAAACTGATTCTTGCAGTATGTTTTGTCTTGTGTATCTTATGGTTGACTTTTGTTGATTGGGTTGTTGATTGTATGTGTTCCTTTTGGTTTGTAGCTTTTGTTTGTTTGTATGGGGTTTTTGGTCACCTCAAAACCTATTTTACATTAATAAAAAACATAGAGAATAATTAAATGATATTGCAATGAAAATGATAAATATCTTTAACAGTTTTAGAAGTAGCTACCCCACACACAAAGATAAGGTTATTGGCCCCTAACTTTTCCCAGTACAAACACCCTTGAAGGAACTGGTTCCTGCACATAACCAACCTGTGTTTACAACATAAACATAGCCCTAGCCAGGAAACTCTTAGGTGTACATTGTACCCCAAGTTGAACACACTCTGTGTGCCCCTTCTCCAAATGTTTAAATGCCATCCAAGACCAAAACCTTCACTCTCGTGTGCCTTTCAAATTTTTTTATTCCTTTTTCTTTTTGCTTTATGTTGTATGCTTGATCCAATTAATTTACGATTTTATATAGTATTCCAAAGGGTGGTTACAAAAGCCACACCCTTTCACAACAATAATGTTTTCTAATTAATTATTTTATTCAAATGTATTTTTTACAACAATAATATATATATTATATGATTGTTTGGTATATATTAAAATGCTTTGAATAAAGCATGGTGCAATAACATTGTGTTTTCATATATGTTTTAATGGCCAAACTTAACTGTTGTGCATAAAGCGCATAGTGAGAACAAGTCAAGAGACTTAGGCATTATGCATGAGTAAAGGTAAATGTTATTCCAACATTGTAAGTAAAGTCAAATACAGTTTTAAATAGTGTTGAATTAGTCTTAAGCCGTGCATGTATAGAGGGTGCTAAAATATGAAAGGTGGTGCTAAAATCTATAGAAAGTTGAAACCATTAGAAGTCTAAAACTTGAGCCATATCTAGGTAAAGCCATATGATAAGAATGAAACCCAATCAATGCAAAGATGACAAAAATTTGTAAGGGTGGTCAACTTGGAAATCAAATAGGAAACCTGTAGTAATGCGTATTGTGCCTTGACTCAGTAAAAGAGTCATGTTGTCACAAGAATGAATTTGACTCAATAATTTTATGAAATTGGAAATAAGAGGAATGTTGTGTTGCAATTTGAGAGTTTAAATCAGTTGAGTTGATGCATTTGAATAGGAAGGTGGTAGATTTGTTAACTTGATTGTAGCTTTAAGATGCTCAAATTTTAGTATATATAGAGGTGTTCTCTTTACCATTTGTTACACTTTTCCATTTAGGAATTCTTCATTGCTATTATGTTGTAGTTTTCTATGCAAGCATTATTTTAAGAGTTTTTGGTGTGAGAGAGAATTATTTGTGAACTTGAGTTTATTGCTAATTCTTGAGAGGAGGCTAGAGTTTGGAGATTAGTTGAAAATTGGAGAAGTAGCATTTGTGGTAGTGGAGGTTGAGGTTGGAAAGCAACATTATCATTTGAAAATTTATATCTAGGCATGTTGGTTTCTATTCCTCTATTATTTATGTTTAAAAGGTTATTTGATTATAAATTCCTTGATTAGGAAAGATTGTTTTGGAATGCATGATATGCTTGTTCTTATGAACTTAGTTATTTCTTAGTATGGAATAATCTTGTGTGATTATTGATTGAGTTTTAAATTAGTGAAACCCTCTTATTTGGGAAAACATTTATATTATGTGGAAGCATGTGTGGCTTTAATGTTATTAGAACTATACTTAGATCATTAGGTCTATATGGATATTACATGAAAAATGAAATATGGAATATGTTGCTATCTTATAGTGCTTTTATGAATATATCATTTTGAACATGAGAGGTTAGCATGGTTATTCTCAGGATTAGTGTAATCCATGGGAAAGGGGGTAACCTAGCTGGCCACTACTATGTGTGCATGTATGATTAGCATGGTTATACCTAGGGTTAGAGTAATCCATGGGAAAGGTGTAACCTAGTTAATTTGTTTGTTAAGACTTGTTATTCCCAAGGTAAGGGTAATCCATGGTTAAGGGAATAACCTTGTTCAAAAATTTGTTATGTCATAAACTTAGATCAAATGTGTGTTATTTTTATCATAAATACCAAATTGAGCTAAAGGGTGGGTGGACATATGACTCACACTTAAAGTAACGGGTGTTGAATTCTTTGGAAAAAGTAGTGCAAGTAGCCACTGTTTACATTGTTAGCTCATCATGATACATGATTTCATTATAGGCAAGAAATTCATATATGTAGGTTGTAGCTAATGTATAGTAGCTCTAGATATATAGGACACAACACTATGCTCAGGAAGGTTAGGATTATGGGGTTACGGAACCAATCACTTCATCGAAGGGTAGGACCATCTTACTAGTTAGGTAGATGTGTAGAGGACCACAATAAGTTTGTGGTTGGAAAAAAAGCACTCAAGTGATGCTCTCCCTCATACAGTTAGCGACCAAGATTTTAGGATGTAGCACCAATTTGGGGACACCTGGAATGTATGCACCAGAGATGGGGACATCTAGGAGGTATGCACCAACATTAGGGACATCTAGATCATTGTTATTTTTTTATATCTATATCATTGAGCTCATGGAAGCTATGAATGTAAGCATATATATCTATTCTTATTGAGAAATTGTAAATGGGAAATATCATCATGATGAAATTATGCAATGTGAAATTGTTACTTGAATTACTGAAATGATTCTTTGTTATGCAATGGGAAAGTTTGAATTGGTTAAGTTTCAAATTTTCATCTTGTTATTCATATGAAAATAAATTTTTTATTGCTCATATTTTTAGTGGCATAAAATGTTCACTTGTGGTTAAAACATAGTAAAAAAAATGGGTAGAACAATGGGCATGTTACATGTGGTATCAGAGCTACCAGGTTCAACACTAGAACCTATGAGCTTGCTATGCTTTCATCCAATATTATATGAGTCTAATGTTTGGAACTATTGTGTTAGGGATGGTGCATCTCAAGGTGACTACAAGGAAGTCAATAATCGGTAATGAGTGCAACCTAAAGGCCAAGAAAGAAAAGGAATCCATTGTTTGAACCATAGAGGGAACCAATTACGACAATGTTATTTTGTTGAGTGACACTAAGAATTTATTCATGCTCTATCCTGCATTAGTTAAGAAAGAAGGAGGATATGTGAGGCTGTTAACTATGTACCTCTTGTCTCTCCTACCAAGTCATATTCTTTATCACTTTCTAGGGATACGCCCTCGGAATGTAGTGTAAGTATTGCTATGATCTTTAGGGACCCTCGTGTTCTTCCTAAGATGAAAGTTATTGTAATAGCCTCAAGTGGTGAATCAGAGGGATATGTCCCCTGAAACTATGTATCTCAAGATAGGTCTAAGGGTTATTTCCCTTTTGACAATGTATGGGAACAAAAATTTGAGGGGTATACCCCACTTAGCTATGTATCAGAGAGTGAATATGAGGGATACTCTCCCCTAGACTATTTGAATAGTCATTCCATGTAAATGCAAGGATATTGAAATCCTATTGAAATAAATGAAAATCATGTTTTGGAAAAAATTATGAGTTCTCCTTTTAAACTTCATATATATGAATTTTTTCTCTTTGGAAATATTTTAAATGATATGTAAACATTCCTAGAATCTAATTGAAAATGAAATCTCTAGGTGTAAACTTTCTTGTCAAAAATGGTTAGAACTAGAACTAACCTTAGGGGAAGCCAAGAAGTAGGCCAAGGAGTAAAATATTCAGGGGCTAAATTGGACTGTATTAGAGCCATGATGGATGAAACAAGAGAAAGAATAGGAAACCTCAAGAAAGAGGTAAGGAGAAAAGAAAGGGAGGAACAATAAGTTCCTAATAATGATGAAGGGGAAAATTCCTATGATTGTACTCAGTCTAGTGAACATGAGGATGATGAATCATAGTCTAGATCAAAGGTAAGCAAATGGAAATGAATTGCTAGTGAGCTATCTCGGGATATGAGAAAGATCACTCCTCTGAAATTTGAAGGAAGTACCAATGGGGATGTGGCTGAGGTATGGCTCACATAAATGGAAAAGTATTTTGAAATTAGGAATTACTCTAAGATAACTAAAGTTGTTTGGGGAGCTTTCCAATTGGCTGGAGAAGCATCCAACTGGTGGATGAATATAAAGATGGAGCTTGGACTAAGTTCCTTGCGGATTACTTGGAGTGAATTTGTGTAGATTTTTCAGAAAAAAAAGGTTACCTCAACTCTTTTATGATTAAAAGCTTATCAACTTCTAGAACCTAAGGCAAGGAGATTCCTTGGTTAACAAATATTGGCATAAATTCACTCATCTCCAAAAGTATATACCCATGTACCAAAAGGATGAGCAGTTTCGCATAAGGAATTTTATCATGGACCTCAATTCCCAAATAGGTGGAGAGGTAGATGTGCATGGTCCAGCTACCATGGACTTGGTGTACAAGAAATCCATTAAGCAAGAACAAAGGCTTAAATCAATCTCGAACTATCATGAAAAGAATCGTAAGAATTTTAATTGGTCACAAGCCAATCAAGTTTTTAAGAAGCCTAGTAAAGGGTAGGATTACCAAAAAAGGGGGACAAAGGATCTCGTAATAGTCAGAATAATTCAAGGGACCATTGAGGGAACAACAACAATGTTGATAGGAATGAAGGTAGTTTTGGAAGGCATGCATCAAGGATTAGACCATTAATAGGATGTTATACTTATAGTGGAGATCACTTTGAAAATTAGTGTCCCAACAAACCACCAGGGATGCATCCCCAAGGGAATTAGCTACCTTCTCAACTAGAAGCATTCCAGCAAAGGATTCATGCTACATTAGACAACCGACAAGCAAATTACCAGATCACTCTTGTGGAAATATTAGGTACTTTTTTTGGTACACCTATTTCCATTCTTATTGATACTGGCGCCACTGAAATTTTTGTTTCTCCTAGTATGGCTAGTAAAATTTCTATAAAAATTGACTATATGGAAAATTCTTGGATGGTTGAATATGCAAACCAGACAAGAGCTAAGGTGAAACAATGACTATTCGAAGCAAGAGTTGAACTTCTGAGTTTCTCCTTGGAAGTGAATTTTTATGTAGCACCCCTAGGTTCCTATGACGTTATTTTAGAGATGAATTAGTTGTTGAAGCATAAATCCAAAGTAGATTGTATTGTAAAATAGTGGAATGTTTAGATGATCTAGGAAACTAGGTGTTCTTGCAAGGAACTTGAAGAGAAGTTAAGCTACGACAAATATCTGTCATACAAATACATAGGATGAAGAAGAAAGGTTGTCAACTCTTCCCTATAAAAATGGAGAAACTTGAGGAATGCAATGAGTTCATTTCTCAAGATGATGTTGTATATTATTGATCTCAAGACCCCCAAGAAGTTGAAGAAGGTGAGGTGTTGGAATTAGGAAAAATAGATATGAAGAAATATCCCATCCTACAAAAATTTGTGGATGTATTTTTAGATGAATTACCTAGATTGCCTCCCAAGAGAGTGTTTGATTTCTCCATCAACATAGTTCCAGGGGTGTAACCTATATCCAACGGACCATATAGGATGACTATGAAAAAATTAATGGAGTTAAAAGCTCAATTAGAGGAATTGTTGTCCAAGGGATTGATTAGACCCAATGTTTCACCTTAGGGAGCACCAATTATCTTCATGAAGAAGAAGGATGGCACACTGCACTTGTGCTTTGATTATCATTTGCTTAATAAGGAAACAATAAAGAATAAGTATCCATTTCCACATATCGATGATCTCTTTGATCAGATGCGAGGAGCGGCATTACTTTCAAAAATTTGTCTATGATCATGTTATCATCAACTAAGGATCAAGGATGAAGATATCTTCAAAACAACTTTCAAGACTAGGTATGGTCATTATGAGTTCATGGTCCTACCTTTTCGGCTAATGAATGAACAAAATTCATGAACTTAATTAATAATGTATTCAAATACTACTTGGACAAGTTTGTGTTGGTATTTTTGGATGATATCCTTATATTTTCCAAGAATGAAGAGGAACATCTCAAACATCTAGAGATTGATCTCCAATGATTGACAGAGCATACTTGATGTATAGCAAACTCTCTAAGTGTATTTTCTTTCAAAAGGAAGTGTAGTATCTGGGTCATGTTATTTTAGTTGAAGGGATTACAGTTGATCCAACAAAAATAAATGCAGTGCTTGAATGGCCAATGCCTAAAAATATGTCCAAAGTTAGAATTTTTATGGGTCTAGCTAGTTACCATCAAAAGTTTGTTGTAAACTTTTCTAGAATAGATTTTTCAATTACCTCCTTACAAAGAAAAGGGAAGAAGTTTGAGTGGATAGATAAATATCAAGTGGAATTTAATCAACTCAAGGAGAAGTTGACCATAGCTTTGATACTAAAAGTACCATTTATTCAAATAGTGATTTTATAGTCATCACCAATGCATTAGCAGAAGGTTTGGGTGGAGTGTTGATGCAGGATGGATGAGTCATAGCCTATGAATCAAGGAAGCTAAAGCCTGATGAGCAAAATCATGCTTTGCATGATTTGGAATTAGCAGCTATTGTTCATGCATTGCATATTTGGAGAAACTATATATTGGGAAAACCTTTTGAACTAAAGATTGATCATCATAGTCTAAAGTACTTGTTTACTCAAATGAATCTGAATGCAAGGAAAAGAAGGTGGTTAGAATTGATATCTAACTATGATTTCAACATCAACTATATCAAGGCAAAGCAAAATTGGGTTGCAAATGCCTTAGGTTGTAGGAGGCATATCTCCTCAATGATATCAATTCAGACTGATTTCAAGGGTCAAGTGTTGTAAGATTCCAAGGGTGACGAATACTATGAACAATTCAAGAAAGAACTCTTGAAAAATATGCAAAACCAAGGTATGAGGGATTTCACTTTGAACCTGATGGTTTACTAAGGTTTAAGGGAAGAATTTATGTACTAAAATCTATATAATTAAGGAATTTAGTGTGGAAAGAAGTTCATACTGCACCATATTTTGGACATCCTGGAGTGACTAAAATGTTTGTTGATGTAAAGCCATTGTATTTCAAGAAAGGAATGAAAGGGAATGTTACAAAATTTGTTGTAAGTTGTTTAGAATGTCAGAGGGTGAAGGAAGAATATCGTCACCCTATAGGTCTTTTGTAGCCTCATGAAGTTCCAAAAAGTAAATGGAAAATCATTAGCATGGATATTGTGCAAGGTCTTCCAATGTCAAGAAATAAGCACAATGTCATTCTGGTAGTGGTGGATAGGCTTATGAAGGTGGCTCACTTTATACCATGGAATCTGACTGATGGAGCTCCTATTATAGCTCAAAAGTTTATTCAAGAGGTATTTTGATTACATGGAATTCTTGAGAAAATTATTTGACAGGGATGCTCATGTGACATTTGGGTTTTGGAAAACCATGTTTTCTTTTCTTGGGACTTAGTTGAACATAAGTTCATCATATCATCTAGAAATAGATGATCAAACTGAAAGAGTGAACCAAGTTTTAGAGGATCTAGTAAGAATGTAATGCATGGATTAGCAATATAATTGGGAGGATTATTTACCTTTGGTTGAATTTGTCTATAAAAACTCTTACCATTCTACAATCAAGATGTCCCCATTTGAAGCATTATATGGTAGGAAGTATTGAACTCTTATAAGCTAGGATAGGGTGATGCCACAATAGTGTGTCTCACTTTTGGAATGTGCTGATTTTTTCCTAAAATCACTATTTTTTTTAATAACGATTTAAGTCTTGAGAGGCTCCATATAAAGGGTTTTAATTGAAGAGGGATAGATAAGACCCCCTTAGATCAAACCCCATTGGATATAACTCCTATAGTATTAAATCATACCCACAATGGAGTCTCCTTCGCACCTATCAAAATGCTGGAAAAAAACCACTTTTTCTTTACCTTTTGAGGGATTAAATATCATCATTTAAATTTTATATTTTGCAACATTGTAGCCTTCAAAACAAGCTTTCCAACAAGTATATTTTTGATATATTTTCATTTTATCATGTATTTAATTTTTAATTTTTACTAAACATAGGTTTTTCTCCGAACATCAAGCCATTTGTTTTTTATAAGATAAGCAACATTTACAGGGTGTCGTACCCTTTACACAACAGGCCACAGGGGCCAAAAAGGATTAACAAAACTGCATCAGCAGATCAACCACAGAAGCATAGCAAAACACAAACAACTCCTGGTCAACAAGACCAGGAGTAATAGACCACTCAGAACTGACAACAGTCCTGAGATAGAGACAAATGATCAACCAAACCCATGCCCCACAACCATTAGCAATCGAACACTTAAGACTAAAACTAGTCCAATAGAACCAAGAAACATCCCACAATACTACAATCCCAATAGACTACCTGGAATAACCAGGCCACACAGCGCCTGCAGCAGCTGGGCTGCACCAGACCTTTTGCTCAAATTAGCTAAATTTGAGCCTATTAGCTTCTTACCAAAATAGGGGTAAGAATCACAAGAATCTGCAAAGAAACAATCTTCAAAATGCTCCATCAAAATAAATGCCAACCTCGACACCACCTCAAAAGGAGGGGACTCCCCTCGATAGGAGAAAAAGAGGTGAAGACTGGAACTACCAAAGAACCTTCCTCCAAAGCAAGCGCACACCACCTCAATAGGGACAATCAAAGGAGAGAAGCACTTCCCACCATATCAGCAACCCCCAACTCCACCTCAACAAGAGAGGGCTCCACCTTAATAGGAGCAGTAGTCACCTCAATAGAATACTTTGATTGTTGAACATGGTAGCAAGCAAGAACTCCAATAGCATAGGAAAACACCCCTTCCCAAGGCAACCAAAGAGAAGAAGCAACAGGAAGAAACACAACAACCTCCCAGCCAACAACATCATCAGCCTGAAACACCGTAAGATCCTCTGCACCTTCCACACTAGAAGCACCATTCACCACAGGGGTCAGCCAACCAACAAGAGAAACCTCCATCAGTAGAAAACCCACAACAAACCACCAAGAAACACCTTCCAGAAAACCCATTCTGTAGCACCAACCTCCCCAAAACGAGACAAGGCAAGGTCTCCATAACCACCAAGAGATCTTATTGAAAGAGTCCACACTTCTCAAACAATAAAAGAAAGAGAAAACACCAGAATCCTAGTGAGCACAAGCAACCGCTACAAGAAGGGAAAAAAAACTCCAAACCAGCCACCACAGCTAAAAGACCTTCATGCACAACCATCCATAGGCTTTCCAAAATAGAGGTAGCATCAGAGGTTAAAGGTGGAAGCACCCAAAAACCAAAAACTCCAACAACCCAGAGCAGCCCAAACCACCCACCAAACCGATAAGGACCAAGCCCCAATAATGAAAAACAAAACACCACAGCTACAAGGAAATAAGCAACAAACAAGTATCCCTAAAAGCAACCACCACAAGCCCCTCCCTAAAGCCAAGAGCCTAGTTAGGAGAAAAATGAACCAACAAAGATAGGCCACAAGAACCCATCCCATCAAAGCAGCACATCTTTCAGCCCAAGAGAGGAAAATAGACTTTAGAACACTAGCCAAACCACAGAGGGACAACACTCGAAAGGCTAAGCTACCAAACTTAGTAGTGAAGCCAAGAAAGACATAGGCCCAGGAACGATCCAAGAGGAATGTAACAGCCACCAAAATAGGGGGAACAAGCAAAGATAGAGCCACAGAAGAGCCCTCAGCGCCATCACCAATAAGAGAAACACTGAGAGGGTCCACAGAAAGGACCAACACCATAACTAGATCCTCAAGCCACCACCCAATAGGGGAACAATAAGGGAGAGTGCTAGGGGAAGCACACCTAGGATGCCATTCGGGAAACATGGGCCACCCGCATCAAAAACACATCCAAAGAAACCCAGCCAATAAAACACCACCAGCTGCACAAACATTCTACATAGAAAAACCCAGCCAAACAGGAAGGAAACAGTCATCCCCGTCCTCATCCTCACTCTCGCATTCACCATCACAGACCTTAGGAAAATTCAAAAGCCATTTCAAATGGCTCTTCCCACCCAACGCATGCGCTCTTGCCATTGTTAATATACTAACTGTTGTTCTATGATCTAATGTTCATCAAGCCATTTTTTGTGCAGAGGTGGAAAAATAGTAAACCATTGTAAAAAAAATTCAAAAAATATTCATTCCCTAGGTATTAATTTCCTTGTTTCACCTGAAAAGGAAAATTTGGACTTCAATATATATGCAAGTTAGGTTGTATGACACACATCTATATCAAAAGTATAGTTATAGTGACTTCAAAAATTAATTTAAAATAAAATATTCAACAAAAAATTATGAAAAAATATTCTTTCCCTAGATAGTGATGTTGAGAATCTATATTTCAAAAATTAGAATTTAATCCTTTATAGAAAAAAAGTTATGTTGTACAACACAAACATTACTTTCTAAAAATGTTGTTTTCTGTTTAAAAACAATTATTAAAGGAGTTGTTGAAATATTCATTATTTATTTCAAAAAAATTGAAAAAAATATATTTAGAATCTACACACAAACTGCCACAAATCACTAGTTCACATCATCTTCAAATTCTTAACGGTTTAACTGCTATAGGTCTCAGAAGATGAAGATTCAGTTAAAAATATTGATGTAAATGTCCATCTTGGGAAAAAAGTGAGACACAGTATTGTGATTTCACCAGATAAGCGAGAGGATATGATAAGCCTTGGGCTAGAAATGTTATCAAAAATGGAGGAGCAAGTTGGCATTATTAAGTAGATGCTAGCAAAATCTAATGATAGGCAGGTTACAAGTGGGTACCTAGATATTTCTCAGTAGGGGAGAAGGTTTTTTAAAGAGTTAAACCTCACAATAGTTTTATCAAGTTTGGAAAATCATCCAAACTAGCTCCACATTATGTAGGTCCTTTTAATATTCTTGAGGAATTCAAACCTGTTGAGTATAGAATTCCTTTGCCGCCAAGTCTTTCTAGAATGCACAATGTCTTTCATGTGTCGCACCTTAAGAATTGCATGCCATGGGATAACCATGTTATTGATTGGAATTATTTATAGGTACAGGACCCATGAGTGGTAACAATCAAGCCTCTCAAGGTGCTTGGAACACATAAGCTTCACTTATGTAATAAAGAGGTTATCTAATGCAAGGTCCAGTGGGATCAGTATGTAAAAGATTTTGTCACTTAGGAAGACTATGCTAAGATCAAAACATTTCCTCAGGTCTTGCTAGATCTTGAAAACTCCTGAAAAATAATGATGTTTTATGATGTTATGTTTTATGTTTTATGTTTTATGTTATGTTCTTGTTTGATACTTAATAATCATCAAGGATGATGATTCACAAAGGGGGGAATATGTTACACCGCATTGTGTTGTTACCTATTTACTATTACCTTGATGGGTTAAAATTCTTTAATATATTTATGATCAAGTGTTTTGTAGATGAATCCTAATAGAAATATGATGAATAAATGTTTAATTCAATTTGATGTTTTATAATGTTTTGAAGATGAAAATATATGATGCATGTAAATGTAATGTTATCGGCTAACTATTGTTGTGGTTTACTAAGCTAGATGCATGAACATATTCGAACCTCTGGAAGAGAAGGGAAGTATCACTTAGGAGAAGAACTCAGAATGATAACCCTAATGAGCCTAATTGAGAATACACACACTCACTTCCTAGTTGGTTTAGTTGAATTAAGATAGTTCAAGAAATGATAATTAACCTTCTGTCAGGGTTTGAGTATGTTTTGTATTGGTCAGTGGTTTAAGTATTTGAATGTTCTTGTTTGTGGATATATGTGATTGATTCTTTATGATAATTCTTCCTCGTATGGTCATATTTTAATTAATGAAGTATATGCATAGAAAGTATATACGTATATATGTACATGTCTATGATACCTCATACATGTGAGTATATGTACATAGATAGAAGTATCTACGCATGCTCATCAATGGATAAACCATATGCATGGTAATATTGATTGGACGAATACGACATATATATATACACACACACTTCATGTATATACATTGATCAATGAATATGAGAATATATGTGTTTAAGTTTTATTATTAAAATAATGTTATATATGTGTGTGTGTACAATCATGATAATGTAAACGTACATACATATATATGTATGTATATATATAATTATTTTTATATATATTTAATTGGAAAGTAAAGTAATTGGTAATCATGTGGATATAATTATATATATGTATATATTATGGATGTAATATATATTAATAATATATATAATATATACAATATATATTAATAATATATATAATATATACAATATATATTAATAATATATATAATATATATTAATAATATATATAATATATATAATATATATTAATAATATATATAATATATATTATTGTTTGGTATTTATTAAAATAATTTGAATAAAGCATGGAACAATAACATATGTTGTCATATATGTTTTAATGGCCAAACTTAAGTGTTTTGCATAAAGCGCATAGTGAGAATAAGTCAAAGACTCGGGCGTTGTGCATGAGTTTAAAGGTAAATTATATTCCAACATTGCAAGTAAAGGCGAATACAATTTTAAACAATGTTGAATCAGTCTTAAGCCGCACATGTATAGAGGGCACTAAAATATGAAAGGTGGCACCAAAATATGTAGAAAGTGGAAACCATTACAAGTCTAAAACTTGTTCCATATCCAGGTAAAGCCATATGAAAAGAATGAAACTCAATCAATGCAAAGATGGTAGAAATTTGTAAGGGTAGTTGCCTTGCAAATCAAATAGGAAACCTATAGTAATGTGTCGATGTGCCTTGACTCAGTAAAAGAGTCATGTTGTCACAAGAATGAAGTCATCTCAACCATTTTATGAAATTGGATATAAGAGGACTATTGTGTGTTGCAATATAAGAGTTTAAATCAACTGAGTCAATGCATTTGAATAGGAAGCTGGCAGATTTCTTAACTTGTTTGTAGCATTAAGATGCTCAAATTTTAGTATATAAAGAGGTGTTCTCTCTACCATTTATTACACTTTTCCAGTTAGGAATTCTTCATCACTATTCTGTTGTAGTTTTTTGTGCAAGCATTATTTTGAGAGTTTTTGGTGTGTGAGAGGTTAAGGTTGGAAAGTAACATTATTAGTTGGAATTTTATATCCAAGCATGCTAATTTTTATTCCTCTATTATTTATGTTTAAAAGGTTATTTGATTAGATATTCCTTGATTTGGAAATATTGTTTTAAAATGTATGATCTGCTTGTTCTTATGAACTTAGTTATTTCTTAGTATCGAATAATCTTGTGTGATTCTTGATTGAGTCTTAAATTAGTGAAACTCTCTTATTTGGGAAAAAAATTATATTATGTTGAAGCATGTGTGGCTTTAATGCTATTAGAATTATACTTAGATTATTAAGTCTATATGGATATTGCATGAAAAGTGAAATATGGAATATGTTGCTATCTTATAGTGCTTTTATGAATATGTCATTTTAAACATGAGAGGTTAGCATGTTTATTCTTGGGGTTAGTGTAATCCATGGGAAAGGGGGTAACCTAGCTAGCCACTAGTATGTGAGCATGTATGATTAGCATGGTTATACCTGGGGTTAGCGTAATCCATGGGAAAGGGTGTAAAACCTAGTTAATCAATTTGTTAAGACTTGTTATTCCTGGGGTAAGGGTAATCCATGGTTAAGGGAATAACCTTGTTGGACAATTTTATATGTCATAAACTTAGATCGAATGTGTGTTATGTTTATGGTCAATACCAAATCAAGCTAAAGGGTGGGTGGACAGATGACTTACACTTGAAGTACTAGGTGTTGAATTCTTTGGACAAAGTAGTGTAAGTAGCCACTATTTACATTGTCAATTCACTGTGATCCATGATTGCATTCTAAGAAGGAAATTCATACATGTAGGTTATAGCTAGTGTATGGTAGCTCTAGATATGTAGGACACAACAATATGCTTAGGAAGCCTAGGATTATGGGGTTACCAAACCAATCTCTTTGTTGAAGGGTAGGATCATCTTACCAATTAGGTAGATGTGCGAGTGACCGCAATAAGTCCATGGTTGGAAAAAAATTGTTTGAGTGATGCTCTCCCTCATATAGTTGGTAACCAAGATTTGAGGATGAAGTGCCAATTTGGGGACACCTAGAATGTATGCACCAAAGATGGGGACGTTTAGGAGGTATGCTCCAACATTGGGAACATCTAGATCATTGTATTCTATTTTTATATCTATATCATTGAGCTCATGGAAGCTATGAATGTAAGCATGTATCTCTATTCTTATTGAGAATTTGTAAATGGGAAATGTCATCATGATGAAATTATGCAATGTGGAATCGTTGCTTGAATTACTAAAATGATTCTTTGTTATGCAATGGGAAAGTTTGAAATAGTTATGTTTCAAATGTGCATCTTATTATTCATATGAAAAGAAAAAAATTATTTCTCATATTGTTAGTGGCATAAATTGTTCACTTGTGGGTAAAACATAGTAAAAATAATGGGTAGAAGAATAGGCATGTTACAATGTCCAAAAGGTTCTGTAACACATGAAAACAAGAAATATTAAATCACACAAAAATGCAATAAACTCTAATGTAAACTAAGTTAACAACAAAGAACAATGGAAAGCTAAATACGTAAATAATAGAACCATCTCACCGAATATCTACATAATTTCATGCATAACCTCAATTTTCCTTCTCCATTTTGCCATTTGTAGTATAATTCCCCTTAGATTTCTCTATGCAAGTGTATCCTATGATAGTGATTTAGCAAAACATTGAAGATTCAGATAATAGATTGCTTCCAAAAGGTCATAAGATTTTTGGAGGAGTAACAATGATGAAGGTCAAGCTAATTTATAGAAAATAGGGTTTTCGAATGACAAGCTCATATTGAAAGATAGACAGACAATTTAGATTGAAAGATTCAACATGCATTAAGATTAGTGTCAGTAATAACGTGAGTGATAAATCATAAAAGGTGGGAATTAAGATTAAATAATAATTTAATCTTTAGTTGAAAGTGTTTGAAACTTAGAAGAATAATGATCGCATGTAAAGATGAGGATTGGCATGGAGGAAACGGTATGTTCGAATGCACAAATGAATTAATTAATTAATTAAAGTTATTTAATTAATAAATGTGTGCATACAGAAGAATTAAAACAAGATAACTGACTGATTAAAATAGAGAGTCTATTTGTCAAAAATAGACAAATATTAGATCAGGAGATAACGAACTGATTTAATTAAATCTTGAGTTAAGTAGTGAATGAATCATTAGATAACTAGGCGATTATCCAATCACATAAGAATATGCCAAGAATAATTATTTTTATGAATTAAATGATTATTTAATTCAACATTCAAAATTTACGGATTAAATTAAATAAATTAAGATTTATTTAAGTGACTAGAGAAAATATTTAAAGAATAAATAATTAAATAATTAAAGTGTTTATTTAATTATAGTCGAAAGTGTGATAAGAATAAATTAAATAACAATTTATTTAATTTTAGAAAGAGGATAAAATGAATTAGCGGCGTAATTAAATAAATAACATTTATTTAATTAAGTAGGATTGAATAATGATAAAAAAATGAATTAACTAAATAATTAAAGTTATTTAATTAATAGAAGAATAAAAATTAAAATGAATTAATGAATTAATTAAATTTATTTAATTAATAGATGAGAAAGGACTTTAGAACATAATTAAATAATTAACATTGTTTAATCATGATAATGAAGGTATGAATTATGAAGAAATTGAAGTCGCGGGCCTAGACCAATTTTTAGTGTCTACATTTTGCCCCTCTTTGATACAATTTTATTTTGGTGTTGTGTCAAAGAAAATCAGTGAAAACATGCCCCAGTCATGCCCCCAATGTAAAATAAGTAAGGGTATGCCCCCTCGGGAAAAATGACAAATTTTCAAAAAAATTAGAAATTGTCATGACTAGTCAATTTGATAGCTAGAAGTTCAATGGTGATGAAAGAAATCAGTTTCGGGGAAGTTTAGTAGGTGAAATGGTCTTTTGAAGTTGAGAAAATGTGCACCCAATACACATGTTTTGAGGAAATCCCTCCAAAAACCCTAGATATAAATAGAAATTGGGTGGAAAATCAATTCATTTGCACCCCTCAAGTTTGAAAATCGTGATTTTTGCTCCAAAGCTCTTTGCAAACATGTCACTAGTTCCCTAGACCGAGCACCATAGATATTAGATTCAGACCTTCAGACAACCAACAGATGCGAGACCCCCGATATGTACCCGAAAACTGTCCTTTGAATTTTTGTTTTTCATGCATTTTTAGGCACTTAATCTTTAATTTTCAAATGCGTCTCTTTTCAATCAACACATATGCATATGTGATCGACGCATATGATTGTGGAATGACACATATGTAAAATCATGCTTAGGGTAGTTTAGGCATTTAGATTAGATGATCACATTTGAATTTTGTTGCACCGCATTTATATTTCTACATGTGTTAAGTGCAGTTTCACAAATAGGATTATGCAATGCATTTGTTATTTTTCTACGCATTTTCTCGTATGCTTGCGTGTTGAAAATGCACCGCATTTGTGAAATTATGACACATATGCATGAGTGATTACACGTGTTTTGTCTTTTGACACATTTGCATTAGTGACCTCATAGATTGGGACCATATGACAAGCCTCCTTTTGCACACTGATCCTTAGCATCTCGCCGACAGTCACCTCCTCATTCTCCACATGGGAGCAGTGGGAGTTATTCCTAGAGACATGCTCTGATATTTATTTTGTAGACATTGTATTTTGATCATAGAGCCTGCGGGCTTCATTTTGAGATATACATTTGACATTGTACTATGACACTTTTTTGAGTGATATATATATGATTTTGGGGATGATTTATATGATATGTAGTTCTATTTATGATAATGTAGTCTTTTATTTATGCATATGTTCTATATGATATGTTATCTTCTATATGATATGCATATGTTATGGATGATAATGTTTACATGATGATGTTTTATGCAACTTATGATGTTATGTTGATTCTATATGATAATGTATGATATTTATAAATGGCATGTATGGATTCTAATGTTCATGATAATGAGGTGCAATCTGATGTATGGATTTACAATGCTATCTACATGTATGTTTTATGATAAAATGCTATAGAAATTATGATGAGTAATGGATGATATGTCATAGATTCCTAAATGCTATGGATGTCTATATTTTTGTGTTTTCAAATGCAACATATATGTATGATTTAATATGTATGATATTTACATGATGTTTCTAACATGAATGCATATGGAGGATGCTTTATATTTTTGTGTCACAGGACTCCATCATAATGCAAGAAAGAAGAAAAGTTAGCGCAAAAAAGATGAATAATAACATAAAATACATGGATGTTAGTATTAGAAATCTTTGATGTTTTTTCTGAAACACAATAGGTCTTGCATTAAATCATCATTGGGCAGTGATGAATACAAATGGAGACAAACACCATGATATGAGATAGATCAAGGTGTGCAAGGTCATCCACTTGCTAAAAATAGACAGTCGCAGACAAGGAATGTCCTAACTCATACTAAGGGAAAAGTTTCCCAGTCTTTTTGTCAAGACAAACTATAGACAGCAAACAAATAAAAGATGGGTCATGAAACATCATTGCTCCTCTAAATCCTTCATGGGAAATCCTCGAGGAAGCTTAGTAACATGACTCAAAGATAAAGCCAAAAGACAGATGACAAACAACAATCAAAGAAAAGAAAGTCTTGATACATCGTAGCTTCTCTAAATCCTTCATGGGACATCCTTGAGAAAGCTAGTAACGGGACTCAAAGATCAAATCAAATGAAAAGATAAGATAAACAAGCCACAAAGTCAATAGCCAATAAAAAAATATTTTCCAAAACTTGATATGTTTGTTTGATTGTTTAGATTAAGTAGATGATTGATTGATAAGGCCTGATTTCAGGAGGGATACATACCATATAAGACGTTGAGTCTAGTTTTGATTTTGTAACTATCTATATAAGGCATGGCAAAGCCTAGTTTCAGAAAGACACATACCATATAAGATGTTGAGTCTGATGTCATTGATATGACAACCTATGTAAGGCTATGATGATTTGTTTGATAGTGTCTATACCCAAGAATGACTCATCTTGTATAATACATACGTTAATTTTTTTGATGATGTTTGTGTTTAGGGAGGACACATCCTATAGCAGACATAAGTTGATTTTTTTTGGTTGTTGCTTTGGCAATTTGTTGGATTTTGACTTAATGACATTGTTGACTTGTTCATCTTTTTGATGCATGACTTGATGTGATGTGCTTACAATTGTTTGTGCTTGACAACGAACCCTAAAGGACTGACCTAGTGCAGCCTCAAGGGCTCATCGATTGATGGCCTTGCCTATGTTATACACACAAAGACCTCATAGTTCAACTAACTTTGACTGACAAGACTGACTGAAAAAAATTGAATTAAACATGTGTGATAGTGAATGTGATGAACCCTAATGGACTGACCTAATGCAGCCTCAGGGGCTCATTGATTGATGGCCTTGCATATAGTATACATGTAGAGACCTCATAGTTCAACATGACCAATGACCTTGTCATATAGACAAATGGATTGAGTCATGATTTTATACAGACAAACCTAAAAGGACTAACCTAATGCCTCAGGGCACATCGACAGATGGCCTTTCCTATGTCTAGTCATAGAGGCAACGTAGTTTGAAAAATGACAAAGACTAACAAGTGTGACTGACTCTGACTCTGTTTTTTGGATTTTTGGCATGTTTTGATTTTTTTGTCTTTTTTAATTTTTCTAATGTTTTTGGATTTTTTAGGACATTTTGTGATGTTTTTGGATTTTTTTAGCACATTTTGTGATGTTTTTGAATTTTTTCAATGGTTTGACACCCTCAGGACAACCAATGTAAGAACCAAATAATGTAAGTCAAGTGTCTACCCCTAGTCAAGTATAAGACCAATTTATTAAGAATAGGAAGGAAGGGGGATGCAAAGTGCGCTCAATGTCAATCATTCCAAGTTATGGAAAGTACAATCATTTATTATGAGTGGTATGTACAAGCGATAGATGAGGAAGATAAGTGGTATGTACAAGGAAGTCAGATTAAAATGATGGTAGACAAAGGAGCAGAGTTGACTACACATGGCGCCTGTTTGCCAAGTTTTCACCATGGTACTTATCCAAAGCACCACCGAAGTGGTTTTCACTATTGGACGACTTATTTCTCTTTACTATTTTCTTGATTTTTTTGATTTTTTAATGTTACCAAGATGCCTATTTTCCAAGTTTTCACCTAGGTAACGATTTTTTGATTTTTTGATTTTTTTGTATTTTTGATGATTAAGACAAGGCTTTCAAAAGCTATGAATAGAACTTCTTCAGATGAAGGTTATTGATTGGTGATGATAATGGTTCCCCTTCAGGAGTAGAGAGTTGGTATGCTCCTGATCCAAAGGCTTCTATGACAATGTAAGGTCTTGACTAGTTTGGTTCAAACTTTCTTGGTTTTTCTCTTTCTACTCAATTTTTTGGATTTTCCATTAAGACTAGGTCACCAATGTCAAAATTTATATTCAATACTTTCCTATTGTAGCTACGACGAAGACAATTTTGATATGCTTGGAGATGATCTAATGTCGTTTATCTTCATTTTTCTAGGAACTCTATCTCATGTAGTCTTGACACACTATACTATTCATCGTCAATATGCCATTTCAAAGATACCCTTAGGGAAGGAATCTCAACCTCAATAGGAAAGATAGCCTTAGAACTAAATACCAAGGAATATGGAGTGGCGTCAGTGGGATTACGGATGCTTGTACGGTAAGCCCATAAGGTTGGGTTAAGCTATAAATGCCAATCATGACCAGCATCATTGATAATCTTTTTAAGGATTCTGAGGATTGTTTTGTTAGATGCCTCAGCTTGGTCATTACCTTATGGGTAATATGGAGTGTAAAAGTGATGTTGGATATGGAATTCTTTGCAAAGATGAAGGACTTCTTGTTTCTTGAATGGACGACCATTATCTATGATTATGGACTAAGGAACACCATATCGACAAACGATATAGTTAAGGATAAACTTAGAAATCTATGTGTTGGTGATGTAGGTCATAGGAATGGTTTCAATCCACTTGGTAAAGTATTCAGTTGCAGTGATAATGAATTTATGGTCATTGGAGGATGTAGGATATATCTTGCCTATGAGATCGATTCCCCATTGGGAAAAGGGCCACAATGATGTTATTGGACGAAGCTCCTGTGTTGGTGCATGTGTCAAGACTCTATGTATCTGACATTGGTGACATTTTTGACAAAGATATATGAGTCCTTTTCCATTGTAGGCCAATAATAACCCAATCTCATAATCTTCTTAGCTAAGGTAGGACCACTAGAATGGGATCCACATATACCCTCATGTACCCCACACAAGGTTGCTTGTGCTTCTTCAGTATCGAGACATCTCAATAGAGTATTGTTTAGGGCATGTCTATAAAGGGTATCTCCGATGATGGTATACTTGGCTGACTTACGAACAAATGTCCTATGTTGGTTGTCGGAAAGGTCAGGGGGTAGGATTTCGGCATGGAGGTAGTCATATATATCTTTATACCATGGGGAATTGAGACCAACAATCTCACACACCATCTTTGAATCTGAGATATCAAAGGCAGGGACCAAAAGTTGTTCTACCAAAAACTCAAATTTAGGCATGTTACTAGGTATGTCCAAGAGTGAAGCAATAGTTTCCATGGAGTCTACTACCCTATTCTAAATGTAAGGTATCTGATGAAAGACAATCTTGTCAAAATAATATTTGAAACTATCTTCCATCTGTTTGTATGGAGCAAGCTTTTCATCCTTGGTTTCATAGTCATCATTAACTTGTCGGATTACTAGCTGAGAATCACCATAAACTTGTAGGTTTTTATCTTCCATTTGATTACCATATGTAAACCTATCACAAGTGCCTCACATTTTGTTATGTTATTGGTACATGGAAAAGTAATCCTAAATGGCATAGGAATAGAGTCACCCTATGGTGTGATAAACAATATACCATCCCACGAGCCATGATTTATGTGTGACCCATCAAAGTATAACTTCCATGTCGTTCCCATGTCAAGAGTGAAGATAAAGTCATCAATAAAATCTATAATTAAAGGGTGATCTACTTGTATCAATGCATCAGCCAACTGGTCAGCAATGACGTCCTCTTATAGATTTCCTTCCTACATATTGGATACCATATTCACTGAGTACCATTACCCATTTGGCCAGTCATCCTATTAATCCTACTTTGCTAAGGAGATATTCCAAAGGATCTATCTTCGTGACCAACATCGTTTGGTGGTTTAACATGTAGTGCCTAAGTTTTTGAGTAGTGAAAACTACTGCAAGACAAGAACGTTAAATGGTACTATAATTTAGCTCATAACCTACCAAAGTGCAACTGATATAGTATACTGCCCTTTCATGACCCTCGTTATTGTTCTGTGCTAGCAAGGCTCCTAGTGCTGATGTAGTTTCTGAAATGTAGAGAATCAATGGTCGTGCCTCAATAGGTGGCATTAACACTGGTGTTGTGAGTAGGTAATCCTTGATCAATTGAAAAGCTTCTTGGCACTTACCTATCCATACAAATAGTACTCCTTTTCTAAGTAGATTCTAGAAGGGATGCATTTTATCTGCTAATTGCATTATGAACCATCTAATAGATTACAGTCGCTCTTGTAGTGTCCTTAGTTGACTTATATTAGCTAGTGGAAGCATGTCCATTATAGCTTTCACTTTTTTTGGTTCCACTTCAATGCCTCGTCTAGAAATGATGTATCCTATATTTTTCTTGATTTCACGCCAAATATGCATTTCTTAGGATTTAGCCTCACTTTGTATTCTTCTAGTCTTTGAAAAATATTGTCTAAGACCTGCAAATGATCAGCCCTTGTTAATTATTTTTCTATCAGATCGTCCACATAGTCTTCCATAAGAGTGTGTATGAGGTCATGGAAAATAGTTGTCATTGCTCGTTGATATGTTGCTCCAGCATTTTTAAGTCCAAAGGGCACGACGTTCCAACAATAAGCTCCCCATGGACAAGTGAAAGTTGTCTTAGGTTGGTCTTCAGTTTCAATTCTAATTTGGTTATAGCTCGAGAAACCATCCATAAGGGATAACATTTCATATCATATTGTTAAGTCCACTATCATGTCAATATTCGGCAGGGGAAAGTCATCTTTGGGACATGCTTTGTTTATATCTCTAAAGTTTGTACAGATGCGGATGCCCCCTTTTGGTTTTTTCATTGGTACAAGATTGGAAATCCACTCAGCATAGTCAATGGATCTGATAAAGCCAACATCCAACAGTTTCTTTAGTTGAGCCTTGACCAATAAAGCAATTTGTGGGTACATTTTTCTTAATTTTTGCTTCATGGGTTTGACACCTGGTTCTAATGGAAAATGATGTAATATTAGTTTAGGATCCTATCCAGGCATATCGGCATATGACCATGCAAATTTGATCTATCTTTGTGTGAAGCAGTTATGAAATTCAGGATGCTCTATTTCTACCAAAGATGTTGCATAATAGATTAACAGGGATTCTCTTCAATACCTATGTTGATCTCCATAGATTCTTCTACTAACATTGGTGACTTTTCCTGAGCAATGGGGAGAATGTTCAAACCTCCATCCATGGGTGCCTCAGAGAGGTTTTTTCCCTTGGATGTGTCCTTATTTTTTTATTTTCATTATCCAAAGGTGCCTTTCGGTTTTCACCTAGGGACTCATCATTTTTATTTTTTTCATTTTTTTCTTATTTTTGTGATTAGAGGGTTGAACAGATTCCCCAAAATATGTCGTTATCCAAGTCTATGGTAAATCCAGCCTTATGGTCAACATTAGGTATGCCTTCTCACAGTCCTAGGAACTCAGCTATTGCTTCATCATTCTCAAAGATATCTAAGATATGGGTGTCTTGTTGATCCCAATTGATAAGTTGGGGATATACTAAGGGCATGTCATCATCAACAGTATCAAATTTCAAAGGGATCAAGGTAAAGGCTCAGTTTTTGACATAATCACAAAGGTTTCTTACCAAATCTTCCTTACTCTTTTTCTTGGGCCTAGGTGGATTCTGAGGTTGGCCTACTACCAAGGTTTGGTTATTTGAAGTGGATTTGTCAAGTTCCCAAGAGGTAGGATCTAGAGATTCCCAATAGTAATGTTTAAACCATTCCTCTTTTGTCAAAGTCTTTTGTGATAGGAACTCGGTGGATTAAGCATTTGGTCAAGTTCTCTAAATAGTTTATCAAGGTCCATGGGAAAGGTGGAGGATAGGGAATCCCACTCATATTCGTTAGAGTCAAGGGAATCGCAGTAGGGTAGGTTAGATGGCTCATCGGATGTCTCAATAATTTTAGAAGCACTTAGTTCCTCTAGTAAAGGGTGATGTTGTACTAGAAATTCCAATCTGGGGCGATTTAAACCCAAGCCCTAGGCCTTTCAGCCATTTAGAAACAATGATAGGTTCACTCCTCCCATTCTAATGTAATCCTAACCCATTATGTCCAGTATATCCTTTGCTTTGCACTATCGTGAAACCTTTTCCATATTGATCTATAGGTATCTGAGCAAGTGGAGGAGGTTCTTCATTGTCTTCTTTGTATAACCAGGAGGTCAAATCTTCTTTGTTTATGGTGTCTTTACTTAGTTCACCCCATTTTGTGAAATTCATTGTGGGAGGGATGTGTATGGTGACCATTGATTGTCTCCTATCTGCTATAGGTAAACCGTATGATTTTGGAGGAACCAAATGGATGACACAATAAGATTCCTTCATGTGACACTCTCCACAATCTTTATCTTAGATATTCTTGACCTTAGGAGTGGAAGGTAATGATTGTAAAGTGGATTTTTTAGAAAGAGTGGATGGATCGATATAGTCGAATGATATGGATGATGAAGCTTCCTGGTTTATAGGCACCTGGTGTTGGGGTATCCCTCGTAGGTTAGTGCAATATTGGAAAGGATCTGGGTCACCATCTATTGTAATCTCAGTGCCATTGTAGGGGAATTTTAGACATTGATGGTAAGTAGAAGGGACTACCTTCATAGCATGAATCCATGGTCTGCCTAGTAGAAGGTTATATGGGAGGATGAGATCCAAGACTTGGAAGTTTGTCTCCATAATTGTAGGACCAATTCTGATGGGGAGTGTTACAACTTCATTTTATTTTTGTTCTTCATCATCATAAGCCTTAATGACAATGCTTTTGGTGGTGTCCAAACATGCCTCTGAGAAGCCTAATTCCTTAACTAGTTTTAAGGTGCAAAGATTCAACCCTACTCCTTCGTCTACCAAGACTTATCTAACTTTCATGTGATGAAAAAGAACTTCTAGATGTAAAGGGTCATTATGGTTTTTCTTCTTGGTTGCATAATCTTGTTCAGAGAAGGTAGCATGATGATTGTTGGTTAGGTATCCTACCATCTCTTGGAAGTAATTGGCATCAAGGTCATTGGAGACATCTGTGCTTTGTAAAGCCTTGTCTAGAATAGATCGATGATCATGGGAGATACGCAAAAATTCCAAGATAGAGATTTGAGTTGGGGTCTTCCCCAACTGGTCAAGTAAGTTATATTGAGGCTTGGAGGTTTGTGGTGCTTGTTGTGATGGAGCACCTTGGATGGTTATTTTGGTTTGATGAGTGTTGAAAGCACACTTAGTAATTTTGTTTATGGTAATCATATTAACATGCTCATCGGTGGCTCAAATGTGATTTGTGATTGGGCCACTATAATCATGCTGGATATTAGCATAGTTGGCCGAAGTAATAGTCTTGTTTCCTGAATTAGGGGCTTTTTCCTTTCCCATGGCCATGTAGTGGATCAGAAAAGACCTTGTAATCAGTATTTGAAGATGCCTATTTCTTTCCACCAACTTCAATAGTTTTGTTCTCGACAAAATCTTGTATAATGTTTTTAAATTGTCAAAAAAATTGTAGGCTATGTCCCTTAGTTCTATGGAAATCATAAAAGGAATTTTCATCCCACCAAAAGGGTTTAAATTGTCCTAGATCGTATTATCTTGGCTCTTGAAGCTATATGAGGTTGTGTTGCAATAGTCATTTGAAGACCTATTCGATTGGTTCCCCTAGGGGAGTGAACTCATGTTTTGGAAACCTCCTTTGTTGTTGTGGTCATTAGTTGTTTTGGACAGTGTTGGGAGTTTGATTGATGGCATTGAGTGTATTGGTAGAGGGGTTTTGCGCTCTAAGTGTAATTATTGGTCCTACTTGTAGGGTCTTATCATCAATGACCCCATCATTGGTAATGTTTTTGTTTCGAGACCAAAACTTGTTTTTGTCATTAGGGGTGTTCTACACATTTGGATTTTTGTTGGGTGCCTTGAGTTCACCTTTGTCTATGAGACCTTTTTCTAGTATGAGGCCCTTTTCCACTAGTTCCGCAAATGTAGTACAACAGTGTACTCTCAGGTCACTTCTCAATTTTGAGTTGAGGTTTTCTTGGAATATAGTGACCTTATGTTTTTTAGGTATTTCAATAGGACATCGACTGGCTATACTTCTCCATCTCTAGAAGAAAATTTTTCTCCTTCGTCTTGTGTAGTGTGACACAAGGTTTCTATGGTGATCTCATTGACGATGTAAAGAAGTGTTCGATAAATTTTTTGGTCAGCTCACCCCATGATTTTATGACATATTGGAGACCTGAAAACAATTCTAGTGCTATTCCAATAAGGCTACTCAGAAACAGTCTCATAAGATAGGTGAGGTCGTATTCGACATTTATGCACATCATGGAAAATTTTGTTGTGTTCGATTGGATTGTGCTTTCCATTGTACTTGGGAAAGTTTGGTATAACATACCCATGTGGGAAATTTTCATGTATAATGATTTGTCGAAGGGAAATGGGAATAAATCCTTTGCTAAAAAGGTTCTTTTGTTAGACACTGCCATGTTATCCATCTCTATTTGAAGGGAGTGCATTTGTGTTTGCAAGACGTCAACTTGAGTTAATGATGTGTTAGTTGGATTGTTTGGGTCTATGTAGTGTTTTGGAATCCAACGTTATGTGATGGTTTTTGGTTAAGTCTTGGTATGTAAGGTGGATTTTGATTTGAAATGTTAATGAATGGGTTTTGATTTGGAATTTGAGTGAGTGGATTTTGATTCAAAATCTGTGAGAAATGGTTTTGACTTGGAATTTGTGTGAATGGATTGTGACTTGACATTGGTTGATTAGGAATGGGGATGTTTTGTGAAGGGATGGGTGGGCTTCCATATTGAAAGGGGGGTATGTTTCTTGTCTATGAGACCCCACTCTGTGGTATAGTACTAGCGACGTTGACACTTGGTATAGTTGTTTTATGTGGTATGGTACTAGTGACATTGACACTTGGTATAGGAGCTAACATTTTAGATATTTTGTTCCCAACAAGAGGACTGAAGGGATTGCACGATGATGCCCCTATAGTGAAATTTAGACCCTATGTCGTGCTAGATGTGTAAGGAAAAATTAGATGCGGAAAACAATTCTCCTAATGTCAATACCTCAGGAAAGAATGCAAAAGTACTTTTAAATTTCCCAATTACAGTCAAGTTAAGATGCACTATGAAACAGATTATAGAAACAGAGTATTTGACAATCACACATGAACACCAGATATACATGGGAAAACCCTTATGGGAGAAAAACCCACCACACCAAGAGAAATCACTTTGTATTACAGTAATCAAAATTACATACAACTCCAAACTTATCTTTCTGGTGTCATTATACAGTAGCATTCATCATGAAACTTCTTCGAACAGAAAAACATCCAAGTTATAGCCTTTACAAATTTTAAATCCTTCACTAATACAATTTGAATTCTTTACACTTCCCTGTTGATTGAACTACAATCCAACCTCCAAGCATTTGCAACTTGCAACTATATCCATGTCAAATTTCGTCTGTAGAACTTCCTTACAGAACCGTCACAACTGACTGTCTTCCAACTATTCCCCTTAAGCTCCTTCTATTCATTCACGAGACTCCACATAGGACAGTCAACCATTCAACAGAATTCATATTGTATTGGCATCTCGGTGAGACACTAACTGTGTCTCGCTGATGCCACATTGACCTCATATCAATGTCGCTGAAAACTTCTGTAGTCACCAAGATAATACATTGAGCTCCAAGAGATACACTGAGACATCATGTAGTCGCCCTGACTTATCACTTTTTCCAGAGGGTCATAGCGAATCACTAAGGTTACACCGAAGTCCCCAAGCCTATCGAGCACCAAATAGAAGTTGGCAAGACTCAATCCTATCACCAAGAGTTCATACCGAACAACTTGAGTTACACCAAGAACATACACCTATCGGCCAGACAATTGGCTTTCGCCAAGACATCATACCGAGATCCATATGTTTCATCGATGACCAATTGTTGCCAAGAGCTACCCGGATAGCCATCGACTATCGGCAAGACATTCGCCATCGCTAAGAGGTTTCTCTGATAGCTTTAAGTTACACTGAAGGCTTCCAACACAACGAGTTGTCGACGAGATATTTAACTCTCACTAAGACTTCTCACCGAGCCTGCCGAGTCACTTCGATAATCTACCTATCACTCTCCGTCGATAAGACATTCACTGTTCACTAAGACATCTTCCTGAAACATTAGGGTTATCCCGAAGAAATCAATACATACATGGTCGGCAAGAGAATAACACTTCGCTGAGACATCTTAGCGAGATCCTTCAGTTTCACCAAAGATCACAGTCGCCAAGAGTCTCACCGATGCACGATTGAATGGCCTATCAGCCAGAGGTCTCCCGATCGCTCTGATGTCATAACAAAAACATCATGCTACAGCGATAGAATCCACAGTGCAACCTTTCAGCAAGACAATGGCAAGGTCATAGCGACCTATTCAGAAATGAATAAAGCAAACTGCTAGTTGGCTAGACATGGAACCTGTCACATCAACTTGGTACTCATGGAGGTTTCAGCCTGTAATGTTTAAGGCACATATTTCCAACAATCTCCCACTTGACGAAGATCATATAGGCACCTCCAAAGCATAAATAATACTTACTGAAAAACATGGGCACTAAGGCCCATTGAACTGGCACACCACCTGAACTTGTCTGTGCTCATTGGCTTTGTCAATGCATCTGCAACATTCTCCAGAGTATCAACTTTTTCCAAACTGACATTTCCATCCTCAACCATATCTTGTACAAAGTGGTAATGTACATCAATATGTTTCATCCTGGCATGGAAAGTTGGATTCTTTGCCAGAAAAATAGCACTCTGACTGTCACATAAGATTGTTATTTCTCCTATATCAAAACCAATGTTAGAACACAAATGTTTCAACCATACAGCTTCTTTGCAAGCATGAGTAGCTGCCACGTATTCAGCCTCTATAGTGGACAAAGTGACTACAGCTTGCCTCTTGCTCATCCAACTCACTGCACCACCATTCAACATGAAAACGTATCCACTGGTGGATCTTTTCTTGTCAATGTCCCCTGCCCAATCAGAATCTAAATATCCCCAAATGCTGAGATTTCTCTATGATTCAACCGAATTCCCATGGTAACATAATGCAAAATCTGAAGTTCCCTTCAAATACCTAAACACTCTCTTCATAGCATCCCTATGTATTCTTCCTAGATTAGCCATAAATTGACTAAGTACTCCCACTGCTTGGGCAATGTCTGGTCTTGTACAAACCATTGCATACATCAAACTACCTATAGCACTAGCATAGGGCACACTGGCCATGTCCTCCATCTCAGTAGGAGATTTTGGACAGTCCTCAACAGATAGCTTCATTCCTTGCATGACTGGAACAACTAACTACTTGCAATCATTCATACAAAATCTCTCAAGAACAGTCCTTATATACTTACTCTGACTGAGCCAGAGCTTTCTATTCTTCCTATCCCTGGTTATCTCCATCCCCAGAATATACCTTGTTGCACCAAGGTCCTTCATTTCAAACTTAGCAGACAATTGAGACTTAAGATCAGAAATCATTAGCTTGCTATTTCCTATGAATAGCATATCATCAACATAAAGAGCAATAACAAGCACTTGATCACTTTCAGCTTTATAATATACACAGTGATCAGATTTTGATCTCACAAATCCCAAAGATAATACAAAAGTATCAAATTTTTGGTACCACATTCTAAGTGATTGCTTTAACCCATAGAGAGACTTCTTTAATTTGCATACCATTTTTTCTTTACCTTTCTCGATAAAGTGCTCAAGCTAGGACATATAGATTTCTTCTTCAAGATCACCATGAAGAAATGTTGTCTTCACATCCATCTATTCAACCTCTAAGTCATACGCTGCTGCAAGTGACAATAAGAATCTATTGGATGTCAGCTTTGCTATAAGAGAAAAAATTTCCCCATAATCAATTCCCTCTACCTGGGAATAACCCTTTGCAACCAGTCTTGCCTTGTATTTTTCAACACTGCCATCCAAACCAATCTTTTTCTTAAATACCCATTTGCAGCCCATAGGTTTTCTACCTTTAGGCAAGGGAACCAGACTCTAGGTTTCATTTTTATCTAATGATGCCATTTCCTCATCCATGGCTTCCAACCAAGAATCTGAATCAGACATTTTAATTGCCTCCTTTACAGTCCTAGGCTCATCAGTGCTAGAAATCAAGGCATAAGCACAAGTAGAATCAATTAATGAGAACCCATACCTATCTGGTTGTTTCCTTTCTCTGGTTGACCTCCTCACTGGTTGAGGCTAAGGTTCTTCTTCTTCAGAACTTTCAGAACTACTTGAGCTCTCCTCAGTTTCAGGTACATTTTGAATTTTCAATTCCTCTTTCTCTGGTGTTGGAGGAATTGATGCTACATCCTTACTATTTTCAGACTTTGTCTCTGACTGCAGATCAAAGGTGGAAGGTTTCAGCTCTCGAAAGATTACACTCCTGTTGTATACAAGCTTCTCTATAACAAGATTCCAAAGCTTGTATCCTTTAATGTTAGCACTATAGCCAATGAAAATACATTTGACAGCCTTGTTCTTCAGCTTAGATCTTTTTACATCAGGCACATAAGCATATGCTTCACAGCCAAAGACTCTAATATGTCTAAGAGAGGGATTCTTACTAGACCACACTTCCAGAGGTGTCTTATCAACAAGAGTAGAGTTTGGAGACCGATTAACTAAGTAACATGCAGTAGTAGTAGCTTCAACCCAGAACTTCTCCTCCAAACCGGCACTACTAAGCATACTTCGTGCTCTCTTCATCACTATCCTATTGAACCTTTCTGCAACTCTGTTCTGTTGTGGAGTATAAGGTGTAGTCTTGTGTCTTTTGATTCCATGGTCTTTATAGTATCTTTCAAATTCATCATAACAGAATTCACCGCCATTATCAGTCCTTAAGCATTTTATTTTTCTACCAGTCTAATTTTCAACAAGATTTTTAAACTCCTTAAATCGACTGAACACTTCTGATTTACCTTTTAAAAAATAAACAAATGCTCTCCTTGAATAATCATCAATGAACAACACATAGTATCTTGATTTAGACAATGAAGGAACATTCACTGGACCAAACACATCTAAATGGATATAATCTAACAAACCAGAAGATTTATGAGGACTGTCGTAAAATGAAACATGGTGCTGCTTTCCATATATACAGTGTTCACAGAATTCAAATTCGAAATTACAATCTTCAAGAATAGTCTACGGTGTTGTTTTTAAACCTTTTTCTCCTATGTGGCCTAACCTATGATGCCAAAGCATAGTCTTCTCTGCAAGAATTTTTACTTCTGTAGAGTTTACATAATTAGGGATATTTCCCTTATACCTCCATGAGCAGCTTTTAGTGACTTTGAAGAGACACTATTACGTTAAACAGCTTGTGCATCCAGCTTGTACAGGGTACCAATTCGAGCACCTCTAGCCAGCACCATTGAACCTCTAGTCATCTTGCAACCACTTCCCGAGAACAAAAATTGTACTCTGATATCATTTAGCATACTTACAGACAATAGATTTTGAGCTAGACCTGGTACGTGCATAACATTATTGATCCCCTTTATTCTGCCATCAAGGAATTGGATTCTGACTCTTCCATGGCCAACAATTTCCAAAGTTGAATCACTCGCCAAGTACACCTTTCCACCATCGTATTCTTCATACTTTGTGAACCATTCTCTGTGAGATGTCATGTGGAATGATGCTCCATAATCAATCAGCCAAACATCATATGATGCCTGTGTAGCCAAGGCTACAATGAAGGCGTCACCATCACTGTGAGAAGAACCATTATCAGAAGAGCCCTTCTTCTTTTTCTCCTCTTTACAATCCTTTCGGACATGACCAGATTTCCCATAGTTCCAACACTTCACTTTTGACTTCTTGCCAAGAGATTTTGATCTCCCTTCTTATTTCGATTTGGACTTCTTGTCCTTCTTCTTTACTTTCTCCTTTGACCTTCCTCTGACAGCAAGAGCCTCCTTCACCATCTCAGAAGATTTTCTTCTCATCTCTTCTGACAGCAAAGAACCAACAACATCTTCCATCTTGAAACTGGATGTTGTACTCCCAATAGCCATCACCAGATGATGCCACGAGTCTGGAAAAGAACATAATAGAAGCATATAGTGATCCTCTTCTTCAATCTTTACACCAATAGATGTTAATTGTGCAAGAAACATGTTAAATGCATTCAAATGATTAGCTACAAACCCTCCTTCCTGCATCCTCAAAGAGTAGAGCTTCTTTCTCAGGGACAGCTTATTCACCAAGGATTTCCCTTGATAAATAGATGCCAATCTCTTCCACAAGAGAGAAGCAGTCTTCTCTTCATGCACATTGAGAAGAACTGAGTCTACCAAACAAATCATTATTATCCCCTTCACTTTTCTATCTGCAAGGTCCCATTCTTCTTGCTTCATGCCTATAGGTTTAGTTCCAGACACAGCAAGCCAAAGGTCTCGATCTACTAAGAGATCCTCCATATTGAGTTTCCACAATTCAAAGTTACTGCCATTGAATTTCTCTATTTCAATCTTCCTAGATGAACTAGACATCTTAATCTGTAAATAGAAATAACAATCTCTACAAAACTCCCACTGAACAGTATTGACACAAAAAACCCAATGTACCCCCAAGGATAACACAACTGGCCAGGCTCTGATACCACTTGTAAGGAAAAATTAGATGCACAATTCTCCTAACGACAATACCTTAGGAAAGAATGCAGAAGTACTTTTAAATTTCCCAATTACAGTCAAGTTAAGATGCACTATGAAATAGACTACAAAAATAGAGTATTTGACAATCACACATGAACACCAGATATATGTGGGAAAACCCTTACAGGAGAAAAACCCACCACACCAAGAGAAATCACTTTGTATTACAGTAATCAAAATTACATACAACTCCAGACTTATCTTTTTGGTGTCATTATGCAGCAGCATTCATCATGAAACTTCTTCAAACAGAAAAACATCCAAGTTATAGCCTTTACAGATTTTAAATCCTTCACTGATACAGTTTGAATTCTTTACACTTCCCTGTTGATCAAACTACAATCCAACCTCCAAGCGTCTACAACTTGCAACTATATCCATGTCGAATTTTGTCTGTAGAACTTCCTTACAGAACCGTTGCAACTGAATGTCTTCCAACTGTTCCCCTTCAACTCCTATTCATTCATGAGACTCCACATAGGATGGTCAACCATTCAACAAAATTCATATTGTATTGGCATCTTGGTGAGACACTAACTGTGTCTCGCCGATGCCACATTGACCTCATATCGATGTCGCTGAAAGCCTCTATAGTCGCCAAGATATTACATCAAGCTCCAAGAGATACACTAAGACATCATGTAGTCGCCCTGACTTATCGCTTTCACCAGAGGTTTATAGCGAATCACTAAGGTTACACCGAAGTCCCCGAGCCTATCGAGCACCAAATAGAAGTCGGCAAGACTCACTCCTATCACCAAGAGTTCATACCGAACAACTTGAGTTACACCGAGAACATACACATGTCGGCCAGACAATCAGCTTTCACTGAGACATCATACCAAGATCCATATATTTCACCGATGACCAACTGTCACCAAGAGCTACCCTGATAGCCATCAGCTATCGGAAAGACATTCACCATTGCTAAGAGGTTTCTCCAATAGCTTTAAGTTACACCAAAGGCTTCCAACACAACGAGCTGTCGACAAGATATTTAACTCTCACTAAGACTTCTCACCGAGCCTGCCGAGTCACTCTGATGATCTACCTATCACTCTCTGTCGGTAAGACATTCACTGTTCGCTAAGACGTCTTCCCGAAACATTAGGTTTATCCCAAAGATATCAACACATACACTGTCGGCAAGAGAATAACACTTCGCTGAGACATCTTAGCGAGATCCTTCAGTTTCATTGAAGATCACAGTCGCCAAGAGTCTCACTGATGCACGATTGAATGGCCTATCGGCCAGAGGTCTCCCGATCACTCTGATGTTATAACGAAAAAATCATGCTATAGCGATAGACTCCACAGTACAACCTTTCGGCAAGACAATGGTAAGGTCACAGCGACCTGTTCAGAAATGAATAAAGCAAATTGCTAGTCAGCTAGACATGGAACATGTCACACAGACTTGGTACTCATGGAGGTTTCAGCCTGTAATGTTTGAGGCACATATTTCCAACAAGATGTAACAAATGGAGATGTATGTACTATTAGGGAACTCTGTGTAGGTACTCCAAATGGTATAGTTGTAGTCACTTGAGTTATAGTGGCACTAGTAGTCGTCGTGGTTGTCCCTTGGGTATGTGATTTGTAAGGTACAGATTTCAAACCTACGAGGTAACTTGGCATCTTCTGATAGCAATTTAGCTAAGTATCGTTGAGGATCATTTTCTAGGTAGTCATCTACAAAGGAGGAAAACTCAGGGTTTTGTGCAGCAGCATCTATGTCTTCCACTACAATGCATCCTTGTGAGTCTCTAGTGGTGAATTTGTCTAAGAAAGTTTTGTGAAGTCTCAATGAGGATGTCCCTTGAAAGGGGTTTGAGATGGATTGATGAATTCATTTGGGTCGGCCATTTTTTCTCTTTCTTTCCTTTTAGACCTTGTTTCAACCATGTAAGATAAGCTCAATATGTAAGTGATGCAAAAACTAAGTCTATGGATGGTATGAATCTAATCTATGTTTTGGGATTTTCTGGATATAAGGAATGAATGCAACTATTTTTTTGGTATTTTCTTGCAAATAAGGAATGTCTAAAATGATGTTATCCTAGGATGACAGTGTCTAAATATGGAAAAGTCTTAGTAAGCTTCTAAGGAAATCTATTTTGGAAGACTCTAAAAGAGGTTACCAACCACCTAAAGTTTAACCCAGCTTTCAATTTAGTTTCAATAAGGAACATTCATAGGACTAGGACCAAAAAATAAGGTGAGCTCCAAAACTAGACTGATGAGCTGGAAGAACTCATGTGTAGGACAAAAGATATGATGAAAAATGATTAGGTTCAATGACAATGTTCATTGAAGCATGGGTTTATCCAAAGTGTGGAAATTTGGCCTATTCTAAGATCTACAAATGATGATTTTCCTAAAATTTTGATCTATTTGAAGGTAATAAAGACTACTAAGATGAACATAAGATTTACAACTAGGATGCCTATTGCTATGACTAAATGATACCTAAAGGATGCAATCTTGCAAAGTATGAGAAAACTTTCTAGTTTCTATCAAAGGATCACTGTAAAAGGATAAATTAGAGAGTGGTGTGACTATTTGGTTTTAGACTGTGACAGTGAATTTTGGTTTTCTGGTAATCAGGAAAATGCATTGTAGGATGATAGATGCGTCTCAAAAATTGGAAATTGTGGTTCCTAATGTTAGATGCGGTCTACTAGTAAACTGATGACTAGGGTTTGTGATAGGTAGATGCGACTCTATACCAGGCATATGTGACTCACTATATCATATGCGGTCTTTTAGACTCAGGCTGTGTACTGGTAAACAAGGTTCGGGTCTATGACAGGGCATATGTGTCATTCCAGACTACAAATGTGACACACTATCAGATGTGTCACAAAGGGTTTCAAATGCGGTTTTCCAGTATCAGAGGTGCTAACATAATTGACATATGCGACTTGGGATATCAGATGTGGTGTTCTGGTAAGTAGATGCAACTAACTGGGGTAGATGTGGCTTACTGGTAAATAGATGCGACTCAATTTTTTTGTAAATGATAGATTGGAGTCAGTTTTGAAAGATGTGATTTTATGGTTATCAGTTGTGATTCATTTTGATAGTTGTGAGTTTTTGGTTAACAGTTGCGGTTTTTTGGTGAATGGCAGATTTGACTAACTCTGTTTGTGATCAAGTTTTGGAAAATAAAGACAATCAGAAAAGAATGTGTTTCAAGTTTGATGAACATGAATATGTATAAATCCAAAATACAAGTACAATCCTAAGGCTGGTTGTGACAATATCTACTGAGTTCTCACTTGGGTTTCCCCAGCTACACTTATTCAGAGCGGATGATTAGAATCTTGACCCCACTGGCTCCACTCCATGGCACTCACTTCTCCAAGGCAGCAAAGATTCATTACCCATGAAACTCCCATGGCATACTTTTCATCTCTACTAAGAACCACATGAACGTGAGACTGCTTCAGAGGTCTGACCTCTTCAACCAGCAAATAGAAGGTTTTTGGTTAACTAAAAACAATTGGCTCATAGTAAAGGAACTCGTTCAAGTGGCTATGCATGAGGAAAGATACAATGATCTTGTCTGCATAACAAATTTGTACTTGTAATCCTAAGCTTTCTAGTAGGATTCACATTTGTATACCAATCGGGGGTAGATTGGCTAAAAAGCTTCGTTGTCGGTTTGAGTCGCCTTGGGTGAGTACTTCTTCCCACCAAGGAAAGCCCAATTTCTAGAGTCAATAACTACTTGTGCACCCAGGATTGCATGTAAGTGCGCAAAGGGAGAGGATACTTTAATTATTGAATCAGGTATTAAACTAATAGATTGTGCAAATGCACCAAACACAAAAGACAGTGATTAATTTTAAGCCCAAATGAAAATTTTCTAATCTATTCAAACAATTTGTTTCAAAATAGTCTTCAACACACATCCTGCAAAACAATTCATCAGTATTTTCAAATTTTTCTTTGGCTATCATTCTGCAAAAAGGGTTTGAATACTTTTCTTCTACGAAACATCCTGCAAACACTATGTTAACTCCTCAAGAACACACATTGCAAATTCAAATTCAGTCGTAATCAAAACTACAATAAAAATTGGAAATTGGAAATTTGGACTCAAAAATTATACCAGCCAGATGCGTCATGGGTTTCACCAGTCAAATTTTTCATAGAAGACTACAGATGCATCGTGGGTTGTCAGATGTGTCACTTTACTCATCATATGCGGCTCGCAAGGTCAATTGTGTTGTTTTGTGTGTCAAATGCATCGAACCGTAAGATACCTACAAAAAGGAATAAAATTTCTATGGATTTTTATGAAGAGCGTGTCTTCACATCGGGTTCACCAATGTAACACATGAAAACAAGAAAGATCAAAGAACACACAAATGCAATAAACTCTAATGTAAACTAAGTTAACAACAAAGAACAATGGAAAGCTAAATACGTAAATAACAGAACCATCTCATCAAATATCTACATAATTTCATGCATAACCTCGATTGTCCTCCATTTTGTCATTTGTAGTATAATTGCCCTCAGATTTATCTATGCAAGTATAGCCTATGATAGTGATTTAGCAAAAAATCAAAGATTCAGATAATAGATTGCTTCCAAAAGTCATAAGATTTCAGGAGAAGTAACAATAATGAAGGTCAAGCTAATTTATAGAAAACAAGGTTTTCGAATGACAGGCTCATATTGAAAGATAGACAAATGATTTAGATTGAAAGATTCAACATGCATTAAGATTAGTGTCAGTAATAACGTGAGTGATAAAGCATAAAAGGTGGGAATTCAAATTAAATAATAATTTAATCTTTAGTTGAAAGTGTTTGAAACTTAGAAGAATAATGATCGCATGTAAATATGAGGATTAGCATGGAGGAAACGGTATGTTTGAATGCACAAATTAATTAATTAATTAATTAAAGCTATTTAATTAATAAATGTGTGCACGCAGAAGAATTAAAACAAGATAACTAACTGATTAAAACAGAGAGTCTATTTGTTAGAAATAGACAAATATTAGATCAGGAGATAACGAACTAATTTAATTAAATCTCGAGTTAAGTAGTGAATGAATAATTAGATAACTAGGAAATTATACAATCACGGAAGAATATGCCAAGAATAATTCTTTTTATGAATTAAATGATTATTTAATTCAACATTCAAAATTTATGGATTAAATTAAATAAATTAACATTTATTTAATTGACTTAGAAAAGATTTAAAGTATAAATAATTAAATAATTAAAGTGTTTATTTAATTATAGTTGAAAGTGTGATAAGAATAAATTAAACAACAATTTATTTAATTTAGAAAGAGGATAAAATGAATTAGCGATGTAATTAAATAGATAACATTTATTTAATTTATCGGGATTGAATAATGATTAAAAAAAATGAATTAACTAAATAATTAAAGTTATTTAATTAATAGAAGAATAAAGGTTAAAATGAATGAATTAAATAAATAAAGTTATTTAATTAATAGATGGGAAAGTACTTTATAACATAATTAAATAATTAACATTATTTAATCGTGACAATCAAGGTATGAATTATGAAGAAATAGGCTTAGACCAATGTTTAGTGTCTAGAGGTTCAATAGTAATAACTCTAATTATATGCCCATAATTTTGACCACTTAACATCAACACAAACCCCATATATATTTTCTTCAAGTCAAGGCTACCTAACTTTAAGGATTTTTTTCTTTCCTACTCCCAACTATGAAAAGATCCTATTTGTCAAAATGACTATACAAGACAAAAGAATGATTTTCTTTGCATATTTCTCAATTTAAGCATCACTATCACCCTAGGATTTTATCCACTAGTTAATTTGTATGAATGAGTACTAATTTTCTTAACAAGGTGATACAAATAAATTCAAATCAAAACCCTTAGCCACTACAACAATCCTTTGTTATTATTTTTATTTATTTTTATTTTTGCATTCATATCTTAGTACCCTAATCTACAGTGCTTCTTAAGTTCTATTTATTACATTCACCTATATTTTAGCTTATAACTAAAACACTCATAACTACATAGCTAAGAAATTTAACTTTCTGAAAACAAAAACTTAATAAGTGACAATATCAAAGCAATACAAATTACTAATTCATCAATGCATGCTTATGTCAGTAGTCTCTCATTTGAAATTAACTATTAAAATTAAATCTAAATTTCCTCAAAAATGATGCATCAAGTTTGTGTGTGTGTGTGAAATGTGTAAAGTTAGTAAATCAACACAAAACTTAATGAAACAAATTATATTAAAGATTCAAAGCAAAGAAGCTACCTCTAAATTTCCACAAAACAAATCTTTTAAGAACGTCTCATTGTCCTCTATTCTTTAAGATTCCTTTAACCCTTTGGCCCTCAAATTTCTATGTGCACAAAGGCTATTAGAATGACACTTAAGAAATGAGATTAGTATTCAACATGCAAGCCAACTAAGTTTCTACATGCAACTATACGATGGAAAGGATAATGGATACTATGATGAATGGATGATGGTGTTTATGATGAATGGAAAAACGGTGGTGGATACAATGGTAGTGATCTATATGATGCTATAAATGATTCTACATATGCTCAAATGCAAATTATGGAAAACTAAAATGATACTCCATATGCTCAAATGCTAACTATGAAAAAGATAATCTAAAATGCAACTATGATGCAAAGGATGACATAAAATGAAACTATGAAGCAAAGTGTTAGTCTAAGATTTAACTATGATGAAAAACATGATATAAAATTTAACTATAAGACTCCATAATTCTCCCAAGCTCAAACAATATTCCTGCATGATAACTCTATTCAAAAGTGGATGCAAAATATAATGCCAAAAGGTTGTATTTATAGCCTTTTCCAGGCATCTGGTGAGGTGGAAACAATCAACAGTCCAGATTCAAACAAGAAGGATGAACGGTGGAGATGTAGAGAATCAAGATGTTGTCCCCTTGACCAAAGACAACATGTCATTTGGACGGAAGAATCTCTTGACCAATGGGCAACATGCCATTTGGATGGAAGACTCAAGTGTGGTAAGAAAAGACCATGTGTTTGAAAATTGGTGGAAGTGTGTGAGGAATAAGCCATGTGCTTTTAAAAATTGGTTAGAAGATAATTCTAATTAAAAATTAGAATTAATTAATTTCATGTGACCTTGGTGAGGTGGCACAAAAAGTTGTAGACATGTGCTTGAATTCCTAATCAAGATTAGTGAAGATTAATTAAATAAAACAAGCTTATGGAAATTTGTTTATTTAATTAATTTAGAAGAATATGATTTTAGATTTGGAGAATTTAGAATATGAACAATATAAATAAATTGAGAATTTATTTATATGTAGTTGAAATATTAATTAAATAGTTGGTATTTAATTAATTAAATGTGATGACCGATTTTAGGTATATACATTTTTCCCCTCTTTGAAGTAATGTGTTTACACGTTGCTTCAAAGAAAAATTTGATACCGATGCCCAGAAAAGTTTTTTTTTCGATGCCCCAGACGTTGATTTTCAGGTACTGACAGATATATGCCCCCTTGAGAGATAAATCGGTGAATTTTGGATTTTTGATGATTTTTTGATGATTTGATGATTTTGCAATGATGCGATGATGATGCAACGTTAAACCAATGATACTTTGATAATAGACACAATTTATCTCTCAAATTTTGATTCCAAGCTTGCTCCTTTAATAGTTTTGATTAGTTAAAGCCCATTTTTGGTAAAAAAAGAAATAAATCCCACCATAATTCCCTCCATTAACCTTTATAAAGGTAAAAAGGGGGAAAAGTGAATTCATTTGCACATTGTGAGTTTGGAGAATTTGGAGAGTGGAGAGCTAGAGGAAGATGGGGATCCCATATCACAGGCATCGTTTCAAGCACGTTCGCCACCATGGTCGCCCTACTACAATTGGACCTCCAGTATGCATTACGAGAAACCTCCTTTAGTCATTTTCCTTCCCTTTTTTGGTGTTTTAAACTTGGTAGATAGGTGTTGTAGGCTATTTAAGGTCATTTTTGCACTTTTGGGGGGGTACTTTTGATGTTTTGGAGTTATTTTTGGGTGTTTCTGAGAGTTTTAGCACATCTTGTGCCTGAAATGGCGCATTTTGCTGATTTTGTGGCACATTTTGCTGATTCTATGGCGCATTTTGTTGTCCTAGGGGTGTTTGCAAGGTGTTTTCAGAGTTTTCCTTTGTTGACTGCTTTAGCGGAGAGGTGGCATAGTGACCACAACACCTTTCATTTGGATATTGGGGAGATGATAGTTACTCCTGAGGATTGTATCATATCTTGCGGATTCCAATGGTTGGTGAGATAGTTGTGTATGACAAAGGAGAGCAAGGTGGGACCGATGCCTTACGTAGGATCTTCTGAGATGATGGTGTTTCAGGAAATGCAATCCCCTGGTAGGAGATGATCGAGAGATATGATCCTCTACCATGTGGTTTTTCCAGGTTTGTTGGCGGATTCCTTTGTCCTGACCGCAGGTCAAAGGGATTAGTGGTCAGCTGGGGTTGGGTTTTGGAGTGTATGATGTTGGAGGGGACCAGATATGCATGGGGTTCATGTATGTTAACCCATTTGTATCATGATTTGTACCAAGTTGTTTATTGTGGGGGAGCGAGTCTCTCTTCTGGAGTTACGTTGTTGCAATATGGGCATGGGAGCATATAGCAATCACTTGGCCAGCGGGAGATAGATAGCGACCAGTGGGTAGACCTTATGTGTTCAGCTACACTGGTCCTTTTGTTTAGCATAAGCTAGGAAAATTAGAGTATTGGAAACGTGCCTTAGATGATCTGGAGACCATGACATGGCGCCCTTACTTGGATTGTGAGGTGTGGCTAGAGGATCAGGTATAGATTCCATACATGTTGCTATCACGATACTTGATGGGACAGACACATTCTATAATTGAGAGATATTTGAATCTATGGGTTTTTCGTCAGTTTGGACAAGTTTAGGAGATTCCTTAGGGGGTTTCCCATTATGCACGGTGGCAATAGGATGTGACAGAGTGGGGTCCCACTATTTCATATGGTGTTGCTCGTACTGAGGATTATACATTGGCGCCAATTGTGTGAGATTATGCTCCATAGGTTGTAGATGCAGGGATGACAGAGGATTATTCTAAGTATTTCTACACACATCCCTTACCAATATTATCAATCTTGATGAGCGAGTTCCTCCATTTGATGATGATGACAGGGCACTGCCTCAGACACCGAGACAAAGGGGGGATCGAGAGGAGGAGGAGAGTGATAGTGGGGATGGAGGGGATGATGATGGAGCTAAGGGTGGTGGTGGTGGTGGTGGTGGTGATAGCTCAGGTGCAGGAACATCAGGTGCAGTTGGTAGTCACATTCTATATTTTGTAGTTCCTAGACATAGGAGTACTATCGTACCTCAGCTGGTGATTCCTAGGATTTGGATTGGATTCCCCTCTCATCAACAACAAGCATAGATAGATGCATTACAAGCACAAATTTAGACTCTTTAGGGTTAGTTAGTGCAGGCTCAGGCATAGATTCAGACATTGACAACTGAGAGAGATGTAGATAGGCAATAGATACAACAGGTACAAGCATAGGTTCAGACTCTTCAAGGTCAGTTAGTGCAGGCTCAAGCACAAGTTTAGACACTGACAGCTGAGAGAGATGCAGCTAGGCAGCATGTACAATAGGTATAGGCACAGGTTTTCAGACTTACTATAGAGAGGGATGTCGTGAGACGACGAGCAAAGTAGGTCGAGGCCATTACTGAGAGATTACAGCAGGCTACAATAGCTGTCGATACATCTGATTATTTCAAAGAGATTTGGCACACTGCTCAGGAGGCTCAGTTTTACAGGGGTAAATATCATGAGGTGGTTCCCCCCAGCAGTGAGAGAGCTTTGCACAGTCTCAATCTAGCAGGTCCCAGTCTTGGATTGTTAGCATGGGTGTTACACAGCCATTTCCTGGAGTTAGGAGAGATCCTAGTGCAAGTCCGTCAAGTGGAGGAGGTATTGGTTCTGTGATGCCAGCACCATCTAGGGGGAGCACGACATAGCTCTGGTTATGATAGCATATTTTGATGTACGTTGGACATGATGTATACACTGTTGTGACATTGATGATGTACTTCTTGTTTTTAAACTTTACGATACAGTGCCATTTTGTTATTGATGTATCTTGTCATACTTTTGGATATCCTTGTACACTTTGACATTATGATTTTTGAGGTTATATGATATGTGGTGATGATTATGATCTATGTGTTGATATGATGATAGATTTCTATGATGCATTTAATTTCCATATTATGATGATGATTATGATATGCATTTAATTTCTATGTTATGATGATGATATGTCATGTGATGGATTTTATATTTTTATACTTTTTCGATGCAAATAAATGATGTAATGAATGAATGAATGTGTATATGAAATGATTGTGTGATGGTACCTAATTCTATGAGAATGTATGCAATGATGATATGATATGATAATGCAAATTCAGACTGTCATCAGTGATACTTTCTAGTGCATGTCTCGCAACAATTTACATAGTAATAATGATCAACTCATAAATAGCAGACAAAAAAAAATCATATTCTTTCCTAGCTCCTCTAGTTCGATACATCATCAAGGGGCTCCAGAGATATGATAACAAAAATCCAAGTACAACAATTGAACATTTGTGTTTAATGTGATAAACCCATGATTCATAAAGAACATCATCCATTTGAAGTTTGCTTTTGGTTTGATTTGGTTGTTTTGATTTGGGTGTTTGATGCATTTATGTTTGTGTGATTGATGTTCAATGTTGAGTTGCACTATGATCATTGTTTTGCATTATGTTATACTATTTTTGTTTATCTGTTGGTTCAAGCTCAAAGTTTATTTTCCCCCAGTGAGTTCAAGATTTTTCCCCCAATCTAGGGTGGGACACGACCACAATGCCAAGATATGTACATGGTACTTTCCGAGGATAGGAAAATGGATGGCGAAATCAAATGGTGAAAGTGAATGGTTGGCATGCTCAAATATATGGAAAATCTAACCTATCACAAATAGCGCCTATTGTTAGGTTTTCACTACTTGTTTTTATTGCACTTTTTCAGATTTTATGATTTTTTTTATCTTTTCACTTTTTTTGTATTTTATTTATTTTTTTATTTATTTTTGTTACCAAGATGCCTGTTTGCCAAGTTTTTATTAAGGAAAACATTTTTTCAAGACATTTTTTGATGTTTTTGGTATTTTTTAGGACCTTTTTTTGATGCACTGGATGATTCAGGTGTAGAACTTCTTAATATGCAAGCTATTGAGGGGTTCATCAAAAAAATCCCCTTCTGGTGTGGACAACTGATATGATTCTGATCCGAAGGCTGACACAATGACAAAGGGACCTAGCTAGTTTGGTTCAAATTTCCCCTTCTTCTCTCGATCTTGTTGATTACAGGGATTCTCTTTCAAGACTAGATCACCAACCTGAAATGTTCTAGGCTTGACTCTGTGGTTGTAGCTTTTGGATATCCTCTATTGATATGCTTTCAGGTGATCCACTGCATGTTGATGATGCTCATCCAATAGTTCCAATTCTTGTAACCTAGACACTTTGTAATCCTCATATGAAATGATCCCTTTTAGTGACACACAGAGTGATGGTAGTTCAACCTCAATAGGTAGAATGGCTTCTGATATGTAGACTAGAGCATAGGGTGTAGCTCTTGTCAAGGTATGGATGTTGGTTTTGTAAGCCCATAGAGCAGGGTTCAGTTGCTAATGCAAGTCACATCCAGCATCATTGATAATTTTATTTAATATTTTTAGGATAGTCTTGTTTGAGGCCTTTTCCTGGCCATTTCTGTGAGGATAATATGGTGTAGAAAACTGATGTTGGTTGTGAAATTTCTCACAAATTTCTTCAACGTCTTGATTTTTGAAAGGTCTATCGTTGTCAGTGATGATGGATTGAGGGATTCCATACTAATAGATGGTGTAGTTCAGAATGAAGGACGAGATTTGTTTTCCTGCGATGGTGATTAGAGGGACAGCTTCAATCCATTTTGTGAAATACTCAGTGGTTGTGATAATGAACTTGTGTCCATTTGATGAAGATGGATGAATCTTGCCTACGAGGTCCAATCTGCACTGACAAAAGGGCCATGTTGATGCAAAAGGTTGAAGTTCCTACATTGATGTGTGGATAAGATTGCCATGAATCTGACACTTTTGGAATTTCTTGGCCAACTGAAAAGAATCCTTCTCCATAGTCGGCCAGTAATATTCCAGATAGAGGAGTTTCTTAGCTAAGGCTAAACCACTCGAATGAGTTCCACAAACACCTTCATGTACTTCCCATAAAGTTTTTTCAAACTCATCACGTTCCAGACATCGGAGGAGAGTTTCGCCAAGACCTCGTCAATACAAGACATCCGTGATAATGGTGTGTCAGGTGGTTTGGCAAATGAAGTTTCATTTTTTATTGCGAGATAGGTCAAGAGTGAGGGTGTTATCTTTTAGGTATGTATATATTTTCCTAAAGAGGGAAGTGTCAGCATCAACTAGATGGTAGATAACTTGGGACTCAGGGTTTTCATAAGATGGGTTGAATAGTGTTCCACCATGAACTTGTAACGGGCTCATTTCTCTAGAATCTACAAGAGAGAAGCAATGGTCGACATGGCATCAGCGGCTTTGTTGTCAATTCAAGGAATCTACTCAAATATTATTTCCAAAAAGTACTTTTTAAAGTCATCAACCATTCTTTTGGAGGGAATCATCTCATCATCCTTTGTTTTATAGTCATCATTTACCTGATTAATGACTAGTTGTGAATCTCCATAGACATGTAACTCTGTGATCTTCCACTCAACTACTACTTTGATTCCAATGATTAAGGCTTTGTATTCAGATGTGTTGTTGGTGCAAGGGAACATCAATCTGTAGGACTTTGGAATGGTATGTCCTTATGGTGAGATAAACAAAATCTTGGCTCCTAATCCATGTTGTGTATGAGAATCATCAAAGTACAAGACGCATTGTTGTGTGGATACTGTTAGGACATCAGCATCTAGAAACTCAATATTCATGGGATGATTGTCTTGTAATGGTGCTTCAACTAACTGATTTGTGATTGCTTTCCCTTTGATTTTCTTCCTATCAACATATTGGATATCAAATTCACTCAGCATCATGACCCACTTAGCCAATCTTTTAGTTAGATTAGCTTTGCTAAGAAGGTATTTTAGGGGATTTATCTTGGCTATTAATTTGATGGTATGGGTGAGCATATAATGTCACAATTGTTGGGTAGCAAACACTACTACCAAACAAGCCTTTTCAATGAAGGTGTAATTGATCTCATAGTCATTTAAGGTTTTTTTGATATAATAGATTGCCCTCTCTTTTCCTGTTGAATCTTGTACAATAAAATTAGCTTTCCTTCTGCTTGTGGTATCAAGACAGGTGGATTCATCATATATTGTTTCAATTGATTGAAGGATCCTTCACATTTTTCATCCCATCAGAAAGATACATTCTTGTGGAGAAAGTGGTTGAAGGGGTGAGTTTTGTTAGCCAATTATGCAATAAACCTCCTGGTAGATTGAAATCTTCCTTGCAAGGATCTGAGTTGGCTGATGTTTTTAGGAGGAGGCATTTCCATTATGGATTTGACCTTTACAGGGTCTACTTGAATGCCTTTATCCAACACAATGTACCCCAAAAGTTTAGCTGATGTTACACTGAATACACATTTCTTGGGATTTAGTCTCACATTGAACTTCTCCAATCTGGTTAAAATTTTGTCTAGAATTTCTAGGTTTCCTTCTCTGGTGTAGGATTTTTCCAACAGATCATCTACATAGTCTTCCATAAAAGTGTGCATCATGTCATGAAAGATGGTGGTCATTGCTCTCTAATATGTGGCTCCAGCATTTTTCAACCCAAAAGGCATTACATTCTAGCAGAAAGAGCCCCAAGGACATGTGAAGGTTGTTTTGTCTTGATCTTTAGGTGCTATCTTTATCTAATTATACCCTGAAAATTCATCCATAAGTGAGAGAATTTCATGTCCAACAATCAAGTCTACAATGATGTCAATGTTAGGTAGAGGAAAATCATCTTTTGGGAAAGCTTTGTTGAGATCTCTAAAATCTGTACAGATTCTTATGCTTTTGTCTGGTTTGTAAATAGGTACGATGTTAGAAATCCACTCAACATAGTTGATTGGTCTAATGAATCCAACATCCAATAACTTCTTCAATTCTTCTTTTACCAATATGGAAATATGTGGATGCATTTTCCTTAGCTTTTTCTTGATTAGTTTTACCCCTGTTGGTAGTGATAAGTGATGCATGATGAGTTCTAGATCAATTCCTGGCATGTCCGCATATGACTAAGAAAAATTGATTTGTCTTTCTGTGAAGGATTTGATGAAGTTCAATTTTTCCTGATCTGTCAGAGATTTTCCCAGATGGACAATCTTTACTGTTTCTTCATTGCTGATATTGATAAACAGGGTGGGTTCAACCAATACTTTAGACCGTTCCTAAAAGTGTTCAGGGAGTGTGTCAAATCTTCCATCCTTTGGTGCCTTAGAGAGGTTTTCACTGTTGGATACGCTATTTCTTTTTACTTTTTCCAGATCTGATATTGCCATTGAATGGTTTTCACCATTAGATCTATTCCCTGTATTATTCATTTTGTAGCTAGAAAATTTGACACTCTCCTGGTTGGAAGCTTCATTACGATGTTCAATGGTGGAATCTATTTCAGGATTGTCAGAACAAAGGAAGTTGACAATGGCTTCATCGTTTGAAAAGATGGGGATGTCAGACAGCTGAGTTTGATCCCAATCTATAAGTTTGGGATGTACCAGGGGTAAAGAGTCATTGGATTGGTTAAAGTCAGATGTAGTAAGGGTCCCAATGGTAATGTCTTTAGATTGTCCAATAACGAATTCAATGTTTATAAGGTAACTCTCCTCTGAATTATCTATTTCACTCTGAGCCTGATCATCTTCACTAGAGTCATCAATGTGTTGTGATCCTATTTCAAGCAGTCTATAACTTGGAATTTGACCCTCCTCATGTATGGGTGTATAATTTTGGACCACATCAATTTCCTTTATCTTGAAAAGACTCTTCAGATAGCGTATCCCTATTCATTTGAATCAGTTTCATGACTATCACTAGCTTGTAGTTGTAGGATTCTTTCAACAATTTTATTGTCTAGTTTCTTCTCTTGATTCTTCTCTATACCCCAATCCTATTTTATCCCTAGCCTGCATTGTGATAGGTTGTATCGGTTCTATGATGCCTTCTTTCCTTTTACCAATAGGACCTTTTTCCCTCGTATCCCATCTTTTCCATGATTGTCTTTCCTTTTCCATACTGCTCTATCTGTACACTTGAGGTGGATGCTTGTGATGATTCTTCATCTTTGTACAACCAGTTTAAAACCTCTTTATCATCTGACTTATCCACTAATGTGCCTGCTCTTACAAAGGTTCCATCAAATAGGGTGGTGGGTTGTGATGATTGATGTCTAGATGTTGATGGTTGTCCATATGACTTTGGAGAAGATGAAAGTTGTGATAAACATAAGGATTGCTGAAATGAGTATTCCCCCATGCCTTTGTCTTTCAATTGGATCTTGGAAACTTGTTTTGATAAGGATTTTGAGTTGACCTTCCTGATTTTGTGTAGGATTTGATGTACTTTCTTTATTTGAGGGATTGGCATCACTGATATCCTTATCCTTTGATTGGTCCCTTTTATCAACCCATTTTGAGAAGGAATTTAGTTGTTTCCCATCATTTGATAAACACTGAGTTGGAGCTTTCATGTTGTGTGGTATAAAAGTATCCTGGGTAGTCTTGAGGGTGTTACAATATTAGGGGTTGTTTGAGTCAGCTACAATAGTGATTTCATGTCCATTGAAGGGGAACTTCAAACACTAGTGATATGTGGATGGTGTTGCTTGCATGTCATGAATCCAAGGTCTTCCCAAGAGTATGTTGTAGGTTAATTTTTTGTCTAACACCTGGCATACTATATCTCTGACAAATAATCCCACTTGAATAAGTAGCACTATCAATCCTTGCGAAGATCTCTCCTCGTCATCATATGCTTTTATTATGATTTTCCTCCTAGGATCAATAGCATTTTCTGAATAGCCTAGTGCACAGACAAGTTTCAAAGTACAGATATTTAGGCCAGCTCCTCCAACTATTAGGACACGTTTAATGTGGTGCTCATGGATTAGGACCTCAATGTGTAGGGCAGCATTGTGGGGTTGATTGATAGATACATCATCATGTTCAGAAAAGGATAAGCAATGTGGTGCAGTCAAATGTCCCGCCATAGTCTAGAATTGTAAAACCTCTAGATTGTTTGGTACCGTGGTGGAAACTAGAGCTTGTTCCAAGATTTCCTTGTGAGCAGGTGAAATCTTGAGAAGTTCTAATATGGATATTTGTGCGGGTATCTTCTGCAACTGATCCACTATGTTATATTGAGTCACAGGGATAGCAATTGATTTGGACGTGGAAGGGGTAGCTCCTTTCAATTTTACCTTGGCTTGTCCTCATGTGATTGCATTGACGGGTGTGTTGTCTTGTTGCTCTCTGATTTTAATAACATTGATTTGATGTGAGGTAGTTTCAACATTATGGTGATGATTTTCAATTGCAATGATGTTTTGTCATGTTCAATGGTGTTATCATTGGTTGAGTTATCATTTGCAATAAGATCTAATTTTTCATGGGTTGGATCATCAACCACCTCAATATGTAGAATGGTGATGTCATAGACATATTTTATGTTTTTTCCCTTGTTATTTGATGACAAGGACTCTCCTTTCTCATATTTTCATAGAGGGTTCTTGAATGCCCCATGATCGTTGTTTTTTTGGAGTCCTTCTACAAATATCATTATGTTTTCAATTAGATCTTGTATCAAGTGCTTCAACTGCATGCAGTCATTGGTTTTATGTCCCTTGTTGCGATGAAAGTCACTGAAGTGAGCATCATTCCACCATGGAGTATTAACTTGGGGTTCCCAATTTTTTTCCTCTAGTAACATTATGACTTTAGCTTCAATAAGTTCCTTTAATTTTGATTCTAACGATTGTCCCAAAGGGGTGAACCTCCTTCGATTTGTTCAATATGATGATGTTCTAGATCCAGCATTACATTGATTGTTGCTTTGGTTGAAATTTTGGTTATTGTCTTGGTTGTTGCTTTGGTTGTTTCCTTGGTTGCTTCCTTGGTTGTTGGGGGTATTTTTATTCTAATTATTTTTTATGGTGGCTGCAATTAGGTTGAATATAGGTTTTGCATTTTGAATTTCAATTGCACCATCATTGTTTCCAATGTTCTTGTTTCGTTGCCAAAACTTGGGTTTGTCACCACCATTGTAATTGTTGGAGTTTGATGAGGTTTTTTCATTGTATATCTTGATGACTCCTCTCTTGACTAAAGCCTCTTCGACTTTCATCTTGTTTTCAATCAATTTTTCAAAGGTTGGGGGACATTGTAATTCCAAACTATAACTCATCTCATCATTGAGGTTGTCAATAAAGATTTCTATCTTTTCCTTTTTAGGTATGAGAAGAGAGTATCATTCAAATAACCTTCTCCATTTTTGTAAGAATACAAGGAATGATTCACCCTTCTTTTGTTTCAAGTTACAAAGATCTTTCATGGTGATGTCATGTTGGATGTAAGAAAATTGAGTGATGAACTTGTTGACTAATTCCTCAAAGGTGTTTATTGGTGGGGTGAGTTTCGAGAACCATTCAAGACAATTTCCACCTAAGCTTCTTGGGAATAATCTCATCAAATATGTTTCCTCATATGAAAATTCAAGACACATGGTCCTAAATTCCCTTGCATGGTCTATCAGATCGGTTTTGTCATTGTATTTGTCATACTTTGTGAACTCGCAATGTTTGGGAAAGGGGATCATGTGGATACTTTGATCAAATGGATATCGAGAAATGTCTTGGATCAAATATCATTTTGAGGTTCCCCTTTGCATATCAAGAATTTTTTGTTGAAGGTTCTTCATTTGGTGAGTTAGGGAAACCACTTGTTCAGTTTTTTTTTGGGTTGTTTTGGAGGTGCTTTCAATTGATTCACGTCAAAGTCGTCGAGTAATTTGACACCTTGTTTAGCTAGAATAAGGAGGTAATTTTCCCCATTTGTTTCAAAAATATTTTCTAAGCATTTGTGGAAGTTTGGGTCTTGTTCAGCATGTTGGTTAGCTTCCTCGGTTATTTCTTCCCCTTCAGTGTTGTTGAGTCCATGGAAAGGATTCTCTTCAGCCTCTTCCATGGTGTTTTGTGTTTCACTATTTTGAGTTTCAGTGTTTTGAGTCTCAATGATGGGAGTTTCAATGGTTGGATTTTAATGTTTGGAGTTTCAATGTTTGTCTCTTTAACATTTTGATTTTCGAGTCCTTTTTCCTTGAGTTTTTTATTTTGCAACCTTGTTTGAACGGGCATACAAGTGTTATAGTTTAGACTAAACTTTGATCTAAGTTTTGGAAAAGTACCAAGGATTACAACTAAGTCAAATAGAATGACAAATTCTAATGAGACTAAGTTTGATTTGACTATATAGCTTTGTTTCATGATGAGAGGATGATAAATCCTAATGATGAAACTAGGCTTAATAATCAAAGGTGTGATAAATTTGATGATTTTGGTACTTTGAGATGTTAGATCTTGGTTTAGGTTGGAAAATTCCACTTGTAGAGGTCAATTTTAACAAGTTTAAATTCTAAGGTACCTAAGGAATGATTTTGGACTTGAGAAAGTTCTAAAATTTTGGGTTCAAACCATGAAACTGGAGACAAATTTTCTTCCTATACGAGATACTCAAATCTTTGGAAAAGTCATGGATTTTGACAATAGTAAAATGAGTACAAGTTGGGATTGTTCTTTGAAGCTTTTCTGTAGAAATTGAAGACCAATCTCTCTCTAAATTCGTAGAGTGTTGAGAGACGTTTTTGATGTTCTTTTGGACTAAGAACTTTGGACTTTGGTTTCCAGATTTTGATCTTTCGTGAAATCATTTGATAAAGCATATGTTCAGACTCTGTTGCACCTAAGGAATGGTTGAACACTACAAAGAATTCCCGAGATGAGATTGACTGTAGACAGGAGATGAATCTAGGTCACTGGTTTTGTGGTCTACAAAATGTGCCAAAACATAGACAAAATGTGCCAGAACAAGTGCAAAATGTGCCAAAATAGGTGCAAAATGCTTCAAAACTAGTGCAGAATGTGCCAGAACAAGTGGAAAATGTGCCAAAATAGGTGCAAAATGCACCAAAACTAGTGTAGAATGTGCCAAAACAGGTGCAAAATGTGCCAAAACAGGTGCAAAATGTGCCAAAATAGGTGCAAAATGTGCCAAAACAGGTGCAAGATGTGCCAAAACTAGTGCAAGATGTGTCAGAAGGCAGCCAATATGCACTAGAAAAGTTACAAGATGCACCAAACTAGGAGAATAACAATGTTTCTTGGAAGTTTGTTTGATTCTTCAGATTTTCCAGTTAGAGAATTGGTTGTTTTGATGAATGTTTTTCTGAATCAGGGTTTTCACTTTCAATATGTGATGTTTGTGATTGAATTTTTTTTTAAAACATTTTGATAGACACATCAAACAATGTACAATCCTAAGGCTATGAAAGACTATATTCTTTTGGATTCCATGCGGGTTTTACCCCAACTACACTTATTCTTAGCGGATGATTAGATGATTGACCCCACTAGCTCCCCTCCATGGCACTCACTTCTATGGGGCAACTAAGCATCAATACCCATGAATCTCCCATGGCATATTTCTCATCTCTACTAAAAAATGTGATAATGTGGATGCCTTTGCAATGACCATTGCTACACCAAAGAATAGATAAAGGCTTTTGGCCAAACTATAACAAGGGTTCTAGTACAAACATTCCATTCGTGGGGGATAATCCATGCGACAAGAGACCATTGTTGTCCTTCTCGTCGGAACTATCCTTGTGATACTTTCCTTTGTTCAAGTATCCACATTTATATACTGGTTGGAAGTCGCTTGGATTTAGTGTGTTATCGGTTGGGTCATTCCCTTAGGTGATTACTTTTTTCCACAAGTTAGGCCCTCTAAGATAAACAAAAGAAAGCAAGTATACCTGTAGTTTGATCAATCTTTATTCCACATGAATAATGAGAGAACACATGCTATATACTCCACTCACACTCGTAGGTAAACACGAATGGATCTGGCTTTTTGGTCACCCAGTTAAGGGGAGAGCATATGCCTACCATCCATCAAGCATGAAAGACATGGTTTTCATTAACCTTTTAATTAAGCTATGTTCCTAACTTAACCAAAAGGAAACAATTAAATCACTTCCAGCCCTTGCAATATGTCAATAGTTTATATTTGAGTCCTTGACAACGAATGTGGGAAACCTGCAAAACAAAAACATAGAGTATTATCCTTCAGATTTAGTGAAAAATAGGGAAACTGCAAAATGCACCAGAAGAGAGACAAAATGTGCCAATCTGGAAGCAAAATGTGCCAAAACACATGCAATATGAGCCAAAACTAGAGAAAAATGTGCCAAAACACATGCAAATGCGCTAAAACTCAAAAACCATGTTTTGGAACCCTGGTGAAATTTTCTAGAAACTTACAATATGCGCCAGAACAGGTGCAAAATGTGCCACAAAAATAGAAAAATGCTCCACAGAAATAGCAAAATGCGTCAAAACTCTCACGTCTGAACCTGCGAACATAAATTTTCTAGAATTTTTAAAAAAACAGGGCAAGGCCCCACGGTGGGCACCATTTTGTGTGTGTGAAATGTGTAAAGTTAGTAAATCAACACAAACCTTAATGAAACAAATTATATTAAAGATTCAAAGCACAGAAACTACTCTAAATTGCCACAAAACAAATCTTTTAAGAACGTCTCATTGTCCTCTATTCTTAAAGATTCCTTTAACCCTTTGGCCCTTAGATTTCTATGTGCACAAAGGCTATTAGAATGACACTTAAGAAATGAGATTATTATTCAACATGCAAGCCAACTAAGTTTCTACATGCAACTATACGATGGAAAGGATAATGGATACTATGATGAATGGACAAATAGTGGTGGATACTATGGTAGTGATCTATATGATGCTATATATGATTCTACATATGTTTAAATGAAAACTATGGAAAACTAAAATGATACTCCATATGCTCAAATGCTAAATATGAAAATGCTAATCTAAAATGTAACTATGAAGCAAAGTGTTAGTCTAAGATTTAACTATGATGCAAAACATGATATAAAATGTAACTATAAGACTCCATAATTCTCCCAAGCTCAAACAATATTCCTACATGATAACTCTATTCAAAAGTGGATGCAAAATACAATGCCAAAGGGTTGTATTTATAGCCTTTTCCAAGCATCCGGTGAGGTGGCAATGATCAATGGTCCAAATTCAAACAAGAAGGATGAACATTGGAGATGGAGAGAATCAAGATGTTGTCCCCTTGACCAAAGACAACATGCCATTTGGATGGAAGAATCTCTTGACCAAGGGCAACATGCCATTTAGATGGAAGACTCAAGAGTGGGAAGAAAAGACCATGTGTTTGAAAATTGGTGGAAGTGTTTGAGGAATAAGCCATGTGCTTTTAAAAATTGGTTGAATATAATTCTAATTAAAAATTAGAATTATTTAATTTCATGTGACCTTGGTGAGGTGGCACAAAAAGTTGTAGACATGTGCTTGATTTACCAATCGAGATTAGTGAAGATTAATTAAATAAAACAAGCTTATGGAAATTTGTTTATTTAATTAATTTAGAAGAATATGATTTTAGATTTGGAGAATTTAGAATATGAACAATAGAAATAAATTGAGAATTTATTTATACGTAGTCGAAATATTAATTAAATAACTAGTATTTAATTAATTAAATGTGATGACCGATTTTAGGTGTATACAAAGTCTAACCTTGTTTTCAATTTTTAATTTGAGTTCTTGATTTAATTTAAGATGCTAAATAAGTAACTAAATTTACAACTTCTAGAAAATTTCTTTCTTTCTCTTATTTTACCATTGCATTTACAAGAAGGAATTTACCTTTCTTTTCTTAGTTGAGATATATCTTATGCTATCAAGATTGAGTGCTTTTAGTTTTATATGTTCTTTCCATTTTTTTGTTTGTAGTAGATTAATATAATCTATCTTTGTAGATTAAAATATATTTACAAAGAAAAAATTTTCTAGTTTAATCCCCCATGGGTCAAAACCCCCTTTCATAGAGGCACTCCCCCATGCCACCCATGGGTGGCTTGAGCAGGCCAACCCATGGTTAGCTATGGGGTCAGCCCCCCTTAAAACATTTTTCTTTTATTTATTTATTTGTATTTTATTTTACTTTATTAGTAAATTTAAATATATAAACTTTTATCTATTTATTAATTATTTAATACTTATTTATTTATAATATAACTCTTTTGATAATCGATATAATTTATATTATATATATTTATAAATGTAGAATAAATAATATATTTAAAATTAATTATATACATGATATATGTGTAAAGGATTTACATATATATATAATTGTTCATAAAACCCTCTTTTATTTAATTCTTTATTTTTAAATAATTTAAGTGATACTAATATTCAAAAATATGGCATACGGAAAATTCATGTCAGCAATTCACCAATGGAAAATTCACCGCGAACAATTCACCGCCATGACAATTCACAACGCCAAAAATTAACTGCATGATTTTTTGGCGGTTAATTTTCCATGACGGTGAATTGCTAGTGGCGGTATATATAATTTTCATTAACAATATTTTTTTGGTTAATTGTAATATAATTTTTTTCTTGAAAGTTTTACTTTAGTTTGAATTGTCTATATATATATATATATAGTAGTTTAATTTAGATGTCAAGTACATTTTGAATTAACAATTTCATAGTTCGCAATTAATGATTTTTAATGCAACAAGATATCTACTTTTTCCAAAAACCATCACTTTTGCTAACTAATTTCCAAAGTTGACAATATAATTCGCATAGATTGAACATCATTTCCAAACTTTTCACACTTCACGAATTTTGATTGGTGTCCTAAACATATAATAACAAAATTGAGCAACTAATTTGTTTCCTTCACTAAACCAACTTTCATACAACAAGACCACAATGCATTTTATTGAAATATTCTTATGTTTTCTTTTTTTACAAGTATATCTTTTACTATTAATTAATTTTGTATACATAAAAGCCCTATTTATACAACTATACATATATATATAGATATATATTTTCACAAAAACATTCAAATAAACTTAATCTTTCCAAGGTAATTTACTCATATAGAAAAAAAAAAACTAGCACATTAACTCTTTTCTAGTTTACAAATTAAAAACTCTATAAACATCATGATTTCTTAACACCTTATTTATCTTATGTTGGTTGAAAGATTTATCACCTAACTATATATTCTCACACCCAAAAAAGGTGACAAATGTAACCACAGTTGAATCGGCAATCATATAATTCACATACCGATTCTCTACTTATTTTAGAAGGTGGTAACTACCTTCGATTGATATTCAAGGAATAATTTTTAACTTCTGTTGCTTTTAACTAGAAAGAAAATAAAGGTAGGGGATTTTAACTAGAAATATTTAAAGGTATTCAACAATTTCATAAAATAAAACTAAAATATTTCACAATTTGAATGAAATCCAAAATCACCACAAAACCCTTATTCACAGATAAATGATACTATAGTGATGCAACAAATTGAAATAACTATTATTCCAATCATAAATTAAACACTAGCAGAACATTCAATGTAAGAAGAACAAATTCATACACCATAATTCAAATATTATGAATGCACAAATTCCACCATTGTCTTATATACCAAAATAACAGATAGAAAATATTCAAATAACAGAGTTTGTTCTAATGAGAAAATCAAATTTTGCCCAAAAGATCTTAAGCATACTAGTCGAATCCACATTTAAAGCATAAATAGATTGTCTTGGTAACAGTTTCTTGAAAGTAACCGCACCAAATAATTAAAAGAGTTTTAAACTTAAAGAGCCAAAATAAATAAAGTATCATGAAATACTAAAATTAATTATGCATCATCTTCCGCCACTTCAGCTTCTTCATCCTCCAAATTTTCGACAGCTTCTTATTGTGATTGCTTCTCCTGCTCCTTCATCCTGGTTTTGTAATCCATGTACTTGGAAATTATTGCAAGCAATTCTTTGCTTCCTGGAGTAGCAGTAATTTGCAATCTAATTCTTACTTGGGCTAGAGTTGCTTCAAACTCATTCAATGTGTCAGACCTCCTACTCACCTTTGTTTTAAAGGAAGTGAGATAAACCTACAGTCTACTGAGCTTTGAGAAAGATTCTTTATTCATGGTAGCAGGGTCAACCATCTCCTTATTGAATATTTCTCTAAATTTTAGACAAACTTCCTTTGAGTCCAAAATTATTTCATCAAATTCATCAGTTATCTTTACCTTCAAGTCATGAAAATTTCCCTTTATCTCCACTAGCATGTCCAGGTATTTATCAAGTACTACAGAAATCTCTTTTATCAAAGTATCATAGATGTTCAATTTCCACTGTAATGCATTGGGCCATGAAGGATCTAATTCCTTTGGATCACCTACAATTTGTTCATTGACCAGCATCATACGATCCATGAAATCAATTCTTTAATCTCCTACGAGCGCACATAGAGACTAGTCTGATCTTTTCCAATTTGTCATAATTATGCCATCAACTCCTTCCTTTTTTCAACCATTTGAGTATACAAGAGTACAGACTTACTGATAAAGAGGACAATTTCTTCAAGCATATCATCAATCAATTCACTAACATTTTTAGAATAACTCAGATTCTTTATAATTAAATATTGCATTGTGGACTCACCAATGATTCATGCTTGAGAACTTGAGGCTTCACCGGATATAGAAGAAGGTACTATAGAAGAAATATTTTTTTTCAAATCAAGAACCTGGGACTGCACTACCACTTTTTCTTTCCTTTCTTCTTTTACTTGCTTGACCAAAGCATTGACTAAATAGTTAGCATGATATATACCTCCTTGAAGTGTCTTGGGTCCCATATCAACATGTGTGATCTTATAATCAGTTATTGTTATTTCATTTTCATTAAGATCTTTTATGGGATCAGCAATTTCCAACACCTGATTACTAGAATTAGGATTAGTCAATATTCTTGACATCTTCTGAGCTTTCTTTGGTCTTGAAGAAGTTTGCAGCAGCTTTGTAACTATATCTATTCCAACTGTTGTTATAGGAGTGTATTTCCTCTTCTTTTCCATTGCTTTCCTCAACCATACACGAGAAGTTTCAATCAAAGTAGAATTCTTATTCTCTATAGCGATTTCTCTAGTCTCACCAGGAGTAAAAGCTACGTTTTCCATTGGGAAAGAGAGTGCCTCAAACAATAGAGGGAAAGTATTATCTTCAACAATATGCTCAAAAATAGCATCTGGATCTTCAAACACGAGTTTTGTTTGACTAACCTTCTTCTTGGGAGTAGGAGTGGATGGATTGTCTTGCTCACATACAGATTTTAGTTTAACCATCTCTTTTGGTTTCTCCCCATCACCTCTAGATTGTGAATTTGCACTGGAAGATCTTGTAGAAATTCTCCCTGAGGGTATACTAATTGTAATTATCTGAGAAGAACCTTGTTCATTTTTCTGAGAAGATTTGGTTCTTGAGTAGAACCTGCCACCTATCGCCATTTTCCTTCCAACCAATCCTAAGTTCTTTTCATGACTAGTCCAGCAAGTATGTTCATATCCAAGACTTCATCCTTATTCCAGTCAACCTTTTGATGTGATTTATCAAACAACTTCTCATATTTGGGGTCAATAAACACAGAATCATCAATTGTGCCCTCTGGAATCTTGAAAGGTAGACAAAAATCTTGTATTTGTTCAAGGGTTAATCTCATGTGATCTCTTTTTAGGACTTCATTTTCATCAATGCAATCCTCCCAGAAGTCCTTCTAAGCGGGTTGATGTTGATATGAATTCCCTCCATATAAATTTTGCTTAACAAAACCCTTGTTGTCAAAATTATCCCTTATGAACAAATGCGGAAGATTATATTCTGCAAGAAGGCCTTCAGCACATTTGGCCATTTGATTACTTTTACATGTGAAAGATGGAGATGTCAATGGGAAAGGATACCCCTCTTTCCCCATATTCAAGTATTTCACATTCACAATAGCCATTTTTCTACACACTTCCAGGAACACTAACAAATCTTCAGGATATCTCGGTAATTTCAATGGGGCTTTTTCAAAACCACCTATCCTCAAATAGGAAAATGTATCAAACTGAATATAAAAACTTCCAAATTCTAACACTAGAGACATTGATTCAGTAGAAAAATGCACTTCAGGATTCCCATCTAACTTCTTTATAGCTTCCATTAAAAATGCATCAATCATAAAGGAAAAATATCCCATTTCAGCCTCCTTAGTAAACTACGGGTAACACTTATACACAGGCATACGAGAATTTGGGGGTATCTGTGGTTTCAATCCTGGCCAAAATGACCTCTAACTAGCTATAACATATTTTAAACAAGAACACAGGTGAAAAGTAGTTGTTTTCTGAAAATTGACCAATTGTTCATTTAAATGGAAGCAAATTATCTTGGCCCAATTAATGTATATGTTTTCATCATAGACATCCAAAATAAATTCTCATATCTAGTCCTTGAAGGATTCAATTTTTGCATTCCCAATAATACGATGCAATAGAGCAATAGCATCTACAATTTCTCCTTTGAAATGCATTCTTTTGAGTTTAGTGGGTAGTTGTGACTTACCTCTTTTTTTGATTTCAACCACCCTTTGGCCATAGAATTCTTGCACCAACTTTCATTGACCTTGAAGAATTCACCAACTATTGCGACAGACATATCCTTCATGTGAGATTTTTTAGGAATCCTTAGTGTGTGAGAAATAGTTCCAGGGGAAATTCTAGCAACAACAGTCTTGTCCACAGCTTTGATTTCTTGTTTCTCTGGAATATATCTCCTTCCACATGCATCAGTTAAGTCCACATTGAGAATGGCTTATGGAAAACCCCTAGAATGAGCTAATCCACTTTCCAATAACTTCACATCAATAGCAGTCCTCTTATCACTTTCCAGGTGTGCCCAAAATTCGTCCAACTTAAAAGATCCCAACTCAGTGTCTCTCACACCAAGCCAATGATTTTTGATTCCAGACTGCATGAGCTCACAGTACACAGCAAAACACTTGTACACCTGAAGAAATAATTGTAGATGATAGAGATGTTATTGCAAGCTCGACAAAATAGTTTTTTTCCACCTTCAGTTGTGCAAATGATAAGACGTGTGTTTGGTGATGAATTAATATGGCACTTTGTTTAAATCCTTGGTAAAGCAAACCCTAATATTTTCATGCCTTACAAAATCCTTGATATGACATCTCTAGGTCATATCGTATGCCTCATTAAATGCATTGGCGGTGCCTCGAAACATATGGACACACAACATATTACCTTGTTGTGGAAAACTAGAACTTTACAACCTAAAGTTGAGAGTTACGAAGTTATGAGAACCTTTGACTCCCCGACTTCACAATAAACTGACTCACTTGACACCACTAAAGACAAGTCAGGCTATCAGGAAGTTAGGAAAAATAGAAACCCAATGATAGTTAAAAACACATAGTGCCAATGACTTAGGTTTCAAAACTCATAAAATGCACGACAAGATGTTATGAACCATAGAGGAACTGTGACCAAGACTAGAATGAAGGCAAAACTTTCGACTTAGGTGAAAAATAAAGATTGAAGACTAAGGAAGACAAAATTTGAAGGGATATGATACATAATATACCTACAGGTAACATTGGCTCTGAATGGGGACCAGGACTGAAAGGACGTAGAGAATCCAGAAACATGGCCTAAAGCCTTATTCATTGGGCAACGGAGTCAAAACCAAGCAAACCAAAACTGAACAAAACAAATAAAAACTATGTACAAGGAAAAACTTGGTGAAACAATCATTCAAGAAGTTTCAAGTATTTCCCATTATAGGTAAGAGGTAGAACGGTACCATCAGGATAAGCCAAATGATAAGCATGATCACCAACAATCTATTTGATCAAGAAAGGTCCTCTAGAGAGAATCAAACTTTTTATGTGCCCCTTTTTCCTCCCTCCTTTTGTCCCAAAGAAGAACTGAATCACCAACTGCAAAGTCCCTTTTTCTATCCTTTTTATCAAAAACCTTTTTTACCATCTGCTGGTGTTTGGTAATCCTATCTACCACAACCTCCCTTTCTTCCTCTAGCTTGTTCAAATACATATTCGCTTTTCCAAAGCAGTCTGAAATTGCTCATCTTCTATAGTCTTCTGCAAATTAAGTGTTGAAATATCCAATGGTGTAGGAAAGGTGCTATCGATACCATATACTAACTGAAATGGGGACATCCTGATGGCTCTTTTATAAGTAACTCTATCAACCCATAGAGTATCATATAAATTTTTTATGCCATCCTCTTTGATTTTCATCGACCAACTTCTTGATGGTGGAAATTAAATTCTTATTACTTGACTCAGCCTGCCCATTTCCTTGAGGATAATAATCAGACGAATGAGCGAGACTAATACCATGATCATAGTAGAAAAGAGTGATTTCAACAGAAGAAAAAGAACTAGCATTGTCAATGACAATTTTCTTAGGTACTCCAAACCTTACCAAAATATTCTCCTTCAGAAAGTTACACATGCCTCGGTGGTAGTATGTTTCACTGGAATAACCTCCACCCATTTGGTAAAATAATTTGTAGCCATCAATATGTGTGTGTGTCCTACACTAGAACTCGGATTGATTGGCCCAATAAAATCTAGCCCCCATTGTTGAGAGGGCTCATTAATTACCACAGGTTTCAAAGGTAAAGCAACAAGCTATGGTCTGCCAATAAATTTTAAACACTTTTCACATTTTGATACCCAATTATAAGCATCTTTGAACATACTTGGCTAATAAAATCTATGACATAGAATTTTGAAGGTTGTCACAGAATCAGAAAAATGTTCACGACATGCTTCACTATAAAAGACTTCCAATAACCTCTTCTATTGTTCCTTATCAACACACCTCAAGAAAGTCCCATCAACACCTTTTTTATACAAGTTCCCTTCCCAGAGAACATACTTGTTTTCTTTAAGTTTTAAATTCCTCTTTTCTTTTGATGATAAATGTGATGGGAAATCACCATAGTTCAGATAATAAGAGATGTCAAAAAACCAATCATTAGTTGTGCTTGTAAATAGTACCAACGGTAACTCTTCTTCTTCAACTGGTTTACTTTCAACAATCATTTTGGACATTCCCTTTCCCCTTACTAGATTAGTGGGTTTAATATCTAGAACATATTCTTAGATTTGTGCTATCCAAGACCCTCTCTTATTGCAACCAATATCTTGTTGAGTAAGAATACTTTTCACAACAATTTCAGGAACAAAAACAATAGTATTAGAATGAAGAATATAAAACCTAAAACTCTTGAGTGCCTTCACAACAGTATACCCATGTTTTTCAAGAGGAGAATACTTAAGCTCATACTTTTTCAAAGGATTACTCATAAAAGATGGCTGACAAGGTGTGTTCAGAGGCATAATTGTATATGATGAAATCTTTAGTAAAATAAGAATAAACTAAAGTGGGAGAATTTGCAATTGCATTTTTAATGTCCGCAAAATATTTTTTTCCTTCATTGCTCCATTTGAATACTGGGTGATCCTTCATCATATCAGAAATAGGCTTTGTCAACTCGGCAAAATCAGGAACAAACCTTCTCAAAAATTTTACTTGACCAAAGAAAGATCTAATACCATCCTTATTGGTAGGTAATCCCAATTGCGTAATTGATTTTACCCTCTCTAGATCTATTTTGATTCCATCCTTTGAGACAATATGACCTAAGAGTTTCACCTCAGTTACAACAAAGATGGACTTCTTAGGATTTAAAGAGATACCTTCTTCTCTGCAGTGCTACAATACCACTTCCAGATCATGTAGGTGATCAACTCTCCTTTTCAAAAAAATTGTTAGGTCATCCAACTAAATTACTATAATTTTATTCCTCATATCACCCAAAGATAAGTCCATGGCCCTTTGAAAAGTGGCCCCTGCATTAATAATTTTGAATGGAATTCTATTGTAGGAAAAAACACCAATAGGTGTAGTGAATGTCATTTATGTTGGTCTTCTGGAGCAACTTCAACTTGATTATAGCCTGAGAAGCCGTTGAGCATGGACATAATTTCAGATCCAACAACTATTTGTAGAATATGATCCATCACCGGTAAAGGATAATTGTCTTTTAAAGATGCTTGATTTAAATTTCTGAAATCAACATATATCCTCATTTCTCCATTCTTCTTTCTGAAAAGGACTATATTGGCCACCCAAGTGGAGTGATGGATGGGATAAATAATTCTAGCCTTGAGATTTTTTTCAATTTCATTGAAAATAGCCTCTACAACCTTAGGATTGTAAGTTCGTTGCTTCTTCCTATAAGGCGTAGCACCAGGTTCCAGTGGAATTTTATGTTGAAATCTTCCATTTTTGAACTTCTTCAAATCTGCATAACACCATGTAAAAACATCTTTGTACCTTATCAATAGGGAGATCAGTCTCTCCTTCTCTTCTTGAGAACAGAATTTTCCAATGCACACAATCTTAGGATCATCTTTCGTACCAATATTCACCTTATCATACTCAGCAAATGTTTCGACAGAGACTTTTCCTTTTTGTTTCAAATATTGATCATGTCTATTGAACAAATGTTCAAGAGAGACCAAGCCCTTTGGGATTTTATTACCTTTCAATTGAATAACTTCGGTTTTCTTTCCATCAGGAGCAACAATGTCACCTTCTAAAACATCATTGTTTTCATCATTACTACCTTCAAAATAAATGTGAGCAAAGGCCTCAACTTTTTCTAAAAACTCAATAATCTATTGATCATTATTGAACACCCTGCCAACTATTTACATTGTCTAGAACACTAGGCCTATACCCAATTTCAATTCTATAGGATTCATCTTTAAAATATGGATGCAACAAAAGTAACAATGCTGAAACCACCAAGGAATCATCCCTAGCATTCTGCTCCCTGGGGACAAATTCTATTGAAAAAGCATCAAAATATTCTATACAATCCCAAACTTTGTTCCTATAATGCTTAAGCCAACCATTTTTCACACTATACACCTTTCTCACTTGCTTCACCACCAATTCTACATCTCCCACATCCTTCAATTGTTTGATACCTTTTTCTTTAGCTACACTTAGACCAAGCAATAAAGCTTCATACTTAGTGGTATTATTGGTATTATCAAATTCCAATTTGAAAGCAAAGGGAAATTTATAGCCATCAGGTGAAATTAAAACAACTCCAGCACCTGACCCAACACTGGCACAACTTCCATCAAATTCAAGAGTCCACAACTCATTTACTAAATCAGGGTTGATAGAGTTTAAACTTTCTCCTTGATCAGAAGTGCACATATAGGTCCCTAGTCCAGTTTCAACAAATAAAATATCTTCCCTTGGATCACCATACTTTAAGACAATAAACTTGGCCTTAGGTTCAGGATTAAAATGAATTTTCTTCCCATCCAAAGGTATTAAGGTGTGAGACCAATCCATTTGGATTTCTCCACCCAAATATTTACAGAAAATCCTACTCAAGAGCATGCCATAACTAGTGGGGATATCAACAACCAATATAGTTAATTTCAGCCTCTTTTTAGGAAAAGCAACCAGGGCTACTTGAGCATCTTTAATTTGACCAATTATAGGAACAGGGGACCCATCCATGGAATAAAATTTTCCTTGTGAAGAGGTATAAGACAAACCCAAGGCTTGGGCTATTTGAGCAGGGATTACATTTTCAAAAGCTCCAAAGTCAATAATATAATTACTTAGCCTAAAGCCAAAAATATATAATGATATATAAAAAGGTTATGGTTTCACAAAAGGATTTTGTGAACTTGAAGGTTTTTCTATGGTATTAGATCAAATATGATTCTCAAGATTGGCTTCAATGCTACCAAAAATTTGGGCATTACATTGTGACGGTGAAGGCTCGTGTTTAACAAATCTCACTAACCTATCCAATTTAAAAGGATTGAGTCTCAACTATCCATCTTGTGAAATTTAAATCTTGGTATTCTTGCAAGACTCAACTATGTCAAAATAATTGGAAGAAAGAGGGGAAAAAGATGAAGAAGGTGGTACCTCAGTTTGTACATTATTGGGAGCATTTTTCTCTTTCTTTTTCTTCCTTGTCAAAATGTACTTAGGGGCTGAAGATGAGACAACAACTTGCTCAGCTTTTGCACGTTGTGCTCTAGTGAAGACAGCACAATTAGGATCATCGACTCTAACATATACATCCTCTCCTACTTCGGCCTCTGATACAAACTCAAAAAAGATCATGTCAGCATCATTAGACAAACTAGGTTCCTCCACATATGGTTCAACAACACGTTCATTCATTGAAAGCATTTTCATGAATCTAATCATCTCAGGACAAGTAGATCCATCATGATCTAAAGTCAAATGGAAATTACAATGATTCCCCTTACTAGAGGAAGAAGAACCGTCAATTGCCAACCTTTGATTTGGAGCAGGCAATGAAAGTGTCTTGTTAGGAGCTACTTGGTAATTCCTCGAAATATCTTGATAAGGTGTATGTGTGGAACCCTTTGGCATTTTCCTCTTAAGAGAAATAATATCATTAGCCAATCTTTGAATAACTAGATCAGTAGAATTCACTGGTGAAGGTTTACCAGTTTGTAATTCTTTTTTTCCATTTTCCAGAGATAATCAAATCATCTTCTATTGATACAGCCCTATTTTGTGCAGCAACTAAATCAGTTGCACCTTCCCTTTTAATAATGAATCTCACATCTGGTGGAAGAGTGTTAATGAACATTGCTTTCAACAATTCAACACCAGGCCTCATGTTTGCAATAATTCTGTTATAAAACTTATTAAACTTAGCCACAAAATCCCTCATTGACTCATGAATTTCTTTCTTCATTGAACCCAATTGAGCAACCAAGACTTGATCATATTTTGTAGACTTAAATCTATTCTCAAATCTTGTTCTGAAGTCAGCCCAATTGTTAATAGATCCATTGGAAAGAGAATAAAACCATTCAGCATCTCCATCTATCAAATATTTTGCAAAGAGTCTCATAGCAACATCCTCATGTTGTATTGCAAGAATAGAAGAGGCGGAAAAGAAAGCTTTCATATGTTCATTAGGAGAAACTTTTCCATCCCCACTGAATTTGGGTATATGATCTTTCCTAAACCTTTGGGTAAGTCATGGAGTTTTGCACCTACTCCAAAGGTTAGAGGACCTATGACGGCCCCCCATGGGACTAGTTGTGCCATTACTACATGAAAATTTTCTTGTGTAGGAAGGGTAGTACCACACAAAAGAAGTGCTTGGTAGGATATTTTTGGAAAACTAGCTACACTAGGTTTAGGATGAGGAGGAGAAGATGGTCTACTAATAGACTTGACTTTTCGATGGGTGGAAAATATGAAAAATCAACAGTCTCTAAAAACTTGAAATCCTTATCCACAAGTCCTTTTTTCTTATCACTCCTAGTATAGCTTTTAGAAGCCAAGTTTTGATAAGACAATGATAGACCAATGGAGTTGCAAACTTTTATTTATTGAGGGTTTCATGGAGGGTTTTGCTTATTATTTACCTAATTTCTAGGAGCCTAATTCCTAGGAGCCTGTACAGCAGGAGCTCTTACTCTTCTAGCCGGAGGTGGTATGTTGTCTACGAACACAATCTCTTGAGCATTCTCAAAGCGCATTGCATTTTCTCTAATAATATATCAAATTTCCTCCTCTTCTTCTAATACTTCATTAATTTTGTGATACTGATAGTTAGTTCTTCTCTGCTGCCAAGCAAGTAACCCGATACCAGTAATTATATCTTCTTGATCACCAACTAACCAATCCATGTTAGGCTAAAGGACAAGAGCATTACACCTCTGAAGAACCATTTATATTATTCATAGAGCAACCCATTATACAAAAATTATTTTTTAAAGTTGTCCCCAGCAGAGTCGCCAAAAATCTGTTGGTTGACATATTTATCACCTAACTCAATATTCTCATGCCCAAAAAAGGTGACAAATGTAACCACAGTTCAATCAGGAATCATATAATTCACAAACCAATTATGTACTTATTTTAGAAGGTGGCAGCTACCTCCGTTTATATTTAAGGAATAATTTTTAACTTTTGTTGCTTTTAACCAGAAAGAAAATAAAGGTAGGGGCTTTTACCCAGAAATATATAAAGGTATTCAACAATTTCATAAAATAAAACTAAAATACTTCACAATTTGAATGAAATCCAAAATCACCACAGAACCCTTATTAATAGATAAATGATACTATAGTGATGCAACAAATTGAAATATCTATTATTCCAATCATAGATTATACATTGGCAGAACATTCAACATAAGAAGAACAAATTCATACACCATAATTCAAAGATTACACATGCACAAATTCCACCATTGTCTTCTATACCAAAATAGCAGATAGCAAATATTCAGATATCAGAGTTTGTTCTAATGAGAAAATCAAAGTTTTCCCAAAAGATCCTAAGCATACTAGCCAAATCCATATTTAAAGCATAAACAGATTGTCTTGGTAATGGTTTCTTGAAAGTAGTCACACCGAATAATTAATAGAGTTTTAAACTTAAAGAGCCAAAATGAAGAAAGTATCATGAAATACTAAAATTAATTATGCATCATCTTCCACTGCTTCAGCTTCTTCATCCTCCATATTTTCAATAGCTTCTTGTTGCAACTGCTTCTCCTGCACCTTCATCCTGGTTTTGTAATCCATGTACTTGGAAATGATTGCAAACAATTCTTTACTCCCCAGAGTAGCAGTAATTTGTAGTTTTATTCTTACTTGGGCTAGAGCTCCTTTAGACTCATTCAATGTGTCAGACCTCCTACTCGCCTCTGTTTTAAAGGAAGTGAGATAAACCTGGAGTCTACTGAGCTTTAAGAAAGATTCTTTAGCCATGGTAGTAGGGTCAGCCATCTCCTAATTGAATATTTCTCTAAATTTCAGAAAAACTTCCTTTGAGTCCAAAATTCTTTCATCAAATTCATCAGTTATCTCTACCTTCAAGTCATGAAAATTTCCCTTTATCTCCACTAGCATGTCCAGGTATTTCTCAAGTACTATGGAAATCTCTTTTACCAAAGTATCATAGATGTTCAATTTCCATTGTAATGAATTGGTCCATCAAGGATCTAATTCCTTTGGATCACCTACAATTTTTCCATTGACCAGCTTCATACGATCCATGAAAATCAATTCTTTAATCTCCTACGAGAGCACATAGAGACTAGTCTAATCTTTTCAAATTTTTCGTAATTCTACCATCAACTCCTTCCTTTTGTCAACCATTTGAGTATAGAAGAGTACAGACTTACTTATAAAGAGGATAGTTTCTTCAAGCATATCATCAATCCATTCAATAACATTTTTAGAATAACTCAGATTCTTTCTAATTAATTGCATTGTGGACTCACTAATGATTCCTACTTGAGAACTTGAGGCTTCACTAGATATAGAAGAAGGTGCTATAAAAGAAATAAAGTTCTTCAAATCAAGAACCTGGGACTGCAATGCCACTTTTTCTTTCCTTTCTTCTTTTACTCGCTTGATCAAAGCATTGACTGAATAGTTAGCATGATATATATCTCCTTCAAGTGTCTTGGGTCCCATATCAACATGTGTGATCTTATAATCAGTTATTGTTATTTCATTTTCATTCAAATATTTTATGGGATTAGCAATTTCCAACACTTGATTACTAGAATTAGGATTAGTCAATAGTCTTGACATCTTCTGAGCTTTCTTTGGTCTTGAAGAAGTTTGGAGTAGCTTTGTAATTGTATCTATTCCAACTATTTTTGTAGGAGTGTATTTCCTCTTCTTTTCCACTGCTTTCCTCAACCAACTGGAGAAGTTTCAATCAAAGCAGAATTCTTATTCTCTATAGCGATTTATCTAGTCTCACCAAGAGTAATAGGTATGTTTTCCATTAGGAAAGAGAGCACCTCAAACAATGGAGGGAAAGTATTATCTTCAACAATATGCTTGAAAATAGCATCTGGATCCTCAGACACAGGTTTTTTTGACTAACCTTCTTCTTGGGAGCAAGAGTGGATGGACTGTCTTGCTCACATACAAATTTTAGTTTAACCACCTCTTTTGGTTTCTCCCCATCACCTCCAGACTGTGAATTTTCACTGGACAATCTTCTATCCATTCTCCCTAAGGTTATACCAATTGTAATTTCCTGAGAAGAACCTTGTTCATTTTTCTGAGAAGACTTTGGTTCCTGAGTAGAACCTGCCACTTGTCGCTATTTTCCTTCCAGCTAATCCTGAGTTCTTTTCATGACTGGGGTAGCCCATATGTTCATATCCAATATTTCATCCTTATTCCATTCAACCTTTTGATGTGATTTATCAAACAACTTCTCATATTTGGGGTCAATAACCACCGAATCATCAACTGTGCCCTCTGGAATCTTGAAAGGTAGAACAAAATCATGTATATGTTCAAGGGTTAATCTCATGTGATCTCTTTTTAGGACTTCATTTTCATCATTGCAATCCTCCCAGAAGTCCTCAATAGCAAGCTAACATTGATATGAATTCCCTCCATATAAATTACGCTTAACAAAACCCTTGTCAAAATTAGCCCTCATGAAAAAATGCAGAAGATTATATTCTGCAAGAAGGACTTCAACACATTTGGACATTTGATTACTTTTACATGTGAAATATGGAGATTTCAATGGGAAAGGATATCCCTGTTTCCCTATATTCAAGTATTTCACATTCACATCAGCCATTTGTCTACACACTTCTAGGAACACTAACAAATCTTAGGGATATCTGGGTAATTTCAATGGGGCTTTTTCAAAACCACCTATCCTCAAATAGAGAAATTTATCAAAATGAATATAAAAACTTCCAAATTCTAACACTAGAGACATTGATTCAGCAGAAAAATGCACTTCAGGATTCCCATCTAACTTCTTTACAACTTCCATTAAAAATGCATCATTAACAAAGGAAAAATCTCCCTTTCTAGCCTGCTTAGTAAACTGTGGGTAACACTTATACACAAGAATTTCAGAATTTGGGGGTATATGTGGTTTCAATCCCAGCCAAAATGACCTCTAACTAGCCATAAAATATGTTAAACAAGAACACGGGTGAAAAAAGGGTTTTTGAAAAATTGACCAATTGTTCATTTAAATGGAAGCAAATTATCTTCGCCCAATTAATGTATATGTTTTCATCATAGAAATCAAAAATAAATTGACACATCTCATCCTCAAAGGATTTAATTTGTGCATTCCCAACAATAGGATGCAACAAAGCAATAGCATCTACAATTTCTCCTTTGAAATGCATTCTTTTGAGTTTAGCGGGTAGTTGTGACTTACCTCTTTTTTCTGATTTCAACCACCCTTTAGCCATAGAATTCTTGCACCAACTTTCACTGACCTTGAAGAATTCACCAGCTGTTGCGATAGACATATCCTTCATGTGATCTTTTTCAATAATCCTTAGTGTGTGAGAAATAGTTCCAAGGGAAATTCTAGCAACAACGGTCCCATCCACGACTTTGATTTCTTGTTTCTCTGGAATATATCTCCTTCCACATGCACCAATTAAGTCCACACTAAGAATGGCTTCTAGAAAAACCCCGGCGTGAGCTAATCCACTTTCCAATAAATTTGTGTCAATAGCAGTCCTCTTATCACTTTCCAGGCGCACCCAAAATTCTTCCAACTTAAAAGATCCCACCTCAGCGTCTCTCACGCGAAGCCAACGATTTTTGATTCCAGACTACATGAGCTCACAGTACACAGCAAAACACTTGTACACCTAAAGAAATAATTTTATATGATAGAGGTGCTATTGCAAGCTTGACCAAATAAATTTTTACCACCTTAAGTTATGCAAATGATAGGACATGTGTTTGGTGATGAATTAATATGGCACTTTGTTTAAATCCTTGGTAAAGCAAACCCTAAGATTTGTGTGCCTTACCAAATCCTTGATATAACATCTCTAGGTTGTACCGTATGCCGCATTAAATGCATTGGCAGTGCCTCGAAACATGCGGATGCACAACATATTACCTTGTCATGGAAAACTACAACTTTACAACCTAAATTTGAGAGTTACAAAGTTATGAGAACCTCTGACTCCCCAACTTCACAATAAACTAACTCACTTGATGCCATTAAATACAAGTCAGGCTATCGAGAAGTTAGGAAAAATAGAAACCCAACGACAAAGTTAAAAACACACAACACTAAGGACTTAGGTTTCAAAACTCATAAAATGTACAACAAGAGGTTAGGAACCTTAGAGGAACTGTGACCAAGACTAGAATGAAGGCAAAAATTTAGACTTAGGAAAAAAATAAAGATTGAAGACTAAGGAAGAAAAAATTTGGAGGGATATGATACATAATATACCTACAGGTAACATCTTACAAAAGCAACTTGTTCCCTTCCATAAATTTCGTGATTTCAAGATTATATTTTTCTTTTCATATGGACCTGAAATATAGAACAACAAGGGCAAGGAAAAAAATTACAAGGCCAATGGCTTTCCATCCAACCGTAGGATTTAAATTCAATCCACCCCTGAGCTAGGGTTGCATAGCTATTTTCATGCACATACAACCACTATTCACGTGGTTTCCTCAACAAATTACCACAATATACTTTGTACATTGCACAATTTACACTCACATACTTTATTTCTTCATCCTAAACACACAAATAGTTATTCAAATAAAGGGAAACCTATACAAGTTGGAAACTTAAAATCAAGACACAACTCAACACACAACACACAACAATGCCATAAAAGATTTTAATCTTTCATTTCACAAAGATTTCATAAATAAATATCAACATGCAAAACATTCCTTAATACATCAACAAGGATCTAATAAATGGGTAGACACTACCAAAAATTTTACTATCTAATCATGGAAGACTCTCCCCAAGCCCTCCCCTCCTTTTCCTTCCTCTTCACAATCATCCTTCATTTCCAAGAGATGGAAAAACTCCCAAAGGAAAATGGAACCTCCTCACCTAAATGGGAAAAACATCCAAGAGACAAGAATAAACAAAAATAAAAAATCCCCCTTCTCCACTCAAGGAGAAAGAATATACAAAAGGAGAAAAGTAACTACCTTTTCTTCACCACCTAACTACCCAACCAACTCTAATTTTCGCTTCTCAAAAGTGGGTAAATAAAGTGGGTTCTAAACTTAATTTAAGGGGTTTTGTAAGATAAAATGACCCCTTACCCATAAGTCGATCACCCAGGGAACTTTTTAAATAATAAACATAATTAAAAACCACATAAGAACTCTATAAATCACCAAGAAATAATTATAATAAAGGATAACTCAAAATATTGATAAAATAAGCTTTCACGTATTCACACAACCACATGATACATAAAACAAATCAACATATTACATGAACTTATTCTCCGTATAAGACAAGATCAAAAATTCACAAGGGTAAAGTAATGGAAGTAGCTATGTGACCCCTCCCACCATTGGCATAATTCACCTGTTCACTCAACACTAGGTGTTAGTACGTCTCAAGAATATGAATAACTAAAGCAAGTTTCATAAAATTTAAAATAATAATAATAATCAACTAGGAAATCAAATTTAATAATCATCATAAGTAAACATTAACGTATCAAATCTCATCTCCATAATAACACCTAATTGCACATACATGGTATGCAATCACCTAATAATAATTCCATCTAATAATAATAAAACCAATCATCTTAATGATCCCCTATCAACATAATGTACTACATTAGATATACACAATAATATCACTTCTAACAATAAATAACCAACAACCCATCGAAACTGAACATCTTGATCAACATATACATAATTTAATGAAAGGAACTCACCTAGTTATCATGGGGAAATCACAACAACCACTAGTTAGATACAATTAGTCAGTTAATCACATACAATAACAACCAAGAATATAAATATCATGGATGTATAGAAAAAACCATTACTCATAAACTTGTGTATAATATCCAAACTTAGAATCACATAGAACATTGGACAAGAACCATCGAGGACCCATATACTCAACATAGTTACAAAAAGGTGGGGTCTCACAAACTTAACAAGAAAACTAAACATATTCTCTAGAATACTCATCATTTATGTCACATCAATAGAAATTATGTTCACCTTTAGCTCTCAAAGTTGTAATTGGCTCAAGAATCCCAATGTCTGGTCCATTTTCTCATACATTGTAGACTTGTTCACAAAAATTAACATCTACTAGTACCTTTTTTGAAATAAGCATGCTTGATCATTGCCTTATGCATTAAGACCTAGACTTTCCCGCAAAACTCAATAATTTCTTGCACTTTTTTTTATAATATAACCTAGTTTAGTACCAAGAACCATAAAAATGGGGTGAACCCCTAAAGAGTCTCATTGATGAGCTATCAAAAAATAAACTTAGCTTCATAGTAGTTGCACCCATTATCATCTATCAACCCCATTTACTTATACATACTAGCTATAATAACTAGAGTTCATACATTTAAACTAGGATAGAGGTAAATTACATAGGCCCATCCCCAAAATATTTAACACACTCATAGTTCCAAATTGAAAAAATCACATTCTTCTTAGAAATTTTATGCTCCTTTTTCTTGACTTCATCTTCCTCAACTCACAACACTCAGAAAAAGAGTCATGAACTCCTCAAAGAGAACCATCTACAAATTCTTCACTATTTTTTATTGCAACCTTTAGAAAAAATTGGTATCTTTTAATGGCATGTAAATGCTCCATCACACTATTATAGTAAACCTTGCTCTACTCAGAAGCATCCTTCACATCTTAATGTAACATAAGTAAAATTGATGTAGTAGAAATAATTGCCACACAAGACAATTATTGTACAACATCAAAGTTATTCCAACATCCATGTGTGTAACCTAGATCCGACAACATCCCCAAAGCCTACACACAATAGGGGACCCATCAAATTCCTTCACCCTTTCCCAAATTCTTACAACCCAAGGCCTCAAGAGCATGATACTTGATCTTTCCTTCCTCAAATACATCATAAAGCTTACCATAGCCTCTTCTCTCATTACCCTTATTTTCCTTGACTTGGGAGCCTCCTCCTTCTAAATCCCTTGCCACACACACAACCCCTTGTCCCAAACACACACTTGCAAAAAAATCCATCTAGAATGACAACACATAATACTCCACCATAGAACAACACATACCACCTATTACATTTAAAAATTGTCACCTCTATCACCACTTAAAATAATTGCTACCAATACAATTGTTCAATGCACATTCATTTATGATCATTACTTCACATGAATGAATTGACTGCTTGCCAATAATCAACATATCATCCCATTAATATGATTTCTTGTATATTATTTGATTTGAATACTAGAATAATCATTTTTATAAAACATAATTTACATATTACACATTGTCTTATTTTGGCTTTCTACTAAGCTCTACATACTTATCTTCTAGCAGTTGTAAAATTTCCTCCCATATATTTGAACTTAAAGTAGTTATTATAGAAATAATAATATTGGGAATGCAAACAACTACATGCGAGTAGTTGTATGAGTTGTGATATTGAAACTAAAGATGAAATGTTTAAAATAATGGATGAGTTGTTTAGGTAAAATATTTTGTTTAGGGTCTCTAATGTTTGATTCTTTTTTTTTCAAAAAATTATTTTCCAAGTAGAGATTAGTAATGTTTTTCAAACCAATCCACCACAGTCATTTGGTGAGTACATGAAAATATTCAAGAAATCAAATATTTAGATATATATTAAATATTTAAAATATGTAAACCTCATTCAAAAAACGTATTTTGCACATATCCATTTTCTTACCTTCACGATTTTATGCTCCAAGAAGTGTTTCAACACTACTTTCTAAAGTATTCCAACATCACCATATGAGTAATAAAATTAAAATCAACACACTAAACAAGTTTAAGATGTAAATATTAAAAATGGTATAGGTATTATTCTAGAAATAGTCTTTTTTTTGTAGGCCTTGTGATGTTTAACTCGTATTTAACTTCTTAGGTTTTTCTTTTGCACAATAAAATGGCCATTATTATTTGATGTACCAATACACTCATTTGAGTGAGGAAATAATAATGGAAAAAAATACAAAAATAAGATACTATAAACAACATACACTAGATAAATTATTCTTAAATATAGGTTTTACATAGGACTTGTTACATTTTAATCATTTTTTCCTTTAGGATGTTCTTCAAGAAGAGATTTCTCATTATAATATTTGAACTAATGCACTATGGCCATTTGAGTCAGAATAGTAAATTAGTAGGACTACAAAAAAAAATAAAGAAAAATAAAAAATAAAGTATACCAAAGAAAAGGATGGGAATTTTTAAAATATTATAATATGAAAATTTTAAAGAAAAATATTTGAAACAAGGGAAGTTTTTCTTCCAATAATAGATTGATACACATCACCCACCATAGTTATCTAGGCATGCAACTTATACTAGGAAAACCTATTTTTTCCATATTTTAGTCTAAATTCTATAAGGTAATATAATTGATAAACAAAATAAACTATTGATTTTTATTATAACTCAATAATAGTATATAAACACACAAATTTAAAAATAGGAAAGCATAAATACCATGAATGTGGTTTTCATTTTTTTATTATAAATAGTTACATGAACATTTAATCCCTCATCATTAGCAGGTGGTCTAACACTAGAAAGAAGTAGTCGATATCAACAATATGTGGACTAATCACTGTTACATTTTCTAAGCATTCAAGGAGAGTTCCCACAAGGGAAGGAAAGTACATCATAGACTCTAAAAATACCCACAAGGAAAATAAAGTACATCATAGACTCTAGGAAGTAATGGATAAGCTTATCATCTCACAATATTTTTTACCCTTTACAAAGAATATTCATCATTAATAGTTGGTTTAGATGATTTAGTGGAGACCCAACTATAAACCTGTTGGAGTAATTAGGACATCACTTGATAATTAATTAATCATTAATTAATTATTAATTCCCTTATTACTTTATTCACTTAAGCTAAAATTAGGAGTGATTTTTTTATTAATTAGATTGGACTAAATATAGGTCAAGTTGTCTCATTACATGAGATTAAGACAATTTCCGCAATCTAATGCAATCCTCGTCTAAGACTTATTTTTTCATGTTTTTATAAGCATGCATCTTCATTGTAATATTAATTCAATGTAATCCATAATAATGGCAGTTTCATTGTAATCCATATATTCATCATTCAATACATAATTCAATGTAATCCATATATTCATTATTCAATACATAAGGTATATCAGATGCTCTTGTGGATCAATCTTCTCTCTTGGTTACATAGAAAATTAGTTGCTTTGATCTCTTGTTTGTGATAGGAATTTTGGTTGCAGGTGATTGCTGGGAACTATGGGGTTCACTATCAACTCCAATAAAACCTATACACAAAGTTCCATGCTCTTCACACCACATCACCTAATGAAAATGAAACAATGGTAAATGCAAATAGATTTTAGGGTGTAGAAATTTAGGATTAGGCATTAACATTTTATATTTTAGGGTGTAGTACTTTAGTGTTAGGTATTAACATTTTATATTTTAGGGTGTAGTAATTTAGGGTTAAAGGAATTACCAATTTATATTTTAGGATGTAGTAATTTAAGTTAGGTATTAGAGGGAAAATAATTATTTTTATAGGATGAAGTTTGAAACATTGAGTAGAATTAAAATAGATTTATGATTATTTATGTTGTATATGTTGATTTTGATTTTTCTAGGTGTTAGAAGAGGCATCTCTGGACTAGGAAGAACAAAAGCCTCACTAGTAAGACCTGGTTCCCCTCTCAGATTAGAGGCATTGGTTAATAGATTGGTACATTTTGAAGATATGTCGCAGCCTACAGCAGAACTTTATACTCAAGTAGGTAGAGAGGACAGGAAAACATTGGTTCTAGCTATTATTCAATATGTTATTACTTTGGAAGTTAGTTGGGACTATGTTAAGAATAATGTACTTGAGAAATTGTGGGATGCCCTAATGAAAAGAAGATCAGAGGCTGTTGAGTTGGAAGAAAAGATAAGAAATGAGGAATTTGAGAAAAATGGATCTTCTTTGAACACAAATGATCTAGAAACCTTGAAGAAGATATGATCAAAGATGTTTTGGATGAAGAAGAGGGTAAATACACTGATGAAAAAAGATGAAAATCAAATAAAGAAAATAAAGAAAGAAACTGTAGAATCCATCAGGGGTATGGCTAAGAAATATGGTATGTTTGGTGCACTCCCATCCAGTTTTGCACCTAAATCAGGAGAAGAAGATTTTGCAGAGGTAAAGGAAGACATTCCTTAGGGTACAAGTGATACAGATATCCCTTTGGATACAAGTGTTACAAATGATCCTCCAGACATAGAGAAACAGAATGAGGAGGAAGCTAAACTAGAGAAGCTTGATGTTGTCCCTCTAGTACAAGCTGAAGGAGAAAAAGATAAAGATGGAGGTGAAAGGAGTGAAGAAGAAAGAGACAAAGATGAAAAGGTAAAGGAAGAAGAAAAATTAGAGGAAGAAGAAAGAAATTGGGAATCTGCCAAGAAGAATGAAGAAGATCAAAGGCAGGTTGTGGAATCACAAAGGTCCTCCAAAGAATCCTCTTTTGGCGATGGTATATTAAAAGGCTTGTTATCCAAGAAAATAAGATTTTATCTGGAATTCCTCCAGAACTTCTACAACTCCCCATGGTTCAAGGTAATGTGGATTTGGACAAAATATTTCCTATTCACAAACTGGTGTTAGGGGATGCATTGCATGCATCTGGAAGAAAATAAATTTTGGAAACACATCAAAAGCGAACAGAGCTTATTGATGATGCCCTCAAAACCTTGCAGGATGCCACCCCTAGTACATCAATAGATACATCTCTCACTCTGGTAGAGAATCTGATACTTCTATTGGACTCCTTCAGGGAGTATGCTTCCAGACTTGGTGAGAAGACCAGGCAAGAGATTAAGGATAAAATATCAAAGAAAAGGCTTTCAAAACTTCATGATAAGTGTGCTCTGGCACACACCAATGTTGAAAAGAGCCTAGAAGTTGTGCAATCTTGTGAGTATGAAGAAAATATTGTATTTTCTTACTACATAAAGTGATCGGATGCCACACAGAGTATCAAATATCTAATGGACTCCATTGAGTCCCAGTTGATAGTTGCTTCCAGTACATAAAATGCATCTAAAGATAGAGATAGGTCAACTTGGAATGCTATCACTACTCACAGAGAGAAATTATTTATTCTACAGAAGCAAGAGGAAGACATCATCAGAAGATTCGGTCAACTAGGTGACCTTGTGATAATGGAGTACACTTTGGTGGCCAATACTTTGGAAAATGCAAAAAAACTAGAAAAGATCAATCTGACTCCACGCACTCTGGATGATGTATTAGAAAGATTGATGGAATTAGAGTCTCTAAACAAAATTTTGATATCTACTAAGAAGAGTTGGGAGAATGGCAAGACAACATGGCAAGGCATTCTCAAGGAGCTTCAAGGCTAACCTTCCTCCAGGTAATGCTTTTTCAGTTTTCATATTTTTGGACTGCCCTTTGTCCTTGATGTCAAAGGGGGAGAGAAAAGGGAAGAGAAAAGGGAAGATTTTGTTGTACATAGGAGATTTGTAGATTCTTTTGGCACATGTTGCCATCAATGACAAAGGGGGATATTTTTGGAAAAATGAAGAACATCTCATTATTCATCTTTTGTGTTGTCATTGATGTCACCATGTTATATGAGTTGCAACTACAAGTTTAAGTTCTAGCTTGATCCAATATTCTGAACTAGTATGCAATTAATATCCTTTGGTATTTTGGTCCACAACCCTCCGCTAATGAATATCATAACTTGCAATTTTGGGAAATGGTTCTTGGTTGTTAGAAGCTTGTAAGTTCGTAATCTCATGTGCACAGGTGCTTGTATGGCGAGTCGGCATCATTTTGTTGTTGCATTTTGTTATTAGGTATATCCCTGGCCGACCTAATCATGATTTGATGTTATAATTGTTGTGTGGTCTCAAAACATGCCCCAAGACTGAAAAGACTTGGGGACTCAAGTTAAAAAATATAACTCTTATGGCAGGAGCTAGCAAATTGGAAGATCACCGGGAGTGAAAGGAGAAAATATTTGATAATAAAGTACTTTGTAATGTAAGTGTTTTGCACACCGAGTACCAGGTACTAGAAACACGGAAAAGGAAAAAGGTAATGCAAGTTCAAACAAAAGGATTTGGTTTGGTATGAAGCGGTGTGGTATGAAGCATTCTAGTATGAAGGGGTTCAATATAATGGAGTTCTGATATAACCGAGGTTCGGAAAAGTAAGTGGGTGAAGCTGAAAATAGGGTACCAGGTATCAAGTTGTAATGTGAAGTAAAATGCTAAAATCTTAAATTTATCTAATTAACCCAGTGATCCAATATATATGTATGAGGATTCATGATATACTTTTTTAGAGGTGTGTTGATTATGATATTTTTGTACTAACATTTGAATAATGGTTTTATTTACATGAGATATTATAAATGTGTCTTTGTTTTAAGGGGATTTAATGTATGGAATTTGTGATTGCAGGAGATGTAGATTGGGATGAAAATTTTGGGTATGGACAGTCAGGAAAACTTGAATTATAGATGGAATAATTTTCAGTCTGGTTTGATTACTCTAGAGGATTATAATGGAGAAGGCTTTGAGTCCACCGAAATGTTGGGGATCTCGGTATTTCACATGCGGTGGAAACAAATGCTAATTCCTGAGAGAGCCCATTGTCAAGAGTGATAGAACCGAAGCCAAGCGATGTGTGGGGGAAAAAATTATACCTTTTCATTCTAAATATATGGGAAGTCCCTACACATTATCATGATTTGAAGTATCATCTTGGCAAAGATTCAGGATCAACACCTAAAGAGATTTAACATGTGATTGGAGTTGACTTCCATTGAATTCAATTACAATTCTCCTATTGGTCACTATATTCCATTTTCCTTAACGAGATTGGTCCCTTGGATTTCCTCTCATGTATTTGTCTTATCCTATCTGAGCCTTGTGTTCTATAAAAGGCCACAGGATCCCTCTTTTTTTTATTTTAAATTCAAAATTTGTGGATATCGAAGGAGCATAAACTTCTAAGTTTTGTTCTTTTTTCTTGTTTTCTAAACCATTCTGATGTAAAACTTTGTATGCACGTAGACATTAATTAATATCAGAGTTTTTTAGATAGCTACCTATCTCAGTATCTTTTGTAGTTGGTTTTTTTAGTTTGGCTAAACAAGACTATATGTTGTGCCATTTAAGGGTGCATACAAAACCTACTCAGTGTCTAGAAATGAAACCCCTCTCTTTAAAAGCTTGCACAATTTTATTGTAGTTGTGAAGCAATCTAGTGAAGTATAAAGTGGTTTCTCTATTTTAATTAATTCTTTGGGGTATCCATTGAGAATAACTGGGAGAAACTTTTAATTTTCAGTATTTTTTATACTTTGTTTTAGAATAGATGTTTAAATATTTGAAAATGTTCCAAAATTTAAATGAATGGAAGGAATTTTATTAAAATATTTTGTTTTCCATAAATTTATTGAATGATTAATGCTAAATCTACTTAAGTGATAGCAAAGAATTTGTGATGTTCATGAAATGTTATGGAAAATATTTTGGTTTCATGATGTTTGAACTTATTGTTTCTATCTGGAATTTACACCTAAAATATTCAAGAAACAACCATAGTCCCTTTGAAATTAATAGAAATATCACATTAGTACCTGAGAGTGACCCTAGTGCAACCATGACCTAGTTATTGTAGACTTGGGATTGAACGAAAGCCATTCTTTGCTCTATAATGCAGAATTCCCCTTTAGGTTGTCTTTGTTCCATATCTTTCAAGAAGGATAGGATCTTTGTGGTCTTGTCTATGAAGAATTTATTCACCCTGTTTGTTGCGAGTGAAATCATTGTCAACAGGAACAGGCGCTAGAAGGAGGGCCTCCGTTTAATATTTTAGGCATCATTCCCTAGAATTGGATAATTTTGTTTCAAAACATTGGCTCTGAGTTTGGTAAGGAGCTTGTAAATGAGAAATTGAATGCAAGCTATTTTTCACTATGGAAGTTGAAAAACTTTGGAAAATCTTTAATCAAAAATTACATCCTTTGATTTTGTTTCCTTTTGGAAGAGTCACCCAGTGTAGAATTCATGATACAACCGATCATGGTGAACTTGAGTGTGATTTTTTTTAACTAGGGTAAGTATGGCCATAAATAGAGTAATTCTATTAACATAGGAAGTTCTAACTACTAAAAGAAAGGGATTGTTAATGAGAAAAACTTTTTTCCCTAGTGAAGTTGGAAATGTTAAAAAATCAACCGATATACCAAAACAGTTGGAAAACTGTGATTATTATAAAGAAAATTCTAACACTTTGTAGGAAAATAGGTGAGAATGCCAAGATTCAAAGATATTTCATCACAAACGAGGAAACAACATTGATGAATCATCATTTCCTGTATACGTGGAAAACACAGATAACAAGAAGGAGAAGGAAAATTGAGCGGGAAACGTGTGTATTGTGCTTCAAGTTGGAAATTCACAAACTATAAAAAGAAATTTTCCTAGTTTTATACAAGATACAGAATATCAATTTTTTACTTTTTCTCTCTCTGATAGCAATATAAATAGTGATATATCTTGGTCTAACGAAATACAAAGTGAAAACAGGGTCGAAGATATGAAGATTTTTAGAGGAGGAAACAAAGAAATAAATGCAACCATTAATGGAAATGGACCAGGGCTAGAGGAAGGTACAGTATGGTCGCATCAGACAAAATGTGTGCAATCGATCTCTAATGAGATCATTTTCATACATTTGAGCCAAATTACGGGTAAGTACACTTTTGAATTTACGATGTCTAAACACATAAAATTTAAGATATTTCATTGTTACAGTAGAGTACTGAAAATTTTGATAAGTGAATTTAAAGACAAACCTGTTGTAATTTGTACCAAAACTGTAGAAGAAATAGTCGTAGAAATTGAAGTAAATTGCTTTATTAGAATTAATCTTTTGTTATGTTAGAGTTAGAGTAGTTAGGGTTAGTTTTCTTTTTGTAGGGTTTTCTTGGTGTTTTTGTTTTGTTTTCTTTCTTCTTTTTTTGTTTTGTTCTTTCATCTGGCCTCTACATTAGCAAATTATGCTTAAATTTATCTTACGCATGAGAGTGAATTTAAATATTTTCAAAATTGAACTAAGAAAGAGAAATAATAAAGCCATACACAATAAAACACACTTTTAAAAGGTATCAAAAAGGGATATATATGTGTGTGTATCACATATATACATGAGATATCTGAAATCCTTCTTCAAAAAATCAAAAAGAGTCAAAAAGAGAGTGAGCAAAGTTGTAGATGGTAGTAGCCATTCAGTCGATGTGGGACGCCTCTTCCATCAGGGCTAAATACCCTATGTAGATGAGTTCCCAGTGAATTTCAAAGTCTTGGATATGGAGATCAGTAAGAAAAGGCTGAAGTGGAACCACTTCCCCATGTTCCAGGAACTGAGAAATATCATCCATGGAGGGAATCCCAATGGTCAAATGTGCAACAGCTAAAATGGTATCCAGATTCTCCAAGAATTCGGGTTTCACTATCAAGTTGGTAGTAGCACAAACATCTGCAACGAGTAGCCCAATGTCCAGAAGCAACGCTACAAAGTGAGAAGCTATGTTAGAGTATAAATGAAAGTAGCGGCTAGATGCAACATATCTTTCCCCAAGGACTAAGCATAAATTTGGAACAGTGAAATTGGAAATCCTAATGAAGAAGACCTTTTCAAGCCTTCGTGGCGTGATACTCCCTAAGAAAACATTATGTCTATGAGAACAACCTAAAAAAATTAGAGTATCCATGGTTAAGAAGCAAATTCAAAGAAACATAACAGAATTGCAGAAACAAAAGAAGAAAAGAGAAAAGATGAAAAAGTGTGAAGAATTCGAGAAGAAATGCATGAATTTATAGAGAGTTTTAAGAAAGTTGTGATACATAGTTTCCTTGAGCGATTTTTTTTTTTTGGGGAAATTATAAGCAAGGTGGTAGCTGGATAATTATCTTCAAAGTTAAAGGTTAAATCAAATTAATTCTTTACACATATCTAGTAGAAATTGCTTCAAATTTGAGTAGTACAGAGATTGCGAACTAAGCAAGTTGAAGATTTTGAAATTAATAGTGGTCATTTCAAATTGTTTAAAAGAGTTGTATTAATTATGGAGGTGTTATGTGTGCGGAATGCAAAGGAAAATGAAGTCGACAAAGCAATACACGTCATCACCTGAGTGAGTTAAATAGATAATGCGTGTTGAATAAGGCATGCAAATTTAATGTAGAATAATGTGATCGTGCTTCAAGGTAATCATTACATTTCTGGTCCATTAATGAAGTGTAGTGTCGTCAAGTCGAAATAGCTAGCAAAAATTTTAGTAGTTGCCATAAAATTTAATTTGAAGGGTGGTAACTAATGTTTCTAAATTTAGATTCAAATTTGGTGATTAAGTTGTCTATTGCTAAATTTTAATTTATGCATATTTTTTAACCATATAGCATGCTATAGTTAGCTAGGATTTGGCATAAATTAGTGAAATTTAGCTAGAAACACACACTTACAGGGAATCATTAAATGAGTTTTTGGGAAGTAGTGAATTGATGAAGGTATTTTCATTGAATGAAAAATCAAAAAGTAACCTTCACTACCACTATAATTCCCAACCTAATAGTGGTGCTTCATTGCTTGCAAGTTGATAAAAGAGCTATCATTGAAATATCAAAAGTGAAAAATGATAAATCAATGTTAGATTTAAAAAAAAAAAAAGATATCAACTCTTTAGGCTATCCAAATAACTCTACTAGAGCTATAGACGCCTAACCGACAATAAAGCTATGTTTAAGGGAATTACAGAGATAACCTTGTCGGGGTTATGGATGCTTGACTGGCAGCAAGGCTCTATCCCTGGTTGGCTTTGGAGAATTACTATATTATGTAGTTCAATGTTAATGAACTGATTCTTTTTACTAAGTTCCGAAAACTAGAATTAATCAGAGCACACATAGATGTTTTCGGTGGATTTTTACTTCTTTATGCCAAAATTTAGGTGAAGGTAGAAGTTATTGTTTTAAAATATGCATAAGCTTTAATTTACAACTAGTGATTTAATTTCAAGTTTGGTTTAAATTTCATTTTATTGGTTGCAAGTTGTTGTATGGTCTCACAACATGCCCCAAGACTGAAAAGAATTGGGGACCCAAGTGAAAAAATATAACTCTTTGGCAGGAGATAGCAAATTGGAAGATCACCAGGAGTGAAAGGAGAAAATCTTTGATAATAAAGTACTTCGTAATGTAAGTGTTTTGGGCAACGGGTACTGGGTACCGAAAACATGGAAAAGGCAAAAGGTAATGCAATTTCAAACAAAAGGATCTGGTCTGGTATGAAGCAGTCCAGTATGAAGCATTCTCGTATGAAGGGATTTGATATAATGGAGTTTTGGTATAACCAAGGTCCGGGAAAGTAAGTGGGTGAAGCTGAAAACGAGGTACCGAGTTGTAATGTGAAGTAAAATGCTAAAATCTTAAATTTATCTAATGATCCTGGTGATCCAATATATATGTATGAGGATTCATGATATGCTTTTTGAGAGGCATATTGATTATGAGATTTTTGTACTAACATTTGAATAATGGTTTTATTTACATGAGATGTTATAAATGTGTTTTTTTAAGGGGATTTAATGTATGGAATTTTTGATTGCAGGAGATGTAGATTGGGATGCAAAGTTCAGGTATGAACGGTCAGGAAAAATTGAATCATGGATGGAATAATTTTCAGTCCAATTTGATTACTCTGGAAGATTATAATGGAGAAAGCTTTGAGTCCACAAAAATGTTGTGGATCCCAGTATTTCACATGTGGTGAAAACAAATGCTAATTCTCAAGAGAGCCCATTCCTGAGAGTGATAGAATCGAAGCCAAGTGATGTGTGGGGGAAAAAATTATACCTTTTCATTCTGAATATATGGGAAGTCCCTACACATTATCATGATTTGAAGTATCATCTTGGCGAAGATTCAAGATCAACACCCAAAGAGCTTCAATGTGTGATTGGAGTTGACTTCCATTGACTTCAATTACAATTCTCCTATTGGTCACTATATTCCATGCCTTATTGAGATTGGTCCTTGGATTTCCTCTCATGTATTTTTATTATCCTATTTAAGCCTTGTGTTCTATAAAAGGCTGAGGATCCCTCTTTTTTATTTTAAGTTCAGAATTTGTGGATGTCGGAGGAGCATAAACTTTTAAGTTTTGTTCCTTTTTCTTATTTTTTGAACCATTCCTACGTAAAACTTTGTATGCGCGTAGACATTAATTAATATCAAAGCTTGTTAAATAGCTACCTATCTCAGTATCTTTTGTAGCTATTTTTGTTAGTTTGGTCGAACAAGACTGTATGTTGTGCCGTTTAAGGGTGCATACAGAACCTACTCGGTGTCCATAAATGAAACCCCTCTCTTTAAAAGCTTGCACCATTTTATATGTAGCTATGAAGCAATCTGGTGAAGTATAAAGTGATTTGCTCTGTTTTAATTAATTATTTGGGGCATCCATGGAGAATAACTAGGAGAAACTTTTAATTTTCAGTATTTTTTATACTTTGTTTTAGAATAGATGTTTAAATATTTGAAAATGTTCCAAAATTTAAATGAATGGGAGGAATTTTATTAAAAATATTTTGTTTTCCATAAATTTGTTGAATGCTTAATGCTAAATCTACTTAAGTGATAGCAAAGAATTTGTGATTTTCATGAAATGTTATTGAAAATATTTTGGTTTCATGAAGTTTGAACTTATTGTTTCAATCTGGAATTTACACCTAAAATATTCAAGAAACAATCATAGTCCCTTTGAGATTAATAGCAATATCACATCAGTACTCAAGAGCGACCCTAGTGCAACCATGACCTAGTTATCGGAGACTTGGGATTGAACGAAAGCCAATATTTTCTCTATAATGTAGAATTCCTCTTTAGGTTGTCTTTGTTCCATATCTTTCAAGAAGGATAGGCTCTTTGCAGTCTTGTTTGTGAAGAATTTATTCGCCTTGTTTGTTGTGAGTGAAATCGTCGTCAACAATAATGAATTAATTTTGTGTTGCGGATGTATTTGTAACCTATCTTAGGTCCATGCCAACATATTGTAGTGTACTGCACACTTGAATTGTTTTTGGAAAAAAATTGTAGAAGGTTGAAGCTGACAATTAATCTTTTTGGTGGATAAGGGTTGCATCTAATTAGGCCAACCTAATTGATGCTTGTGGGTGAGTTTGATATATATATTGGACAATTTTGAGATTGATTGTGTGAAAGTGAAGAGTGATAGACAATTATGTGAAGATGATGAAGTGCGTAAAGTAAGTTTACTGAGCATCAAAGGAACTAAATCAACATTTGTTAGGTGTAACTTTATTAATTTATATTTTGGTTGTAAGCCAATTCTACATTGTATCTTTGTAGGCAATGATCTTTCCATTTTGGATAGTGAGTCCTGGCAGTGAGCCACCCTTTGTAATATCTTATAATTAGTTATACTATATTGTGAGCTAATCCTCACCATGGTTTTTCCCATTTTGGGTTTTCCACGTAAAAATCTTTTTGTTCAAGTGTTATGTGTTTTTATGTTATGTTAATGCTCTTGCTCATTTTTACTATTATATACATTGGAGTATTTGGATGGTGTGTGTTCAATAAGTTTAAGAAGATACTGATTCACCCCCCTCTTAATATCCTGAGTATTCAACATTATATTATTTATTTTGTAAATAAAATATGTTATTTTTAAAACATAAATAGTGTTATATGTGTTGAATTATTAGGTATTCTATGTTAGATATACTTGGGTAAGATATAACAATAACAATGGTTATTAAGATAATGGAGCTCTCCTCGGGTGGTGGCGATGGTGGTGGAGCGATTTTAAATTTTGAAAAGGTAGGAATATTTGGAGGTGTAGCAGGCGTTAATGGAAAACAGCTTGTTGATAGGAAGGTGATGTCAGATGGGTCCTTGGCTGATGGTAAGCAGCATGGGTCCCCTATTGCAGAAAATGAATATTCTGGTGGGAAAGGATCCCTGAAGATTTCTTGTCCTTTGCGTTCTCTGGTGTCCTCTAAAAGGGGGAATCTCAGTGCTAAAAAGTCTAGACCCAGTCAATCAGCTGATGGTTTGGGTGCGACCTTTTCTAGCTCTGGTCCTGGGGTTGATAAGACAAGGGGTGATTTCTTCTTAGACTCATCCCTCAAATGGACTAATCTTTTTGGTGCAAAGCCCAAAGGTAAAAGCTCTTCTCCTCTTGTGGATTTTGTCTCTAATGCAAAGACTAGAGAATATTCAATCTTTGTCCCAGATTGCATTGTTGAAAAAAGTGTATCAAATATGGATATGCCTCTTCTAGGAAAATTAGTGGGGCCTCATCCTCATCTCGAGCTGGTTCACAAGTTTTCTTTGAACCGGTGGAGGCCTAAGGGCTAGGTGGATGTAGCTACAATGGCCAAAGGACCTTTTTCCTTTACTTTCAACTATGAAGATGATCTATTATTGGCTCTCACGAGTGGCCCCTGGTTTATTGGGAAGTCTTCTTTGATGTTGAAAAGGTGGGAACCAAGATTGAATCCTAAATCATGCTCCTTTTTAGTGGCCCCTGTCTGGGTGAGAATTTCAAGTCTGCCTCTTGAATTCTAGGATGAGGAAGTTTATAAAGGGATTGTTAGTACTTTTGGGTGTTTTCTATCGATTGATCAAATGACAACTTCTAGGAAGCATCTTGTTTATCCTAAATTATGTGTTAATGAGGAACAGTCAATAGAACTACCTTCTCTGGTGAAGATTAACTCTAGGTTTGGTGTTTGTTCAAAAGCGGTGGAATTTGAATCAATTCCTTTCGCTTGCTTCCATTGTAAGAAAGTTGGCCACTAGGCTTAAAAATGTCCTTTAAAAGTGCAGAAGTAGGTGGTTAAGCAGTGGAAAGAAAAGGAAAAGGCTCTTGAGGTGGTATCTTCGAATCCTCTAGAGAATGGGAGGATTACTCCTATTGATGAGGTTGCTCCTATGAGTGAGAAACCTATGGAAACAAAGATGGTAATGGATGAAAAAATTGTGATTCCTTCGGGCCAAGTCAAACCTAAAAAGCTTAATGTGGTTCAAGAGCTGGGAGGTGTGGTTGAGGTGATTCCTCCCCATCTCAGTACTAAGGATCCTTATGAATACTTTAGATCTATGGATTAGGTTGAAGACCAAGAAACTAAGGGTGAGGGACTGAGCTCCCCTCTTTTGGGGTCTCATGGTAGTGGGGTTTTGAAATTGCCACATGATGAATGTTCTAAGTTTGAGGGATTGGAGGTTTGTTTGAAGTCTGAATTGAAGGATATTAGTGATATGGTTGGTCCTAAAAACCCTCCTTTTATTCTGGTGAAAGGTAGAAATAAAAAGAATCAATCTCCCTCTCTGGGAGTTATTACAAGAAATGGGAAAAGGTCAAATTGCAGGTTTGAGCCAAGAGGTAGGGGTCATCCTCCTTCAAATGTTACAAGAGACAAGGAGAGACGAATGAATTTTATTGATGGAACTTAGATAATTTTGTTGGAGATGTTCTCCAAGAGCACTTCCCATAAGCTCTCATGAACATCATTTCCTAGAATATGTGAGGGTCAAATCACCCTCATAAGCATGGTCTTCTTGCTAACCTGGTAAGGGATCATCAGTATGATATTTTTTTGATACAATAAACTAAAATGGGAATGTATAGGTTATTTAAACTTAAGCATAAGCTCTTTAAGGATTGTGGTATGCATTGCTCTAAGGTGGTTGGTGCTTCTAGTGGGATTGTTACTTTTTTGAATTTGAAGTTGATTCAAGCAGTTGAGGTGCTTCAGGACTGTAACCATGTGGCTACATTTTTTATCAATGTTCGTGATAAGTTCTCTTGGACCCTTTCTAATATCTATGCTTCTAATAGTAAGAGTTCCAGGAAATTTTTTGGGAAAATCTTATTTCTTTAAAATATTTGCATCCTATTGCCAACTAGTATGTAATAGGGGATTTCAATACACCCTTGCATGATGCTGATAAGTTGGGAGCATCACAAATTGTGGATGATAGTAGATATGATCTCATGAATCTCATTAATGATAATTCTCTCCTTGATTTCGATCTTAAAGGGATCTCTTTCACTTGGTCTAATAGTGTGTGGGTGAAGGTCTTATCCAGGTTAAGCTTGATCATGCCATTATTTCCCCTGATTGGCTTATCTCTTATTCTTGTTTGTTGTCTACCCTGACTAGGTTGGGGTCTGATCATTTTCCTCTCTCTTTATCGATGGATCTGTTGGGGAGGAAAAAAAATCCTTTCAGGTTTGAAAAGATGTGGACTTGTCATCCTAACCTTAAAGATTTGGTTCAAGCCTAGTGGAACATTCAAGTGGATGGTTCGGCTATGTACAAGGTTGCTAAGAAACTCTCCAATGTGGAGAACAATGTTATGAGGTGGAACAGGTCTTCCTTTGGGCACATTTTTGTTGAGAAAGAGGATGTTAATAGAGAGCTTTTCATAGTGCAAAAATATATTCAAGTGTTTGGTTATGATCAAGATCTTTCTTTGAGGGAGAATGTTCTTTTATCTAGATTGCATAATATTGTGGCATGGAGGAGGAATTTTGGAAGCAAATATCTTGAATTATGTGGTTAAAAAGTGGGGACAAAAATATGAGGTTCTTTCATCTTTCTACGCTGAAACACAAGGCTTCCAATCATATTAATGCTATTAATTTCAATAATCAGGTGTTGGATAAGGATGTGGATTTGCAGCAAGTTGTATCTTCTTCTTTTTCTAGCCTGTTATCTGTGGAAGGGGAGCTGGATTCAAAGTGTCAGGATGATCTTCAGGATATTCCTCATATCATCTCTAATGATCCTAATCGGCAGTTGGTGTGGATCCCTTTAGAGGAGGAGATTAAAAGTGTTGTTTTCTCTTTTGAAGGTAACAAGGTGTTGGGGCCTGATGGTTTCTCAATGTTATTTTTTTAATCCTTTTTGGATATTCTTGCGAAGGATGTTGTGGATGCTACTAAGGAATTTTTTGGTATTGGCAATCTTTTGAAGGAATTAAACTCGTCTTTCATTTTCCTTGTTTGAAAGAAATCGGGTGTTGCTTCCTTTGATGAATTTTGTTCTATAAGTTTGTGTAACTCGATCTACAAGATCTTTTCTAAGGTGTTGGCGGTGAGATTGCAGATGGTTCTTCCTCAAATTATTTCACCTCAAAAAAATGGTTTTGCGATGAGTAGGAAAATTCTTAACTTTATCCTTACTCTTGATGAGAATATTCACTCTTTAACTATTAATAAGCATGTTGGTTTTATCCTGAAGTTAGACTTGCTCAAAGCTTATGATAGAGTTGACTGGGGTTTTCTATCTAAGATTCTGAAAGCTTTTGGTTTTGGGGAGAAACTGGTGGTTTTGGTGCTTCAGCTGATATCTACCTTGAGGTTCTTTATTCTTGTCAATGGATCCCCCTCTCCTCTTTTTGGATGTTTGAGGGGGTTGAGACAGGGAGATCCCATCTCTCCTTTTCTCTTTATTATCATGGTGGAATCTTTGGGCTGCCTCATTCAAATTTTTTTCAATTCTGGTCAGATGTCTGGTTTGTCTCCTTCTCGGAACCATATTTTCTCCCATTAACAGTTTTTTGATGATACTCTTATGCTTTGGGAATCATCTATTAAGGAATCCAAAGCTATTAAACTTATTTTGCAGATATATGAGGCTGCTTCAGGGTAGAAGATTAGCTTACCTATAAGTGTTATTTTCTTCCTTAACACTCCTAAGCACAGGCAGCTTAGAATTGCAAGGATTTTACAATATCAAATTGGTGAGCTTCTTGCATCTTACTTGGGCATACCCTTGTGTTCTAATGTGGTTCCTGAGTCTTTTTGGTGGGGATTGATTGATAAGTTCAACTTTAAATTGGTTGGCTGGAAGGGTGCACTGTTAAGTCAAGCTAAGAAAGTGTAACTAATCAAATCTACTTTTCAAAATCTTTCGGTTTATGCTCTCAACCTGTTTTATGTGTCACAAAAATATGAGGATAAGCTGGAAGGAATTTAGAAAAAATTCCTTTGGTCGCAGGTAGAAGACAAGAAAATAATTCATGTGGTCTCCTAGGATGATGTTTGCAAGCCTAAAAAGGTGGGCGATCTTGGCATTCATAAGGTAAGAGAGTTTAATCTGGCCCTTCTTGGTAAGCAATTGTGGAAACTATTTTTTGCTAATAGTGAGTGGGCTCGAATTGTTATGGACAAATATCTTCATGGTGTGGATCATATAAGGGATCTACTATCTTGCAGATTTTCTCCTTCATCTGGTTCTACTCTTTGGAACTATATGGTTAAGGCCCACAAGATTGTTTCTAAAGGTCTATTTTGGCAATTGGGGAATGGTAGGGAAATTATTTTTTGGGATGATTGTTGGTTTGGTAATAGGCCGCTCAAAGATTATCCTTGGGCCCTTCCTTTTATGGATATTTGTATTCAGAGGTTTGGCTGATTTTTTGCTAACTATACGGATGGGGTGTAGTGGAAAAGGTTGCATGAGGTGGATTCAAGATTGGAAGGTCTATTTAATGCTCTTTCCTTAGTTCATATCCCTTCTTATTCCCTATTTCTCTCTCTATGCCTCACCTTGCTTGGGGTATTTGGCTGGAACATAACAACATAATTTTCAGGAGCTCCGTTCTTCCTACAATCTTTGTGGATTTTAAAATTTGTGCAGCTATCAAGGAGAATTTTGTTTCTGGGGCTTCTTTTCAGAATGGCCCTAGGATTGTGCTTATGTCGGGTGACATTTCTATTGCACAAAATTGGAAGCTTCCATGTGATATCTCTCTTCCTTTGACTAAAGGGAAAGCCTCTAGAGATTATGTTGTCTGGAAGGCTCCCCCTATTGGATGGGTGAAAGTTAATTTTTATGGAGATGCTAAAGGTAATTTGGGACCTGTTGGTTGTGGGGGAGTGTTGATAAATTCTAATGGTAGGTTCAATCCATTGTGGCACTCCCTTTGGGAACCCAGACAAACCACTTTTTGGAAGCGTCTGTAGCCTATCATGGGTTGAAGATGGCTCAATCTAAAGGCTTTGGAAAGGTGTGGCTTGAGGGAAATTTGTTAAATGTTATAAACAACTTGAAGAAGTATTTTTCCCCCTCTTGGAGTGTTGAACCCCTTATTTTGGATGCCATTGAAATTTTAAATTCATTTGATAATTTTTTTATTTCTCATATTTTTAGGGAGGGAAATGGTCTTACAAATGTCTTTACTAATATTGGTGTTAGCAGCTATAGGTCTTGGGATGTGGATGATCCCCTTCCCATTGAGGCACTTTCTTGTCTTAATAATGATTACCAAAAGTGCTAAGTTGGATGGTGGCTTCATTATGAGTTGGATCGTGCTTTGGCTTATGGTAATTTGAGTGACCTATGTATGGGGTGGCATTCAAGTTTAATTATGACTCTTACCACCTTGTCATTTTCACACAGATTGTGAGTATTTCCTTGCCTTGATTCTCAAGGCTTCTCCTTATTGTCTGTAAAGTCCTCAAGATCTTTGGTTTTGCTAAGTCTGTGATCATGGGAGGAGATAGAAACAGGGTTGAGCCATTTTCCTATGACACCTTGAAAACTAAATCTAAAATATGGAAAATATTGTATTGGGGTGGGCTTATGCCTTATTTGGAGCGGCTCCATGGGAATGATACACAGGCTATGGAGGCATTTGTTAAGGGATGGAATATAGGGTTCTAAAGTTGAGTGGTATTGAATTTGATATCAATGAGGACTTCATAGTGAACATTACTGGTCTTTCCACTAAGGGCAGAAAGGTGTATAGAGATAAGAAGGAATCCAATGCTACTTTACAGATTTTCTTTAAAGGGGATGAAGAAATGTAGCTTGATCATGCTAAAAGTGGTGGGTACTTACGTAGCTCCATCAAAGCTCTGTGGAAATATTTTGTTGAAGAATTGACGAGGTACATAACCTTAGAAGGTTAGTTCTCTGCTATTAATGGTTACCACTTTGTTCTTTTGAATCACTTTCGTCATAAGAAGAAATTTTCCTTTCCTTTCTATCTTTTGGCTTCTTTGGAGAGTCATCTTAAGGATCATAAGAGAAATCCTAAAAATCATGTGATGCATGTTGGTTTAATTATTATAATTATGGATTATGCCAAGGCTTATGTGGTTCCTAAGCAGCCCGAAAAGGCTCCAAAAGGAAAGCAAAAGAAACCGGCCTTGGAGTATGAGACTGTATCAAAGGAGGAACCGGTGATTAGTCTGAAAGGGAAAAACAAGAAAGTGGTTTTGGAGGAGGAGTCTGGGTTGGAAGAGGATGAGGAATATGATCCTAACTCTAAGGCCTCTATGGAAGTTTATTTGCAGCCCCCTACTTCAGGTAAGAGTGGTAAAGGTAAGTCTGCTCTTGATCCAATGAAATATGAGACTTGCAGTGAGGAAGGGGTTGGTGATAAACCATGTAAAAATGGGATAACTAATCCCTCTACCCTCTTGAAAGAATTGATTGATATTGTTGGGGATGAGACTCCTACATCCCTATTTCAAGGTCTAAGAGAAAGAAGGGATTGAAGGATGGTAGCAAAAATAAGTTGGCTAAGTGGATGGGTAGCCCTGTGTAGGAAGAGCCTGTTGATTCTCCTCTGAAGTTTGTTGGCGGGCAAGTTGCTATGGATACCCCTGATGAGGGAATGGAGAAGCAAAATAAAAGGAGGATGGTGGCAGATGATATTGTGAGCTCTCTTCAAAAAAATTAGACGTTGGTGGTTGGGGCTAAAAAGAAAGAGGTTTGTGAGTTCCAAGATACAAACCTCCTTGCTTCTCACTAACCATGGTGGAAGAGAATGAGAGTGGAAGAGAATGGTGTTTCAAAACCTAAAACAAACTAGCGGAGGGCTGAAGAGTAGATACATTTCTCCCAGTCCACAGACAAACAACTCTATTAGATCAGTTCACATATAGGTAAACACAACTTTCACTCTCCATCAAACCAGAAACTACAATCCAAGATATATCACCTAATGATGCCCATAAACAGCACTTCATATCTGTACAAGCATAGGATCAACATAGAAGAAATGTGGAGCAAAAACTGGAGCACATTCTAAACACACACAACTCTTACTTCACTATTTCTAAAAAGCACTTGGTAGCTTAGCATATCAGGACACCTGTAACACCATAAAGATAGCTCCATGTACTCATAACATCTCTACAGTATCTCAACTATACATGCACAACCTGCAATCACTTGATTCCTTTCTCTGCAACAACCTGTACTGTGTTGACATCAATGACAACACCACCATACTCACTCATACTTGCAACAATCTCTCGCTTTCTCATTGATGGCAACACATGATGTAAAAAACCATCAAAGGAAACATCCATTCCATTCCTGCACTCTCCTTTATTTTTTAGATTAGACAACCTGCACAAAATTCCTACACTCTCAATACTCTCTCCCTTTTTCTTTCACTATTTTTCACATGACTCTCTCTCCCCCTTTGACATCAATGGCAAACAACAAAAATTTTGCATAATTATTCAGCCATGTGTAGCTATGATCACTCCCCCTTAGGATTACACCCATTCACCTCATACTGCAATAATGATACTTCTTACTCCCCTTAAGGAGTAGATCCATTCATCAGTCCAAACAAATGAAGAATTTGTAGATCCACTAGACTGATGTACCTCCATGTGCACCTAGTTCAAAGGAGGGGAAATAACCCCCAACTTCTCCCTGAGATACTCAAAAGTATCCTTTGGAAGAGCCTTAGTAAATATATCTGCAATTTGATCCTATGTAGGCACATACTCCAATCTAACTTCATTCTTCAATACCTTCTCTCTCAAGAAATGATATCTGATAGATATATGCTTTGTTCTTGAATGCATTACCGAATTCTTGGAAATTTTTATAGCACTTTTATTATTAAAAAAGATAGGGATAGGCTCATCACACATCACTTCTATATCCTTCAAAGTTTTCTTCATCCACAAAACTTGTGTACAGCCAGATCCTGCAGCAATGTACTCAACTTCTGCAGTGGATAAAGAAACAAAATCATGTTTCTTGCTTAACCATGAAACCAATCTTTCTCCAAGAAAGAATGCACCTCCACTTTTACTCTTTTGGTCATCTACACAACCAACCCAATATGCATTAGTGTAAGCACTAAAAGTGAAATCAATATCCTTAGGATACCACAAGCCATAATCCAGAGTGTCTTTTAGATATTTGAATATCCTCTTCACAGTTGTAGCATGCGCTTCTTTAGGTTCTGCTTGAAATCTGGCAACCAAATATACGACATGCATGATATCTGGTCTAGTAGCAGTAAGATATAGGAGTCCACCAATCAGAGATTTGTACATGCTTTACTCAACTTTAGGAGATTCATCATTCTTACTCAGTTTACATCCAATCACCATAGAGGTACAAACCGGTTTGGAGTCATCCATTCCAAACTTCTTCAACAACTCTTTGACATACTTTGATTGTGAAATGAATATGCCCTTATCAATTTGATTTACTTGAAGTCCATGGAAGAAATTCAACTCACCAATCATAGACATTTCAAACTCTTTTTGCATCTCCTCTACAAATCTCTTGCACATACCTTCATTTCCTCCAAAAATGATATCATCAACATACACAACCACTATCAAAATTTTGTTTCCTTCAACTTTGAAATAGAGATTGTTGTCTACAGAGCCCTTGTTGAATCTTTTTTGTGTCAAATACCTGTCCAACCTTGCATACCATGCTCTGGGAGCCTATTTAATTCCATACAATGCCCTTTTCAACTTACAGACCATATCCGGTTTATCTGATAACTGAAATCCCTCTGGTTCTTCCATGTACACTTTTTCTTTCAATTCTCCATTCAAGAATATAGATTTAACATCCATCTTCTATACATTGAAATATTTGTGAGCAGAGAATTCCAAAACATTTGAATAGCCTCCATTCTTTCCGCTAGGAAAAATTTCTCCTCAAATTATATTCCTTCAACCTGTGAATGACCTTTGCATACAAGTCTTTCTTTGTTTCCTACCACTTCACCATTATCATTCAGCTTATTCCTAAACACCCACTTTGTACCAATTACATTTGTTTACAATTCTAGGAACCAATTCTCATGTCTAATTCTTCTCTATCTACTACAATTCTTCATTCATTACTCTAACCCAACTTTCATCTTTGCATTCTTCACACACAGAATTAGGCTCTATCTTTGAAAGTAAACTCAAATTTAATAAGGAGCATGAAATTCCTATCACCATTAAGACTTCCTATTCTTGTGGGACCATAGAGGTCTGTATGAACCAATTCCAGCATTCTAGTAGTTGATTGATCTTTTCCTTTAAAATTGTGTCTTGTTTGCTTTCCCAATAGCAGCTTCTACAAATAGTATTGTAGGCTTTGTGATTTTAGAAAGTCTTGGACAACCTCTCTTGGTGATCTAATTAGATTATCAAATTTCACGTAATCCATCCACCCATTTGTTCCCATATCAACTTTCATTAGCAGAGATACAAGGCGACCATCAAAACACCCTTAAGTTGATAAATGTTTCCATATGTTCTTCTTCCCTGCTCGCTTAACCCAGTTCACAGGACCCTTTTTATCATAGCCACAAGTGTTATCTTGAAACCAAAGCTTGGAATCCTTTGCTACATCTATCCAAAACTCAAAATATTATTCCCTTAATCCCATGCCTGTAGAAATCTATCAGGTACTATGTACCAATCCAAATCCTAATTGTTCCTTTTCCAGCAATCTTTTATCCTGGATGTCTCAAGCATGACTAATCCAGCCATCATACTTCAAGTTTAGTAGAAACTTACTCTTGTCTTCGGTCATGTGAGTTTGAGCAGCCATTGTCAATCACCCAATAGTCTTCTGTCTTGTCTAGCAGAAGGTAGTAACCAAAGTACCTTCCATCTCATCCTTCTTGTTCTCTGGACCACTTCCCCTTGCACATCTTCTAGAGTTAGATACAGATTTATTCTCTAAGGCTAGAAATAGGAATTCATCATTATCACCTTCAAAATTAGATTCATCATCAGAAATTTCAGCATCTTCTCTAACATAGTACAATCTCTTGCACTTCTTATCCTTTTTTTCTTTATTGTCTTTGTTCTTCATGTGTACAACTCTATTTGGACATCTTGAAGCATAGTGACCAATATTTCCACAACTAAAACATTTAAAAGGTAATATAACTTTGTACTTACTAGTACATTTCTTCAACTTTCTTATGAAATTTGCTTCCAACTCTTCTAAACCATCACTATCTGGATCATCTCGTGTCTTTGTAGCTTTAAAGGCTAATTCTATATTCTCCTTTTCCTTTCCAAACTTTCTCATCTCAAATGCAATCAAGGTTCCAAATAGTTGTTCTTTAGTAAACTTCTTAGGATCATACACTTCCTCAATAGCTAAAACCTTGTCACTATAACTCTTCAGTATACTCATCAAAATATTCTCTATTACATCTTCATCTATTAGGGTACCACCTTGATTTTTAACTTCACTCATTGCAATATCAACTCTCTGAAAATAGCTTACAATATCTTCACCTTCTTCCATTTTCAATTTCTCATATTTGTGCTTAGTCGTTAACTTCTTTGACAATTTCACTCTATCATTTCCTTCATAAATATCTTCCAACTTTTTCCAAACTTCATAAGTAATTCCCAAAGAAATAAATTTTGTTCACTCAGTCTTAGATAAAGAACTATAAATTGTATACCTTGCTTTTTCATTTTCCTCATAGGCAAAAATCTCATCTATAGAAGAAGGACCACTTGTCAGTGCAACATATTTTGTCTCAATAGCTTTTCAAGTTTGTAATCAAGAGAGATCAAGTAACCTCTCATCTGTACTTTCTATTCACTATAGTCAGATCCATCAAACACAGGGATTGACAATTTGTGTGCCATCGTATCTACCTCAAGCGGTTAATCTCTTCTCAAAGGAACCGAAGCTCTAATACCAATTATTGAAAGGTGCAAGACAATTGAGAGGGGGGGTGAATCAGTTGTCACCAATCTCAAACACAAAATCAAACAATTATCAACTTCAAATCCACTTTATTTTGCTATTAAGTGTGAGCATGAAATGTAAATAATAGAAAGCAATACCAACACAAGAAACACCAGATTTACATGGAAAACCCAATAAGGTAAAAAAGCACAGCGAGGATTAACTCACAATATAAACTAATTCCAAAACCAATTACAAAGAGGCTCACAGCTAGAGGGCTCAATGCCCAAAAGGACTCACTATCTAGATACAAGGCTCATTTCCTATAGATAGGACTCATTGTCCAAAAAGGAGGCTAACTACCTAAAAATACAAAAGATAACATAAAAATATGGCACAGTAAGTTACACACATCTGCAGCCTTGATCAGAAGATTGCAGACACCATCAACTCACTACTTTCAGGAATCTGACACATTAAAGTACTACTTCCTCAATTCACTTTCGCACACTCTTGCTTCTCACACTTGTGGTATTCTTGATACATCAATCCATAACATCTCAACTTGTATTTATACCATCTTCAACCTTAGAAAATTTCTCCAAGGTCGGTTGCATACGCTTCATTTTACAAATTCAAATTAGTTTGGCAACTCAACATTCCTGCAGTGGAAGAGAATGAGAGTGGACCAATCCAACACTCAACCAAGACCCAAAACAACATTTCCGATCAATCACATGCTTCCTCAATTGATACTTATCCTTCGCATGACGTGTAGACACTAGGTCGGCCAAACCTAATGAAAACACAAATGAACTTTGAAGTACAAGATTTTGAAATGAGAAGATAGCATGTGAACCACTTAACACGCTTCATCATACACTAGAACACATATCAGATTCCTTCATATTCATCCACAGCAAATGTAACAACCTTCATACACAAAACACTTCTCACTAGTCCATCTGGATTGTACAGCCACACACAGCAACTCTAAAACTCATCTTCTGAAGCACCAAACCATGAATACTTTTATCAAAACATAGATAACACCATTATAGGAATTCTACCAAATCTGCAAGACCTAAAACAAACTAGTGGAGGACTACGGAGCAGAAACATTTCTCCCAGTCACAGACAAACAACACTGCCAAACCAGTTCACACACTAGTGAACACAACTTTCACTCTTCATCAATCTAGAAGCTACAATCCAGGATATATCACCAATAGATACCCATAAACAATACTTCAAATCTACACAAGCATAGGATCAACATAGAATAAATGCAGAGCACAAACTGGAGCACATTATGAACATGCACAACTCTAACTTCACTATTTCTCAAAAGCACTTGGTATCTTATCATATCAACACACCTACGACACCATAAAGATAGCTCGATGTACTCACAACATCTCTATAGTATATCAATTGTACATGCACAACCTACAATCACTTGATTCCTTTCTCTGCAACAACCTGTATTGTGTTGACATCAATGACAACATTAATGACAACACCACCATACTCACTCATACTTGCAATAGATTATTGCTTCCTCTACACTATATATCTACCTACCATGTTCCCTCTTTTATTTAATAGGTGTGGAAGGACATTAACTTCATGAAGTACACTAACCAAAACATCAACAAAAAAATTGTAAAAGATTCCTATGGCTATAAATGAATTGTATTGGCATCCTTTAAGATTAACAAATCACACAATCAAAATAGAAAAAATACTTTAAGAAGTGTCACATAGCCACATAGTACTTGTCTTAAAAAAATATTGTAAAAAAAATTTTTTATATAATTTCAACTTTCTATTGTTATAATGTATTATTGTGTTAATTAACTCGTTAATTAAATTAGTAAGAGATCTTAAGCACAACAATCTAAAAAATATTAACAAATATTACTCTTAAATTATTTCATTTACTAGATAGATGTTGAGGGCTATGAATTCCACTTTTCTTTCTCTCATTCCTAAATGTGAAGGAGCAGATAGGCTAAGTCTGTTTCGGCCCATTTCCCTTTGCAATGTGATTTATAAAATTATTTCCAAGCTGATTGCTGAGAGGTTGAAGTGGTGGATTAGTAGGCTCATTTCTGAGGAACAAGGAGGTTTTGTGGCAAATAGGAAAATCTTGGATAGTGTGGTCATTGCCACTTAAACTATTCATTACATGGTGACCTCTAAAGAAAAAGCTATGTTTACCAAGCTTGATATGGCAAAGGCTTACGATAGAGTTAAATGGTCCTTTTTGCATAAAGTGCTTATTGCTTTTGGTTTTGTTGAGGAGTGGGTTATGTGGGTTATGAGTTGTGTCACGACCACTTCTTTCTCATTCTTAATTAATGGGGAGTTATCTTTATTATTTGGGGCTTCTAAGGCCTTTGCAAGGGGGATCCTCTCTCCCAGTATTTATTCTTTTGGTTGAAGGTTTGGGAAGAGTTAGTAAGATTAATGTGGTGCATGGTCTTATCCAAGGTTTGGTTTGGGGCAACAATTTAGCTCCCTAGTCACACCTGCAATTTTTTCATGACACTACTTTGATGGGCATTGCTAAGGTAAGAGAGGCCACTAATTTGTGTAAGGTGTTGGATATTTATCTTGCTGCTTCTGGGTAGATGATTAATGAGGGTAATTCTTCCATTTTCTTCTTTAATACTTTGAGGCTCATTTAGCAATGGATTGCTCGTATTTTAAGGTTTCATATTGGTTCTTTACCTTTGGTTTATCTTGGTGAAGGTGAACCATTGGACTCACAGGTGGCTTTCTTTTGCCAATTGGGTTTAGCTTCTTAAGTCAAGGGTGCAAGCTCTTCCCAATTATAGGTGTATGCTCCAAGTGGCTCCCATTAGTTTTTCAAGGATTTAGACTCTCTAGCTAGGCAATTTTTATGGGCTGGCAACCTGTCATCTTCTAAGTGGAGCCTTGTGAAGGGGGATATTATTTGTAGGCTAAATTAGCTTGGTGGCCTCAAGCTATGGTAGTCCATCCTAGCTCTAGTTTGGCTTTGTCTGCCAAGCTTTATTGGTGATGGTGTTTGGAATAGGATCATGTTTGGGCCAGGATTGTTTCTCACAAATATCTAAGTGGGATACCAATAGAGGAGGTTCCTCGATACCCAATTGTGGGGAAAGGTTATGTGATTTAGGAAACACTTAAAAAAGGTGCTAAGTTGATCAAGGAAGGTTTTTTTAGATATGTAATAGGGGCTCTGAGGCTCTCTTCTAGTTTGACTCTTGGGATGGGTTTCCCACTATCATGAGCAGGTATCCTAATCTGCAAGATCATTTTCAGCACTTTTTGGAGGTGAGTTGGTCTCTGGGGGTTGATTTTAAGACTTCTTACCCTTGTAGGCATGTGGAGGTGTCTAGATGGAAGATTCCTAGCAAGTGGCCTGTGGGTTGCTCGAAGGAGGATTGTGTTGAGCTTCAAAATATTTTGGCAAGTAGACAATGTAGCTCTTTTTGAGGTAGGGATATTTTGGCTTGGAGTCAGGATCCTAAGGGGGTTTTCATGGTGGCCAATGGGTATTAGGAGTTGATTCCTTAGAAGTATGGGGGCTTGTAAGTTCCTTGGTAGAAAAATGTTTGGAATAAGTTCTCTTGGCCCAAGTGTAATTATTTCTTGTGGACCTTAGCTTGGAATAAATGTTTCACTTGGAAAAATCTTTGGAAGTGGGGATTCTAGGGCCTTAATGTTTGTGTTCTTTGTGGGGGAAATGAGGAGGATTCTTCGCACCTGTTCTTTCGTTGTCCTTTTCCTATGCTTATTTGGAATTTTTTGTGGGGTTTCTGGAAACATCCTTATGTTCATGCTTCCTCTCTAGTTTATTTTTGGAATAGCTTTGGGGGGCTCCTACACAGGCCTCTTTTCTCCAAATTATGTGGTGCATTGGCCCTACTTTTATCCTTTGGAAAATCTAGCTAGAAAGGAATCACAAGATTTTTCATGGGGATGAGTAGATGACTCAACAATTTTGGCAAAAGGATTTTTGGTATGATTCAGGAGATGGTGGAAGCTAAATGTGAAGTGGATTTCCCCTTGGAAAAGCAGGATTATGAGATTGTGAATAGATTGGGTTTGCGGAGTTTGGCTTTCGACTTCTTTTGTGTTCGAAGAGGTAGGCATGTTAAAAATAAGGTTCAAAGGGTTGGGAGTTGGTCTCCTCCTTTGGTGGATGTTTTGAAGATCAACACTGATGGCTCTTCTAGGGGTAACCCTGGGATTGCTAGAATTGGAGAGGTTGGGAGAGATAGCTTTGGTTTCGTTATTTTTCTATTTTCCATTCATAAAGGGCAGCAAACCAACAATCTTACGGAGGGGTTGGTGATTCTTTGGGCTATTGAGTGTGTATGTGCTCTTGGATAGCATAATATTATCTGCAAATCAAATCCACATATCATTGTTAATTTGTTGAGCGAGAAAAATTTGGAGGGAATTAATTGGCAACTTGCTTCAGTTGGACCCAACATATTTTGCAATTGTGTTTCATGCTGGAGGTGTTGTCTTTTATTCACATTCCCCTTAAATTGAATAGAGTTGCATACTATTTGGCCAAATGGGCATCTAAGCATGTTGGTGACTAGCAGATTGAGGGATGAGAGCAGTTATCCCCTGATTATTGCCAAGATTTAGAAAAGATTATTTCGGAGGACATGGTTGGTTGATGTTGAATGGAGAATGGTTTTGTTGTGGTATTGAGTCTTGATTGATGTTTTTGGTCTAATTAGATATCATATTTATCTTTGGGTGCCTTTGTGGACCTTGATTTCTTTGTATTGGTGATTTCCTAATTATAATGAATTTTTACCCTCTTTATTCAAAAGATCTATATTTCATTTACTTAAAAATTATTTAATTTTATTTACTAAGAGTTATGTTGTTTTACTTTACACTATTGAAGAATAATTTTGTTTATTTATACTATTTGCTCAAGAGTTACTTTATTTATAAAATAAATTTTAAGTAAATAAATAAATAAATAATTGTTTTAAAATAAATCTTAAGTAAATAAAAATAACATATTTAAAAAATATATATTTTAAATATATAAATATTAACATTGATCTACATACAAATAGATATGCATTTAAAATAGTTAGTTAATCCAAAATACTAATATACATAACATATAACTCTTGAAAAAAAATCAAACTTTTCAAATATTCACTTCCATGCATGTTGGAGTATATGTACTTTCAAAAAGACATAATGAAAGTCCATATAGTCTTCCTACACCAATGTATCTAACCAAACTGAAGGTAAACATCTAATCCCATTAACCCATAAATTAATTATGCAAAAATATAGTTTTATAAGAAAATCAAAGAAATTGTGGACAATCTTGATCCGTAGAATCTTCCTACACCAACAAATCTAACGGAATTGAAGGAAAACATCTTATCCCATTAACCCATAAATTAATGCAAAAATATAATTTTATAAAAAAAATAAAAAAATGTGTATTATTTTTAATTTTAGTTTGCAAAGTATTCTTACAACAATAGATCTAACCAAATTGAAGGCAAACATCTAATCACATTAACCCATAAATTTATGCAAAATATAGTTTTATAAAAAAAAATTGTGCACCCGAACAATCCTATCTTGTTTTTCATATGTTAAGATTTTTTAGACTATATTATTAGGTTATACAAATATTATGGATTGTGGGGTACTATAATAACTACATTTTCTCCTTGATTTATGTGAAGTTTGATATAAAAGTTAAAAATATTAGTCAATACATTAGTATTTTAAGACCCTATTATTAGGCCATACAAATATTTATATAAGTTTTTTTAATTAATATGACATTAGGAATTATGGATGTCCACTATTTTTTATCTATGATTTATGTAAAATTTAATATAAAGTTAAAAATATTTGTCAATCAAAATAAAAATTAAAAGATATTAACCAATCAAATTATTAATAATTTATTTTTTAATTTTATTTTAAAAAAAAATCACATATAAACATTATAAAAAAAAATTATTATACATAAAATATTAAAATATAATTTAAAATACATAAATATTAAAAATGCCTCCATCACGTGTTAAATCTACCTTTTATTCATTGTTGTTCAAAAAACTCTAAATTGCAATTTTGTAAATCGTGGGAAAAGAGCAGATTATTTTAAAATGACGAATTTGGAGAAGTCGTGAGGAAGTAATAAAGGTTTTTCTATATTTCTTTTGCCTATAAGTCATGTAAAAAATTAAAAAATGGAAGAACCATTCAATCTGAAGGAAGTTATAAGAATCGGGGGCGGGGGCCCTAGCTCAGTTGGTTAAATCTTTCATGTTGTAGGAGGTTGGTCACGAGGTCTAGTCTCCTCCACCCCCGTGGTACTAAAGGGCATGTCACGCTAGCACTGTCAGTCATGTTTAAAAAAAGGAAGTTATAAGAATTGGGATATATCATGAGGATTTTTTGGAAACTTAAAATATAACAAGTGTCACTTAGTGACTAGTTACTTTAATTATTGTTTTTTAGATTTGGAAAAAAATAAATGTAAGTTTTATTAATGTGAATAAAAATAAATGTAAATGTTGTTAATTATAATTTTTTAGTATTATTAATTAATTCTTTTCATGGCCTAACCTAACCTTAATCCCACATTTTAACTCTAACTCTAATCCTAACCCTAACCTTAACTTTTATAATAAATTCTAAACCATTACCCTATTCCTATACCTATCTCTAACCCTAAATATGGTTGTACCACTATCCATAACTATGGTAGTAACCCTAACCCTAATAAAAAAGAATTATAGAGTGACATTACAAAAAAAAATCTACAAATTAATATTGAGAATAAAATTTGAAATAAAGATATTAGATGAATGAAAAAATTGGAGCATTATATGAATAAAGATATTAGATTTTTATTAGTAATATTTTATTTTAACTTATTTTAATTTTTGAATAGTTCTAACCATAATTTTTACCTTACTCTAAATTCTAATCTTAATCCTAATTATATAATGTTTTTAGGATTATTGTAATTAATAATAATAAGATTAGAATTATAATTTATTTAATAATTTTAGTAATTTTAGTTATTTTAATTTAATTTTTATTTGTATTTATGTATGTTTTGAAGTTAATTAAATTTGGAAAATAAAAAAAGTGGCAAGATTTAATTTAAATTTTTATTTTTAATTGTGTAAAATCAAATCCTAGAAGATTATTGTGAATGCCTAATCTGCAATTAACTGACAAGAGCCAACAAACAAGTGTTAATCAAGTTAGAAATCCAAAAAAAGCACTCCCTATAAGATTCTTAGTGAAATAAAGATGAAAACATGAAATGAAAACATAAAACCAGACAAATGATAACATGTGATCAACTAAATCTATTAAACCTCCATCCCATAGGGAGATTGGTGCTCCTTTGATGTGGAAAGAATACATTTCCCAATCCCTTTGATAAGTTCCAACGATGTGGATGATTCCAAGTATGAAAGTGATGCTAAAGTCTGATAAAAACTAGCCAAATGATGTGATGAGATGAGTGAGAAATGCCTATAGTAAACTTGCTTGAGATTGTGGATCCATATTGTGTAGAGGAAGCCTCTATTTATAGGACTCAAGGGTTGAAGAAAGAGTGAAATTGGTGAATGTGGGATAAAAGGGGAGCCAATAGGAATGTGACACTTGTCACAATTCTATTGGATGAGGGTGGAGCACATTTTGGGGAATGTGTAAAGGAGATGTAACAGAAATAAATGGAAATGGTTAAGGATTTGAAAGGATGTAAGAAGAAGTAAATGAATGTGGTTGAGGATTTGAAAGGATGTAAGAAGAAGTAAATGAATGTAAGAGGTATTTATGGATGTATAAGAGGCTTTTTAAAACCTTTGGAGGGAAATTGAATGAGGAGGTAGTTGAGAGGAATATTCCTAGCAATATGTCATTGTGAGGATAAATAGGGTAATTAGATAATTAAAATAAATGAATTTCATGTGCAACCTAGTTAGTTGACCATGGGTTGATTTAACTTTTGAGGATTTAAAAGCTAGAGGATTTGTTAATGAAGCTTAGAAAGTGGCTTAGGGTTAATTAATTAACTTGGATAGGTTAGGGGATTGTGAAATTTGATTTGATTTATTTAATCAAAAGAGTGGACTTTTAGAAGGATTTAATTAAATGATTTGATTTAATTAAATATGATGAACATTAGTCAGAAGAAAGGTGAATTAATCTAATTAATTTTAATTATTTGATTAATAGTAGAAATTGATGAATTTAACTAAATAATGTTGATTATTTAATTAATTGGTTCATCTGAAGTGATTTAGGAAGAAGTGATGTTAATTTATCAAAATCAGATGCATAATATCAATCATGATTATTTAAGTGTCTACATTTTTCCCCTCTTTGAAACAAGGTACTTGCTGCATTGGTTCAAAGAATAACACTACTGATATCAAAATTCAAAAAATTGAATGCCTCAATGTTGCCTCAGAAGAAATTATGCTACTACACTGCACCCCCTTAAGAGATTGGGCAAAAAATTTAATTTTTGAGTTGAGCTCATGAAAAGGATTCAACAATGATTTAGGTGTAGAAAATATCCTATGGGATGCGAAAACAAGCTCACAACGATAAAAATGGGTCAAAATAGGCTTCGTTATGCAAAAAACGGATTAATGGGCCAAAAAAATCTTAATTATACCCTCAAAAAACCCTAAATTTCTAGCATAAAAAGGAGGTAGGGGTCATTTTCAACTCATTTATGCACATACCCCTCTAGGATTCTCATAATTTTTCTCTAAGGTGCTGACAGAATGGCGGCTCATGTGCTTCCCATGCATCGAATGGAGTGGGTTCAAGAGTTCCAGCGACGTCCAAATGCAGGACCCTTGGTACGCAATTTGAAAATTTTCTCTTTTTTTGCATTTTTGGGGCATTTATTAAGGTCCAACTAGGTCATCCAAAAGTGGCTCTCTAGGGCATCACAAATGGTAGCATCAGCATCACTTTTGTCAATGGAGCGTCGCCTTTATGAGATAGCACCAAGCAGCGTTGTTTGGGTCTAGGGTCACTTTTGAAATGTTGACCCGCCTTTGCATGATAGTGTCACACAAGCTTAGGAGGGTAGGGCATCACAGGGAAATGTCGACCACCTTTGTGATATAGTACCGCCTTCATTTATAGTGTCACTTTTGCGAAAACGCAAAGCGTCACCTTTGTAAATGTCGACTCGCCTTTGCTTTTAAGGGATTTTTAATTTTTGAAAATTGCACTAGGTTAATAAAAATTGACATCATGGGTATTTTGAATGTAGGAGGTCCTTCACGTGCTCCACTCGAAGGAGCACAGAGGTTGGATACTACATCGAGTGAGGCATCTGAGTGATGATGCACTATTTTTCTTGGGCTCGATCAAATTCAGCCATGCACTGCAAATGCCTGCAGTCTAGACACACTTGAACTTGTTGATAGCACTCATGGAGAATTGGCGAAGCTAGACATCATGATCCCACTTACCAACAAGAGAGGCCATAGTTACCTTGGAGGGTGTATGGCGGATCCTATGGATCCCCATACACAACAAGCGATTGGATAGGTGCCTCAGTAGCCACCTCAATAGCCACAGGGTGGTCAAGATGGATAAGATGGGCATGGTGGGCATGATGGACATGTGTCTCCCTTGGTGTATCCAATGGGACAGGGGACCCCACAACAGCCACCCCAGCAGTCACCACCAAGTCTCGATCCACGAGACGGACAAATAGCAGTGTTGTAGGCACAGGTTCAGCTTTTGATAGGGTAGCTACAATAGGTGGCAGCTCAAATTAATACCCTAACCCAGGAGAGGGATCAGGCGAGGTAGGAGGTTGTGTAGGAGCATCAGATGAGATAAGACGCAGACCTCAGTTTGGCTCTTGAGATAGGATGTTGGCAACAACTAGAGGGAGCAACATAGCAAGTGCAAGGACAAGCCACAGTCCCCGTAGAGATGTATGGGTGATCCATGTAGGAGGCCTCATATTATAGGACATTATATTACTGAGCTTGTCCACAAGAGTGTCGGGAGCTATATTTATCCCACATCAGCTAGGTTGCGCAGAGTAGGTCTCATGGGGGGCCATTAGGCAGATCGACAAGGTCACACTGTCAAAGCCAAGGTAGCCACCGTAGTGACTGACAAAGCGAGGGGAGCTCAGGTCATTGATATTGCTTAGACACTTTTTTGAAGTACAACCTAATTATATGTTGTATATACATTCATTGGTTGAGTTTTGATTAGCCTCTTGTATATTTTGTATGATGACATTACACACCTAATTCCAATTGTATCATGACATTAAGCTTTTATGATATATATATGAGATGGCTCTAATGCATTTTATATGATGTGATGTTCTTTTATTTCATGCATAATAGATGGATGCATTTGACATGTATAGATGTAATTAATGATCATGCTATTTTATGATGTATTATGTTTTATGATGTGGTGTATGTGAAGTTATCAATGTATGATATGAATGCACATGTAATGTATGATGGATTGATTTGTATGGATGTACTTATATGGTTATGTGATGGATGATAATGTCAATGTAATGTTATGATATGCTTAGAATAACAAATCTATATTATGCTAAACACCTTAAATGATGATGTAATGCATGTGAGATGGAATGTAATGTAATGGATATGTTTACCTCTTTTTCAGTATCTTTTCCATATGGTATATGATGATGCAAGATGTATGTATGAATGATGCAAAATGTGATGATTTTAAGATTCTTAGAATAGAATATCTATATTATGCTAAACACCTTAAATGATATTGCAATGATGGATGATGTTTCCTATTATAATGATATGTATGGGCATGCAAGATGTTGATAGTTTGTGGATGCAGGATGGATGCAAATAAATTTTGCTTGAATGTCATGATACCATGTTAGTACATGAAGAAGATAGAAGAAAGAGAGGGATCAACCCTTGATTCTAAGAATATGAAGAAGTCCAACAATTCTATGAGTCGTCGAGACTTTATTAGATATGATGATGAGTGATGATGATGTGTTTCTTATATTGGGATTGGGGATGTAAAAGAGCTTAACTTTCCTTATGTTTGATAACACACATAGATACGATGCATCAAGGTACAGACAACTAGGATAGTGTGGTATCTAGTGTGATGGACTTTGACTCAGCAAACAAATAGGAGTATCCTTGTTCACACTTGGCATACAAAACCTTGTTACAATGTAGCTTGGACATTTCAAAAATCTCAGACCAAACACAGAAAGGCAAAACCTCCTAATGTAATAGTCAACAAGACATCCAAAACACCCTCCCTACAAGTCAAACAAAATTAGTATGACCAAGGTTATATTACAAGAATATCCAAAAAACACAGCAAACAAAAGATAATAATCAATACCCCATTCATTTCTCTTTAAATATTTTTGATTAGACATCATCAAGAGGTCATTGGAATGAGTGCAATAAGATAAATCAAAAGGAAAGATCAAGTAAAAGACAAGCTAATGTTCTTCATACTTCTAGGCAAGACTAAACTACAATGATATCTAAGTTGATGTCCATTGTAGGAAAGATGTATCCTAGGACATGATGTTATCAGATGATTGTGAGACTAACGGGATGATGGGCTATTGATACCAAGAGTTGACTAACTTGTTTACCTATTGACCTAGGCATAAGACCTTGACGTTTTGAGTAAATATACTTTTAATTTGCTATACTTATTTTTTATTGTTTTGCCAAAGGTTGAAGGTGACGATCAATTTATTGTGAGTGGATGTTTATTGTAGGTGATCGTGAAATGGGATGGATGATTTTGGGTTTTTGAATGTTTCTGGTATTTTGAAATGTTTTGAGGCTATTTTGGGGATTTTTGAGATGTTTTACAAATGTTTTGATTTTAAAATTTTCCAATGTTTTTGGTATTTTATGAGATTTTGAACAAGAACCTAACCTAAGGACCTATCCTAGGGGCCTTGGGGGTTGATCAAATATTATCCTTGCCTACATTATACACACAGACCATGTAGTTTGACTGTCATAGATTCATTTATTAATGAGGTATGAACATGTGGATTGTCAGTTTTTTATGATGGACACCTAAAGGAATGACCTAATGTCACAGGGGTTGATCAATGATTAGCCTTGCCTACCTTCAAGCTCAGAGACAACGTAGTTCAACATGATGATTATTTTTTGACTTTTTGTGAACTTTCAACCTGTTTTTGGATTTTGACATGTTTTGGATTTTTTTGGATTTTTTTGGTTTTATGAATATTTTTGGATTTTCTCGATTTTATGAATGTTTTTGGATTTTCTGATGTTTTAAGGATTTCAAGAATATACATGAATCTAATCTAATGTAAGTATAGGGAATGCCCCAGTGTGATGCAATAGACTACCTTGATATAGGCAAGACAAACTGACCTTAGGAATGTGCCAAGTAGTACTAAAAGGGAATGTGATACTAACGTAGGAACAAGCTATGATGCAAACAGGGATGGAGGATGGAAGAAATATGGAATGTGATGGTTGGAGGGTGATGGAAAGCTATGGAAGGTGATGCAGAATGAGCCAATGAATTGATGGTGGATGGAAAGTGCTTATTTACACAAGGTGCCTAATTTCCAATTTTTCACCAAGGTACTTTCCCAAACCGCCACCAAAGTGGTTTCACTAGAGGATGATTTTTTTCTTTACTGTTTTCAACTTTTTGTTGATTTTTTGGGATTTTATCATTTTTGTATTTTTTTGTATTTTTGGATTTTTACCTTGCAAGTTTAGGCATAAATTTTTCTGAGATGGGAGCTATTGATGGGATCCTACAGAGGCTCCCCTTCTAGTGTTGACAATTGATATGCTCCTAACTTGTAGCTTGTTGTGATGATGAATGGTCCCAACCAGTTTAGTTTGAACTTGCCCTTGTTGTCTAGATTTGGTACATTCTTCTGATTTTTCTTCAAAATGAGCTCTCCAACCTACAAGGACTGACTCTTGATCTTCTTATTATAGTTATGTTTGAGAAAATTTTGGTACACCTATAGGTGGTTCAAAGCATCCATGCACCCCTCATGCAGCAATTCCAACTTATTTAATCGTGACACTCGATACTCCTCATCAATAATAAGATTTTGCAATGATATTCTTAGGGAAAGGAGCTCAATCTCAATGGGAAGGATGGCCTCTAATCCATAGACCAAGGAGAAAGGGGTTGCACCTATAGGTGTGTGGATACTTGTTCGATAGGCCCAAAGGGCAGGGTTCAAATGTAGGTGCTAGTCATGACTAGCTTCATTAACTATTTTCTTGAGGATTTTTAGGATGGTCTTCTTAGAAGCCTCAGCCTGGTCATTACCCTGGGGTAATATGGGGTGGAGAAGTGGTGTTAGATATTGAATTTTTGGCATAGCCCATGGACATCCTAGTTTTTGAAGGGTGTTCCATTATCAGAGATAAGGGCTTGTGGAACATCGTAATGGTAAATGAGGTAGTTCAAAATGAATTTAGAGATCTATTTCTTTGTGATATAGGTTATTAGGATGGATTTCACCCACTTCGTGAAGTATTTTGTCGTAGTGATAATGAACTTGTGTCCATTAGAAGAGGTGGGTGTGATTTTTCCAATGAGATCAAGCCCCCATTGTGAAAAAGGACAATGACTGATAATGGGTTGGAGCTCTTAAGATAGTGCATGGACAAGGTCCCCATGCTGTTGGCATTGCATACATTTTCTGACATAGTCATGAGCTTCTTTCTCCATAGGAGGCCATTAGTACCCTATCCTCAGCATTTTCTTAGCCAAGGTCATACCACTAGAATGTGAACCACAAATACTGTCATGTACCTCTGTTAAGGCAGTCAAAGCTTCCTCGGGGTTAAGGCATCGCAATAGGGTTCCTTCAATACTCCTATGGTAAAGGGTGTCACCTAAGATGGTGAAATGGGATGACTTTTTAATGAAGGTTCTCTTAAGATTTGGGGTAATTTCAATGGGAAGGACTCATATTTTCAAGTAGGTGAATATGTCATGGTACCAAGGATCACCGGGACCAATGATTTCACACACAAACTCAAATTCTAGTACCTCAAAAGCTAGTACGAGAAGCTTCTCTACAAGGAATTCATGTTTATGGAAATTTTGTGGGATATCTAGCAATGATCCAATTTGTAGCCATAGTGTCAATTTCTTTGTTGTTTACCCTTGGTATCTGCTCAAATGTTATGTTAATGAAGAACTCCTTGAGATCCTTCACCATCTTTTTGTATGGGGTAAGCTTGTCATCCTTAGTTTGATATTCATCGTTGACTTGGTTTATAATCAATTGTGAATCCCCTTAGACCTTGAGAGCCATGATTTTCCATTGTACTATGATTCAAAGTCTATTGACAAGAGCTTCATACTCTGCAATGTTATTGGTGTAAGGCAAAGATAACCTATATGATTTTGGGATATAATCCCCTTGTGGTGTGATGAAGAGGACTCTTGCTCCTGACCCATGTTGTGTGTATGATTTGTTGAAAGATACCTTCCAATGGTCTACAACATTCAGTTTGAAGATGGATTCATCTAGAAATTCTAATACCAATGGATTTTTTGCATATATGGGGGCTTCAGCTAATTGATCTGCAATTGCTTTTCCTTTGATAGTTTTTCATTCCACATATTCAATATCATATTTTTTCAAGATTGTGACCCACTTATCCATTCATCCTATGAGTGTTGCTTTAGAAAGTAGATACTTTAGGGGGTCTATCTTGGTGATGAGCTTTACTTCATGAGCAAGCATGTAGTGTCTAAACTTCTGTGAGGGAAACACTACTACAAGACAAGCTTTCTCAATGAATGTGTAGTTTATATCATGTCCTACCAAGGTTCTACTAATGTAGTAGATATCTCTTTCTTTCCTTGTTTCATCATGTTGTGCCAAAAGAGCACCAATATTTGTCATTGTAGCTGATATGTAGAGGATCAATCATTTGTTCTAGATCGGTGGCATGAGGACTGGTGGTGTTAGCAAGTATTCTTTGATTTGGTTAAATGCTTGATCACATTTTTCATCTCATTTTTAGGACACTCCCTTGTGAAGGAGATGAGAGTATGGGAGTGTTTTATCAGTTAACTGTGCTATGAATTTGCAGATTGATTGAAGCCTTCCCTACAGACCTCTCTATTGTTTAAGTGTTCGTGGTGCTTCCATGTCAAGGATTGCATTGAATTTTGTAGGGTGTATCTCAATTCCCCTCAATGATATAGTATATCATAGGAGCTTTCCTAATGTGACGCCAAAGACACATTTCTTAGGATTGAGTCATACCTTATATTCTTCCATCTTGTCGAAGATTGGGCCCAACATTGATATGTGGTCTTGAAACTTTCTTGATTTGGCTAATATGTTGTCCACCTAGTCCTCTATAGATTTTTGGATCATGTCATGAAAAATCAGAGTCATAGCCCTTTGGTATGTATTTTCAGCATTCTTTAACCCAAATGGCATCATATTCCAATAGTAGGTGCCCCATGGACAGGTGAAGATTGTTTTATGTTAGTCATCCTTTGCAATCATAATCTAGTTGTATCATGAAACTCGTCCATCAATGATAGCATTTTGTGCCCCACCGTTAGATCTACAATCATGTCTATGTTGGGGAGGGGGAAATCATCCTTAGGGAATGCTTTATTCAGGTCTCTGAAGTTGGTGTAGATTCAAATGCCCTTGGTGGGCTTGGACATAGGTACAAGGTTGGAAACCCATTCTAGATAATCAATGGGTCAGATAAATCCTGCATCGAGGAGTTTTTGTAGCTCAAGTTTGACCAATAAGGCAATCTATAGATGCATCTTTCTCAATTTTTGTCTTATAGGTTTCGCCTTTGGATAAACTACTAAATGATGGACTACTACCTCTAGATCAAGGCCTGGCATGTTAGTGTATGTCCATGTAAAGTTCACTTTCCTTTCCTTTAGAAAGGTTGCTAGGTTTTCTTGTTCCTTGGTCAAAAGTGACTCAACATAGAAAGTGATGTGTGGGGTCTCTTTAATTCCCAAATTTACTAGGTTGCATTTTTCTACCATGACTGCTAATTTCTCTTGATGGATGGAACTAAGGGGAAGATTTAATCCCTCATCCTTTGGTGCCTCAGAGAGGTTTTCACCATTGGATACGTCCTTTATTTTTACTATTTTGGGATCAAAAAGTGCCACAACGTGGTTTTCACTTACAAATTAAGATGTTACTCTTAGACTTTCAATTTTGTGACTAAGAGATTCAATTGTTTCCCGATAGTACACATGTGTGTCCAACTCAATTTCAAACCCTATTTTTTATTTGCATATGGTATATTATCTCTCAATCCCATGAATTATGAGAGATCCTCATCATTTTCAAATGTATCTAAGATCGGTGGTCCTCGTTGGTCACAGTCGATGAGTTGGGGGTAAACAAGCTTTAATTTGGTGGCTTGGTTACTTGACTCGAATGACATGGTAGTTATCATGAAAAGGGAGGAATCCTCAAATAACATGGGTAGGCTAGAGAGGGGATCCTCGAAGGGATAACTAATTGATACAGGTACCGACAGGGAAGCTTTGACCGTTTCAACAGAGGCACCTTTGCCAAGTATGGTTATCTTCTTAGGGGTACATCCAAGGCCAAGATTCTTAAGGCACTTCTTAGGAATGATAGGTTCAAACAATCCATTGTCATTTTTCTTGAGCTTCTCATTTTTGTTGTAGCCCTAGTCAAACATTAACTATAGACATTTTTTGTTTTCCTCCATGGGAAGATCAAGTACGGGTCTTTCATCTTGATACAGCATGATTGATACATCCTTTTCATTCACTACCTTTTTGCTCAGGTCTCCCCACTTTTTGAAGGTAATAGGTTCTTCTTTGAGGGTCTAGCATGTTATGTCGATTGATTGTGGTTTTCGATGAGATCTAGGAGATTGAGGTAATTCTCCTATCACAAAGGCACTCTTTTTCAATTTACAGTCCCCACACCCATTATCTTGGATTAGAGACTTAATATCTGGGATGTTTTGAATGGTAGGTTTCTTTTTCTTAGAAGTGGAGGCTAAAGTAGTTGGATCAACATATGGGGATGTGGGTTCCTCATCATTTTTTGGAACTTGGGGGATCTTGTAGTATTTGGCTTCCATATTTTTGCAATAATAGAATGGTTCAGGATCGCCATGGATTGTGACTTCTTGGTTTTGGTAAGGGAATTTAACACATTGGTGGAATGTACATGTGACAACTTTCATCCCATGGATCCATGGATGCCCTAGGAGAATATTGTAAGGGAGTTCAAGGTCAAGGACCTAGCAAGTAGTTTCCATGATTGTTGCCCCTACTTGGATAGGGAGTTGAATGGTGCATCGGGACACCCATTCTTGATCATCATAAGCCCTGATGGTGATACCTTTGCCTTTGATGACATCTATTGAAAAGCCCAAATTCTTTATTAGCTACAAGGTACAAATATTCAAACCCACACCCCCATCCACCAAGACTCTTTTGACTTTGTTCTTATGGACTAATACTTCAAGATGGAGTGTGTAGTTATGAGATGGTTGGGTCAGGAGATCATGCTCCAAAAATGTAAGGAGATGTAGTGTAGTGATATGTCCAACCATAGCTTGAAATTGATCTGTGTCAAGGTTTGTGTGAATGGAGGATCTGGTCAATGCCTTCTCTAGGATATCCCTATGTGCAGGCGATATTTTAGGCAACTTCGTGATGGAGATTTGGGCAGGGGTATTTTTTAGTTGTTCCAAGATGATATAACCACTAGGGTTCAATTTAAGATTGGCGGATGGTGCCCTGGGTGTTGGTGATGGTCCTAGGATAGAAATTATGCCACTACATGTGGTGACTGCACACTCAGCTCTAGGTCCTTTGATATTAACAACTATTACCCATTCATCTAATGATGTGACAACATGGTCATAGATATGGTTCACATTGTGGTAACTCTTTCCTTTATTGTGATCTAGCATGGGATTCGTGTATATTTTGAGATCTTGATTCTTGACTAGTTGTTCAATGGTTATAACCTTATCATGGATGAGATATTGGATCATATTTTTGAGTCTCATACAACTAGTTTTGGTGTGTCCCTTTATTTTTTGAAAGTTACAAAGGTGCTTCTCATTATACCATGGTGGCTTAACTTGAGGCTTTTGGTAATTTTCATAAACTAGGAGCATGATGAGATTTGCTTGTACTATTTGTTGCATGATAGATTCAGTTGGTTCCCCTAGTGGTGTTTATTTTCATTTTGGGGGATATTTTTTCTTTTGGGGTGGTCCCCCTTGAATGTTTACATTGTTGACAGTTTGATTGTTGGGTTGTTGTGATGGGTTGATCTATGGGGTTTTTTGTGTGTTGATTTGTGGTTGTGGGTATGTTTTTTGTCACATATTCTACCTTGGGGCACTAATAACAACCTTGGCATCAACGACACCATCATTGGTAACATTCTTATTCTTGCAAGGTTCATCATTGTAACTTTTTGATGGTCGATTGTCTTGGTACACAGGTGTGCCCCCTTGCGCTATAAGGGCTCTTTCGATGTTGAGAGATTTGGGGATCAGTTGGTCATATGTCATGATGCATTGCATTTTTAGATGGAAAGAAAAACTCCCTTCAAGGTTGGAGATTATGGTTCCAATTTGTTGTTCTTTTGGCATAGACCATTTGCTCTTGTTGGCTCTAGATCTCCATCATTGGAGGAAAGCCACAAATGTTTCTCCCTTGGCTTGTTTTAGGCTGGATAGTTCTTCTAGGCTCACATCCATGTCGAGGTTAAATGAGTAATTTTCTATAAATAGTTCCACAACTTCTTGGAACTTTTTGATTCCAGGGGGTAAGCAGGAGAACCATTCCATTGTTGGACTAGCCAAGCTTCTGGGGAAGAGTCACATCAGATAGGAATCATCATATGCTACTTCCATACAATGTACATGGAATTCTTTGATGTGATCTTTAGGATTTCCTTTCCCTTGGTATTTGTTGAATTTTGGTATCTCGAAGCCTAGTGGGAATTGAACCATAGTAATGATTTTATCAAATAGATAGGGGGACAAATTTCCTTGCATGTGTTTTTTTCACTTTTCCAAATTGGATGTCCTGAATCTATTGTGAGAGCAATTTGACCTATGTGGAGAGGTCATTTTGCAAATCAGGTGGTGGGATGTATGTGTTTTGGGATGGTATGGTTTGTTGGGTGGCTTGTGTGTTGAGATTTAAGGCATTTTTTTGTGTGTTTGTGAAGGGTTGTTGGAAGCTTTATTGTGCAATCAACACTTGTTGGTATGCATGTTGTTGTTGTGCCAACAATGCTTGTTGTTGAGCTAATAGCACTTGTTGTTAGGCCTGTTGTTGTGTTGTTTTTTGTTGTTGCACTATCAAAGCTTGTTGTTGCACATGTTTTAAGGCTTGTTGATAGGCTTGTTGTTGTAACAAGGCATGTGCTTGTGCTTGTTGCACTTGGTATTGAGCTTGCATTTGGGATTAAGCTTGAGCTCGAGCTTGCACTTATTGTTGTGCCTGTTGTGCAGCTTGTTGTTATTCTAGCAACACTTGTGCTTGTGCTTGTGCTTGAGCTTGAGCTTGGGTTTGATCTTCTTGTGCTTGAAATTGCTTTAAGGCCTTTTGGTAAGCTTGATGTGTTGCTTGTAATGTGATATTGTATTGATTTGTTGTATTTGGATTTGGAGGTGGAGGTGGGGTATTTTGTGGGATGGTGTGAGATGATGTGATAGGAGGTTTTTGAGGTGTTTGTTAAGGTATTTGTGGGTTGTGTGGTGGATCATATGGTTGACATGCTTAATCCTTGGGAGACTAGGTTTTGGGATGTTTGAGGTGTTGTAGATGATGTGATGATTGGTTGAGAGATTTGGATTGGTGCCACTTGGTGTTGCGATATTAGTGGCATTTTTGGGGGATTTTGTATGATAGATGTGTTCATTTGATTTGTGCTTAGGGTATTGACTTGATTTGATTGGTTTTGGATTGATATGTTTAATGAAGGGATTTTCCCTATGCCTTGAGTTGGTGTGGATGTTGATGTCAAGATATGGAATGCTGGGAAGATTTGTGACATGTTCCCTTGTGGTAGTGAGGATGAAGCATTGAAGGTACCCACTTTTCCAAATAAATCCACTTGTCCTTGTGAGATGTTAGGATTATAGCCTTGTGTATCAATGGAATATGTGGGGGTAGCATGGAAAGTGGTGGAATTATTTGTATCATGGAAGATGAGTGGAACATATGGTTGCTTAGGGTCTTGTGGTACAATGTTAGGCATACCCAAGACTGTATTGGCTTCCAAATTTTGGTTGTTGACAAGTGTGGTAATGAACTTCCCTTGGTGATCATTGGTTGACTTGGGGCATGAGATGATGATGGTTGTATGATTGGTTGGATGACATTTTGGAATGAAGGTGTGAATGATGTTTGTGGCATATTCCCAAAAGTTTTTTCAACAATAGTACTCGCATCAAAATTAGAAGGGAGTTTAGCCCCTTATTTTTCCAATTCCAACATGTATTGTGTGGAATTTAGCCTCATGACTATGTTGACAAGCTTGTGTGTTTCAGGATTTTGAACTAGTTCCAGTATTTTATCTTGGGATGTCTCTTGGAAGTTTTTGGTGACATCCTCCACTTGGAAACCTCCCTCTTGAGGATCTTGTGGTAGTTTAGGTGGATTAAGTGGAGGTTTGATAGATTCCCTAGGGTTGAATTCTAATGTTGTTTGAATTAAATCACTTGAGGTTGATGTTTCTTTGTTTTTCTCCATGATATTATTTTTTGACCTTGTTTAGACCATAAAATTGGGATCAAATTTTAGGAATATGGGAGGTAAACCTCTAAATCCTTTGGTTGATCTAAAATTTAGGTACAAAAGGAAAATCTGGGATGTTTAAGGATTAAATGATGATGATGTGAATGATGAGGGTGAGTGATATGGATGTTTGAACTTTTGAGAACTTTGGATTAATACTAGACCTTAGGATTTTGGATTTTGATTTGGTTTGATTTGGATAATGAACTTGTATATCCCAATATGTTAGATGTGATCTTGGGATTAACTTTTCCAAAAGGGATGCTAATTTAACTAAGTGTGTGAGAAAGGATTCATCCCCATACACCTAACTAAACAATATGGTTGTGATTTTGATCTAAGGATTTACCAAAAGTCTAGCATAGATTATTTTTCCAAAGTTCTAAAAGTTGTTTGTGAGACTAATTTGATAAATATTGTGATGAATGGAAGTGTTGGTTTTGATCCTAGATGAACCTAGAAAGAATTTTTTTACAAGACCAAGGTGTTGAAGAACATGCTAGACCTCTAAAGTGTTTCAAAAATCATATGGTTCATATTGAGCATACATGTATGGATTATTCAACAGAATGAGTCTATAAAACCTTGTTATCTTCTTGCTTATCTTGCGGTACTATCTTAGGTTACACTTTCTAATGTATCTCCTTATAGCCTTTTGAGTATGACACCTAAGTTTGAAATGACAACATAAAGACTTTTACTTTGAAATCTTGATCTTGTGGGAAATCATGAAGACAAACACATGTGTGGGGTTCAATTGTCTTTTTATCTTGATTAAATGGATTCTTTTTATCTTGATTAAGTGTTTCAAAAATAATATGGTTCATATTGAGAATACATGTCTGGATTATTCAACATAATGAGTCTATAAAACCTTGTTACCTTCTTGCTTATCTTGCGGTATTGTCTTAGGTTACACTTTCTAATGTATCTCCTTATAGTCTTTTGAGTATGACACCTAAGTTTGAAATGACGACATAAAGACTTTTTCTTTGAAATCTTGATCTTGTGGGAAATCATGAAGACAAACACATGTGTGGGGTTCAATTGTCTTTTTATCTTGATTAAATGGATTCTTTTTACCATATCAACTCATCTTGTTTAAATTTTAAACTAAATGTCTATGTCTTAACTCATTTTCATTCCACAAGGTCCATTATGTGAAAATCAAAGAGTCAAGGCCATAGTCTCCCTAGGTTGACTTTGAAGAGAGCAAATTGAGATATGACCCTAGGTATTTAGAAGTCTCTAAGGATAAAATCCCTAGGGACAAGCAATAATAATTGGACCCTTCAAAGATATTCACTCTTTCTAAAGGGTTTGAAATTCTGATTATTTGTTAAATGTTTTTTTCCAATATTTGAGATCCAAGTATTGTGTTTAACTGACTCACAAAAATGCACAATCCTAGGCTGCAAAGATACTTCTTGTTGAGTCCCCACTCGAATTTCTCCAAACACTAAGACAAAGAAAATAGTTATAGATTTGGCAACACTGGCTCCCCTCCATGGCACACACTTATCGGGACCACCAAATCTCAAAATCTTCAAGATCCGAAGATCCTAAGGATTTTCTTGTTTCTACTTTGAATAGTACAAATGTGGGGTGGCTTCGGAATGACCGTTCCTGCACCAACAAGCATAAAAATTTTTGGTCACTAGATAAATGGTTCATAATAAGGAATTTCGTTCAAGGTGACCATATACATGGAAATATTAGCTCAAGATTATGGAGAATCAAGGGGCCTCTTAGTCTCTTCCTAAGAATATATTTTAACATATCACATAGATACTAAGGGTGACACTTGTCGGTATGACACATCCGCACCTATTGTTTGTGACTTTTGTCACCAACACATTTTTATATAGCTATTTGAAAGAGCTTGGATTTATCCCATTATCGATTGGGTCATTCCGTCCTTTTGAAGCAAGGAGGTAGGCCCTCTAAAGATAGACAAAATCAAGGGAGTACATTTGTAGTTCGACCACCCAGATCGCATGAAATGTAAGGAGGGAACACCCATAATTTCTTTTCTTCACACTAGCATGGGGTTTATTTTTAGATCCAAATCAAAATATGTGGGTGGTTAGACAACAAATGTCAAAGGAATTCCTTTGATTCTCAAGATCGCCAAGTGGGGCAAGAGAAGTGCATACACATTCAAGTGACAAGAATTACAAAACCACAAAACCAAGAAGGCACACATTCTTTTTAATCCCCAAAGTAAAGGTGGGTTTGTTTTAAGCACCAAAAGCTAAGTGTGAATTTGTCTTGTTCAATTTTATCCCACAAAGCAATGTCTAGTAAGTTCCTAATGTTCAATTTTAGTCCAACTTGAAAATATTAAATAGATGGTTAATTTTAAGCCCAAAGTAATGCTAGTTGGTCCTAAAACAAAAAATGAAAAGAAAAATTGGAAATCCTAAGCTATTACAAGGAGCATTAAAAAATACTTTTAGTTTTCCAAGTCAATATTCTTCCTCTTCTTGCAAAGGCGATGCTGGGCAACAAAGGTAATGATCTATGGGCTAACAAAGGCAATGCTAAATGCAAAGGTGAAACTCTGCTAAAATAAAAGGTGACACTCTACAACAAACAAAGAGCACAAATGTGGCACTTTAGCAAAGGCGACAGTTTTTCAAAAAGAAAAATTAAGCAGTTGGTCGATAAGACAAAAGTGGCACTATTTAAAAGGCGATGCGAAAAAAACCCTCGACCAGGATGCAATGTGACAAAGGTGATACTAAAGATGAAGGAAGTTCTCTATGTGAAACAAAGGTGATGTTGTATGCAAAAGCAATGTTGTATGGAGAAAAGGCGGTGTCGCCCTCTTGTAGCTACAAAAAACGTTAATTTCAAGCCAAATTTGTCAAAATAAAAAGGTTATCCCTCCTTCTAGCACCAAAATGTGAATGCCTAATTTGCAATTAACTAACAAAAGACAACAAACAAGTGTTAATCAAGTTATAAATCCAAACAAAGCACTCACTATGATATTCTTAGTGAAATAAAGATGAAAACATGAAATGAAAGCATAAAACCAAACAAATGATAACATGTAATCAACTAAATCTACTAAACCTCCATCCCATAGAGAGATTGGTGCTCCTTTTATGTGGAAAAAATCTCTTTCTCAATCCCTTTAATAAGTTCTAATGATGTGGATGATTCCAAGTATGAAAGTGATGCTAAAGTATGATAAAAACTAGTTAAATGATGTGATGAGATGAGTGGGAAATGCCTATAGTAAACTTGCTTGAGATTGTGGATCCATATTGTGTAGAGGAAGTCTCTATTTATAGGACTCAAGGGTTGAAGAAAGAATGAAATTGGTGAATGTGAGATAAAAGGGGAGTCAATAGGAAAGTGACACTTGTCACAATTTTATTGGATGAGGGTGGAGCACATTTTGGGGAATGTGTAGAGTAAAGGAGATGTAAGAGAAATAAATGAAAATGGTTGAAGATTTGAAAGGATGTAAGAAGAAGTAATTGAATGTGGTTGAGGATTTGAAAGGATGTAAGAAGAAGTAAATGAATGTAAGAGGTATTTATGGATGTGTAAAAGGCTATTTAAAAACTTTGGAGGGAAATTGAATGAGGAGGTAGTTGAGAGGAATATTCTATTGTGAGGATAAATAGGTTAATTAGATAATTAAAAGAAATGAATTTCATGTGCAACCTGGTTAGTTGACCATGAATTGATTTAACTCTTAGGGAGTAAAAGCTAAAGGATTTGTTAATGATGATTAGAAAGTGACTTAAGATTAATTAATTCGGAATTAATTAACTTCGATGGGTTAGGGGATTGTGACATTTGATTTGATTTATTTAATCAAATGAGAGGACTTTTAGAGGGATTTAATTAAATGTGATGAACATTACTTAGAAGAAAAGTGAATTAATCTAATAAAGTTTAATTATTTGAATAATAGTATAAATTGATGAATTTAACTAAATAATGTTTATTATTTAATTAATTGGTTATTCTGAAGTGATTTAGGAAGAAGTGATGTTAATTCATTAGAATCAGATGTATAATATCAATCATGATTATTTAAGTTTCTATAATTATTTTATATACTAATTTATGGATGTGCTTTAATTTAAGTTTTACTTTATTATTTTATTTTATTATAAAATAGCTAATTGATTTTTGTGAGATTTTTTTAATAAAAAATAACAATTAATAAGTAAATTTATTTATTTTAGAAAGATTTAATGAAATAATTTTATAAAGCAAAAAATCAAAAATCATTTTTTTTTAAATGTTAAAAAAATAGTTTACCTTGTTTTCCCTACAAACTTGCCCATAACACCCCAAACTTCTTAGCTAATTATGTTCAAGAAAAATATTTCTTACAATTTTTAAAGTTAAATATTTAACATGTTCACTTTTAAAAAATAATAAATTATATTCAAGGGGCATAAAATTCTAGTTTTAATTGGTTCAAAACCAACTTATTAATAACTAATTAGCAAAATAAGTTGAAGAACTGATTCTAATAGTATTATGCCTGATGATGACAAGTACTGAGAATAGCAAAATTTTAATATATCATAATAATATTATAGTTTTATTTTTTCCCATGTTCCAATTAGGTGCTTATGTCTATGCCTTAGGTGGCTAGATCGAGCACATAGCATTCATGATCTGGAGCGAATTTATGGCAGCTCCTCCATTATGGTATTTCTAGATGCAGACTATGGCAAGTACATATGCACTGGTGACAAGAGTATTTAAACGCCCAGCCTAATTTAGCATGATGGTCCATAGATTTGATAGGAGCATTATATGTGAAGTCCAACTCAAGTTACATCTCATGCTTATACCACATAGTTTTGCTTCTAAGTACAGTGGAAATTGATGGCTGGTCACTCAATGGTGTCTAGTGATGGGATATTAGATCTCACACACTTGTGGTGAGATGGATGAGAGATGGAAAATCATGGGAATTAAAGACTTGGTCTATTTAAGTGTGCACTAGTTGGTTGTGGCTATCATAGCTATAGCAATGAAGACATTGATTAGACTGTGTGGCTCCAAGAGGCAATCGCCATTTCTGAGCTTCATCACAGACAGACGCCTCAAGAAGATATGTTGGGTGAGAGATGTGTTGTGCTTGGAGGCGGTGAGAATGGTGGTTGGGAGAGATTTCTCCATCTCTGCAAACAGGTACCGTGTTAACTCTAACATCTCTTCATTTTTCCTTGAAACACTCTTGGATATGGGCATTGTGAAGGTCCAGAGATTGTTGCTTCTATGAGAGGTGTTCAAAGTAACCATTCTCTTGGATGACCTGGACGTTATCACTATGGTTGAACCCAGCATTGGCATCCCTTGGCCAGACGATATCGTTCGTATGATGCAGCATGGGGTTGAGGTGGAGCGATAGCCCTTCATAATGCATGTGGACGATAGGTTCCTTGTCTGACACAAGCGTTGGGCTTGGTGGGGTTTCAACTTTCTATCTCGTCGTCTTGGGCTAATTAAGGTTGACGTTCTACAATAGGCGTGGGACTTTGTTGCCATAGTTGAGGAGGGTGGCTTTTATGATGAAGGAAACTGATTCCTGGGGGCTATTTTGATGATGTAAAGAAATACTATCATTTTGTATATGTTGATAGAGCGATAGCTTTGTATTTTGATTCAAGGTTGTATTTCATGCTCATCTCACTGTCTTGTTGCAACTATGTAAAAAAAAAATATATTAATATACTACATGCAACCTCGGTTGGCGAGGTTTCGACTTTCTATCTCGTCGTCTTGGGCTAATTGAGGTTGACGGTCTGCAATAGGCGTGGGACTTTGTTGCCATAGTTGAGGAGGGTGACTTCTATGATGAAGGAAACTGATTCTTGGGGGTTGTTTTGATGATGTAAAGAAATATTATCATTTTGTATATGTTGATAGAGCGGTAGCTTTGTATTTTGATTCAAGGTTGCATTTCATGGTCATCTCACTGCCTTGTTGCAATTATGTAAAAAAAAAATATATTAATATACTACATGCAACCTCGGTTGTGTATTACAAATCAAAAAATATATAATAGTTTTATTGATGATTATATATTATAAATATAATACAATATATAATTATATATAAGATATATTTTATATAATGTAAATAAAATTATAATATATTATAATAATATTATGGTTTTATTTATTATTATATATTATAAATATAATACAATATATAATTAATTTATAAGATATATTTTATATAATATAAATTAATTACATAAAATATAATTGTATTTATTATTATATATATAATATTTTTATATATTATATTCTATAGTAAAAATTATTAGATACAACTATTAAATTAATAAATATATTTTTATATAATATAAATTAAACATATAAATAGAATAGAACGTGTTTTAATTATATATAATTATAATTATAAGTATAAGTATATTTATTATTATTTATGTTAATATAATTAAAAATTATTAATATCAATATATAATTAATAATTAAAATATTTTTTATATAATATATAATTAACATATAGTCAGTAGTGGTATAGTATGATGGTTAAGTTGTTATGGTGTTGTTCTTGTTGTCAAGGTTCAAAACACACTGGGGTATAATTGTTGAATGTTTAAATTAGGGATGAGGTCCTCCGTTTGTGGTTCATAGCTTTGGGTCAAAAGTGTTTACCCCTTATAATAATAAAAATTAACATATAATAATTTGAATATTTTAATTGATCTTTGGAGGGAAAGTAAGAGAGAGGATGAAAAAGAAAGATAGAGGGGAGACAATTATGTGTGTGTATATAAAGAGAGAGAAACTCAAAAGATAGAGAATGAGAGATAGAGACAAACAGGTAAAGGGGGAGAGAGAGAGATTTAGATAGAAATCCCTATCTCTATCTCTTTATATCACCCTCTATCTATATCCCTAAAGATATAAAGAGGGAGAGAGAGAGATAGATTCTCTACCTCTATCTCTCTCTCTTTCCCCATCACATTTTTCTCTCTACGTCACCCTATTTATATCTCTCCCTCTCCCTATATATATTGAGCTATCTCTCCCCCCATCTTCTCTCTCTCTCTCTCTCTCTCTCTCTCTCTCTCTCTCTCTCTCTCTCTCTCTCTATGTATCTCTTCCTCTCTATAAATGAAGGATAAAGATGAAAATTAGCACTTCGCTTACATCATTTACTATTGAAGTGGTGTGTTTATAGCAATTGTGCTTTCTAAAAATTTGAATCATTTAATAATCTTCAAAAACATATGATAAGTTCTTCCAAAGCGAAGGATTTGTCGGTGAGATTTTTTTAAATACACTTTTATGTGAGCTTCATTATTGCAGCTATGAAAATGTCTTGAGTCTAATTGTTTATAATGTTTTTCTTTCCTTCTTTAAAGAGAAGAAAATATTTTATAAGATTATATATTTTAAATGAATTAAGATTAGTTTTGAATAACTATATACTTTCTACAAAGTATATAATTAATATATAGTATAGATAAATATTTAAATATTTATAATTATAAATACTCATTAATATATTAATAATTAAAATATTATAGTAGATAATACCTAATATTAATAATTTATTGTAGCATCAAAAATTGTCACCCTTGACAATTTCACACTGTCTTGCTCCCCCTTAATTTATTGGACCTGATTGAACCCCTAATTTTCTAAATTATGTATTTTGAGGCTTATTTTAACATTTTTTGATCATTTTTTTTAGACTACAAGAATTGGTCGGGTATCCATTCCCTTATAAACTGCAGTGCACTTGGTAAACTTTTTTCATGTGACTGATGACACTAGCGTGACACGCCCTTTGATACTATGGAGACGATGGGGAGACTAGACCTCGTGACCTCTTTCCTACAACAAGATGCTTTAGCCAATCAAGTTAGGCCCATCGTTCCTCAATTTTTGATAAATTACAAGCATAGAACAAATATATTTATTTAATGTTTTTCCCCTAGCACCTAAATCCCCAAAAAGTAGGGTCAGAATAGGGATGCCCTTGGGTGGCTATGTCCCCTTATTTTTCTAGGCTCAAAATTCAAATATGTCGATGTTGGCATTTTACCATTTCTAATTCAAGTTGCAAATGTTAGCTATCAGGATTTAATTTGTGGAAACTAGCATGTAATTGCATATAAATACCTAGTTATTGCATCATTTTAAATCTATCAAGAAACAAGAGGTGAACATTATTATCAAGATCACTATCAAGTAAGTCAAGAGAAACATTTCATATCTTTATTGCAATAATTCAAGATCCAAGCATCATGTCAAATCATATGTGAGTTTATGCATGTTCATTTTATCATTGTTTATGAAGGCTAACCCTTGTAATCTCCAAGCAATTCAAGCAATCAAATAAACAAGATCCAATACCTTGAGATGATGTGCATGACTTCATTCCTTCAAGGAATCCATTGAAGGGTGGTGAGTTGTAGAAATTTTTCGATTCATCATTCCTTCCTATCATTTATATTCCTTATCATTGGCATTGACATTGTGGAAGTGAAAACACTAACACGAGGTTTGACTATGACAAACCTATAAATGGCACAATCCTTCCTCTCTCTTTGAATTGTGTAGATTTTATGTTTGGAGAGGATTGAAGGAATTTTTAAGATCATTTATCCATTGTTGCATTCAAAACCCTACACCTTGTCAACTCACAAAAAACTCACCTATAGAATTATATAACAGTGATCTAAAAAGTTTGCAGGTGGGAACTAGGAACTCAAATCTAACATCAGAGGACTACAAAAATATATCCAAAATATCCCTATAAGAGAAAAGACACCCTTTGGTGGCTATGTCCTATAGTGATTGAATTCAAATTTATAGGAAAAGTTTACAATATTCTTCCCTTCTCATATCTTCCTACAAATCTCTGCTATAGTGTATCAATTGTTGGAATCTTGCATTTTTCATATTAGGACACATAGTATAATTAGGTTAATCAAGGAAAATTAATTTCAATTCATATTTAACACCCACAAAGATGCACCTAGGTTTTATTGACTCACCTACATGGTTGAAAGTAAATATAAACACCTTTTTGATTTGTATCCTAATAAAATCCTAGAAAATGAAAGACTTTGTCTTAGGGTTCTATTACATTTAGGACCCTCTCCCCCTCCTTTTTCTTCATTTCATTTTGGTGAACCTGACCTATTAACATTATACACCTTCTAAAACTTCACCCTAGATCTAAGTTTTGCATTACATTGTTCACTTAGGGGTTCATTTTTGTATCATAAAAGACAAAAAAATTCAAAAAAATTGCATATAATATTGCATCATAGATTGCAATAGGATTAGTTTTTTTCATTTAGGTTAGATCAACATTCAAAATTGCATTCACAATTGTCATTTGTTTTTCAAGCATTGTTACCCATTTTCATTTGAGTTACATTGTTCTAAATTGAGCAAACTTTGAAAAAATACTTAGTTTCCGACCTACTTGCATGCACATACAAAGTCCTTAAACAATCTAATAAACAATCAAACTTTCAAATTTTTGAAACCTTATCCAGGACAGGGATGCCCTTGGGTGGATTTGTCCTCCTATTCTTGGCTCAACCAAATTTTTCCCATATCTCTATTTTTGTGTCTTCAGTATGTTTCTACTTGTTGATTGTTGATTTAAAAATTTTAACTGCATTCATTTAGGCATCTTTCATATTGTTCAAAAGGTGAAGAAAATTGCATTTTTTGTGTCTCAAAATTGTACCCAAATCATCATTTTTAGATTTTGACATCTAGAAGCAGTCCATTGTTAATTTTTAAATCTCAAAATTTATCTAAATTTGTCATTAATTGTTCAAAAAAATTCAACACTTGCATTTGAATCACATTAGTATAAATTGAGTAAATTCTGAAAAAATATTCACTTTCACACCTGTTTGTAAACATACCTAAAAACCTCAAACAATAACATACACATTCAAACTTTGGATTTCCTAAAACCCTATCTAGCATATAGATGCCCTTGGGTGAATTTGTCATGCTACATTTGACTCAAACAATTTTTTCCCAAGTTTTTATTTTTGTGTGTTTTATTTGCTTCTACTATCTAATTTTAGTTTATGCTTGTGTTGTTGTGATTATTCAACTATTTAGTATTCATCTTGGGTACACTTAGTGTTTTGAAACTCACATAAGCTTCACAACCTAGTGTCCCATTACCAATACTTCAGTGAGATGTAGTTGTAGACTTATTGAATATCGCATTGTTGTTACATTTGTTGTGGGTCCTAAGTCTTCCAACTCTTTCATGCAAAGTGTTATCAATAACCAACCCATTTTGGACTCTACCCCTAATGCTACCATACCAATGGAAACTTTACAATCAACCATTTACATAAATTTTGAAACTGTTGTTTCCAATGTTCCTAAAGACAAACTAAAAAAATTGGACAAAGATCTAGAAGGACTTCAAGACTATTTGAGCACTGAATCTCTAACTGGTATAATGGTTCCTATAATGTATAACTTGAGGAAACTAATTAATGATGCTCAAGGATTAGAATTTTTGCATAGGTCAACCCATATAGTTGATGTTAATATACCTATAATGGCTAGTTGTGCTCAAGCTTTGGGATACACTCAAAGTCAAGGAGGAAGTCAAATATCCCTCCCCACAACTATAGCCTCTACTCCCACATATACAAATCCAATCGTCGCTTCAACGATACAACAAAGAATTGGCATAAATCTAATCTTAGGCCTTTCCTTTGGGAATTCTTATGGTTTTGGGTCCTCATATATTGTCACCTCAAATTTCATCTACTCTCATAAATTTACAACATAGTAGTCCACCAATCACATACACAATCCCACCATATTCACCACATTCCAAAAACATGTCAATCAATGATTCCATCATCAACCAAATTCTACAAAATGTAACCTCACTTCAACAACAAATCTCCACATTTAACTAAAACCAAAATGAATAACCATTGTAATATGTCAAAAGAAGCCCATTGTCACTTGAAATCTTGAAAACACTGATGCCACAAAATATAGAAATACCCCGATTTGACAAATACAATGGTAAAGGAGACCCTAGAATCCATATATCGACATATACTACCTTGTGTAGTGACTTCATTTTTGAAGATAAAATCTTGGCTAAACTCTTTCCTAGGTCATTGAAATAAATGGCTTTGGAATGATTTTGTTCATTTCCAAATTAATCAATCCACTCTTTCACTGAACTTTTTGATGCATTCCTCACCATTTCCAAGTAAAAATTGGACATAAAATTACACTAACTGGTTTAGTGTGATGCAAACAAAGGAAAAGTGAAAAATTAATAGACTTTATAGGGTGTTATTAGTTGCTTTATTCACAAATCAATTTTACTCTCCTTGATGTGGATGTCCAAAGAGTGTTCATAAAAAACTTGCAACCAGGCATAAGGGACAAAAATACTATTGATGAAATATCCATCCTTTATACACTTGTGTATGGCCCTTTGAGATTATCAGAATTATGTTAGTCAGTATGAAGATACATCTTCATCGACTCCTACTGAGAAATCTGAATTTGTACTTCAAAACAACTATCAACCATTCAAGAAGCAAAACAAGAACTTTATCAAGATAAATACACCTCAAACAACCAACCACATTGAACCACAATTTACAGCCATAAGTTCAAATCCTTACCAATTTAGATCGAGAGATAGACAATTTACCCAACTGTTTGATTCCCTTCATTTGATCATGTTGCAACTTTTGAACAAGAACTTAATTCAGTTGCCTCTGATTAGACCCGCGGAAACAACCAAACTTGTACCTCCAAGTTTCAATCCAAAATCCTTTTTTCAATATCATCGCACAAATGGACATGATATGAAATGATGCATGTGTCATAAACATCAAATCCAATACCTCATAGTTTCTAACCATATCTATTTGGGAAATGTTAATGATCAAGGGAATAATTTTGTTTCTCCACCTAACCAAAACTTGCAAATTTTACTAATCCAATGCCAAACCATTCATCCAACTTTGTGCAAGCTTGTGATGTTAAGAATGATGAGATGAATATTGATAAAACTGATGACATGAATAATGATAAGAGTGATGAGGAGGATGGTTTACAAGATATAGTCACTCTCATAGATGTTCAACCTCATAAGGTCCCAACCACTTTGTTACCCAACATTGCTTTCACCTATATTGATGCATCCATAAATGCACTCGATGGTCCTCTCTATATCACTAAATGCACTAATGATAAGCCTACAATGGGGATACTCATTGATATGGTGGATGTAGAGAATGTGATCACTGAGGAATTTTTGTTTTGTTCATGAACTTTATCAAGATTCTTATGAACAATCAAAAGCATGGTTGAAAACCCATGATGGTTTTTCTCACCCTACGATAGCTTTGATCACTCTTCCTCTTAAATTTGGACTTAAATAATTAGATGTATCATTCTCCATCATCCCAACATTGAACCAATTCCATGTGAAGCTAGCTACCCATGGATATTCTCTATGAATTTCATCCCATCGATTATACACAAGTGCATAATGTTCCCATTTAAAAATCAAATTTTTAAAATGTATCATAGTGGGTTTAACCCTTTTTCCTCTCGTGGAAACTTTTCATTAGATTTATTTTGGCCTCAACCTATGGAACCTATTAATCCTTGTGAGGATTTATTTTTTAGGTCATACCAAAAATTTAACGCAAAGGGCATAACAGAGTTATCCCTTAGCAATATTCTTGAGGATGATAAGTCTATGGTTATTCCTCACACCCCACCAGTCGTGGATGAACCCATTCCTAAAGTAATTTCCCTTCCAAGTAACCACGGTAAATACATTGCAGTTCCTCCACCCATATCATATAAAAGACCAAGAGATAATTGAATGATTCCTTTTGTGCCTCTGAAAACAAAACAAGTGTATAGACATAAAGAGACAGTGGTTTCCAAACCCACGTTGGTTCCTTCAATTCATCCATTAAGGGAAGAAAAGAGACCAATGTTCGAGAAACCTGCTCCTATCCCATCACAAATTGAAAACCATGTAAGAAGAAACTGAAATGTTAAAGAGCGTAGGCATAGACGTCGTGTTATTGCTCATTAGTTGGAAGAAAAGAATAAAAAAATACCTGACAATCAAACACTTATGTAGAAAAGTCAAGAAGAGTTACAACTTTCACCAAAATAAGATATGGAACCAAAAAAAGAAGTGGAACAATAACATACAACAGACGTTATCATAAAAGTTCATATTGTGATTAACTTGGATGATGAAGATGAAATTTCTACAATCAAGATGAACAAGCACATAATGAGCAGAATTTGTTGTTTTCAAAGTCTATGAATTTAGATGGGGTTGTATTAGGGAGAAATTTTCAAGTTATATTGCAAGTAGCATGATAACTTAAATTCCTAATCAACAATAGAGTACAATGAAAACAAGAAGCATAAGAATAGTGAAACAACATCACCTAGTCTTCAAGCTTCCGTTGGTTGACCTCCATTGGCCTTCTCCATCTTGCTACAACTAGTATAATTTCCCTCATATTTGAAGTGCAACTATCACCTAGGCCAAAGATAAGAAAAATATTGAAGTAATGTGGTTGCTCAAGTACTCAAGTTCTCAAGCATATTGTGTGTCACTTGTGTGTGTCCAAAATGGCTTGGGAGAGACCCTTTTAAAGAATTCAAAATTTAGAATGGATGGCCAGGATTAAAATTTGGTGAATCCCTAAGATAAAAGGTGAAGAATCAATGTCATAAGGAGGGTTAAGGTTAGGGAAACATTAGTTCAAAGTTAGGGCAAGCCTTGAAATGAAGGGTTGAGATTTAATTGGAGATAATCAGATCAATGGTGGAGAATAATAGGTAGTTAGAATAATAGAAATTATTTAATTTATGGAGGAATGTTGACTTATGAATTAAATAATGGTTTAATTCATAAATGGGAATGAGACAAAAGACAATAAATAATTGTTTTTTTAATTATTTATTTGTGGGATGAAAAGTGGGTTAAATGGACAAAGTTATTTAACTGAAGGATAAATGGTAATGTTATTAAATGATTGGAGGGAATATGGATTGATTAGTGACATACTTAAATAAATAAATGTAATTTACTTATTTAAATAATCATGGAGGAATAATTATGACATTAGGATGTGATTAAATAATTGAATTATGTGAGGGAGAAGCATGGTCATCGTAGAAAATATGGTTTGCAATTCAAGACCATTTTTATGTGTCTACAGGGGTCAATCGTGATTATCCTCATGATGAGAGTGGCCCACCATGTGTTGAACCTAGAGATGCTCCTAGTACAACACTTTTTGTAGTCCTTTTGGCTAGTTGTATACCTTCTATATGTGATGAATAAGATTGGGATGTAGATGACCTACTTTAGGTTGGCTCGCATGTGTGGTACTCCAATTTGTTTGTTTTATGTGTTCCTTGTGTTTGCTTGCACATGATGTGATCTCTTGCATTGTGTTGCTTGGAGTGTTATTGTGTTTGTGAGTTTACTTTGGATGACCCTTATTGCTCTGTTGACACAAAGATACAAAGGAAACAAATATGTCATGACATTCTTCTATTTGTATCTTTATTCTACTATATGTCATAAACTTTTTTCTTTTTTTCTTGTGTTTTCCTTTTGGGGATGTGCAAGGCATTGAGACATTTAATTCTCTTCCATGTTGACCCAAAAGCTTTTTTTTCTCTCTCTATGTGGCATTCTTCCATTTTGTTTGTTGTTCCATGAGTATTTGGGTAATGATGTCAATTTCAAGCTCTATTACATCACTGTAGCAAAGAAGTATATTGACCCTAAATTTTTGGATCCCTTATTTGTTCATCCATGGTGTTATTTGTTGCATTGCATATAGGGGAAACCCCTTATCATGAGGAAAGTTTATTTGGAAACATATCATTAGCATAGGGATTTCCAAATAATCCCTCATGACCCTTATCACATGGAATTTATCATTTTTCTACCTTAAATCCATTGCTCATAGCATGGTGTTTTACAATTACTTTAAGGTGGGGACATTCATTAGCATTTTTGCTTCACTTTGTTCACATGTGTTGGAATTAGTGGTGTGTTTATTTTTTGCTTCACTTTTTTCACATGCATTGGACTTAGTGATGCATTGGCATTTTTGCTTCACTTTGTCCACATGTATTGGACTTGGTGGTGCATTAGAATTCACATTTTTTTTGCTTCACTTTGTTCATGTGCATTAAACTTAGTGTTGTGTTTGCATAGCATTTTGATCATTTTTGTAGCACCTTATTAGATTTATCAGGGAGTATAGCTCCCAGTATGGTTTCCAATGGGTACACACCTAGTGAATATCAGAATTCACTAGACTTTGTGTGTTTCTCATTTTGCTACCTTGTCTTGGGGGCTCAACTAGTGAATATCAAACTTCACTAGCCCGTGGTGCCTCTGGTTTATGATTCACCTAGCAAATATCAGACTTTGCTATTTTGTATCATGAGTGCCTTTGGGTATGGATCTTAGCATAACACAACTTGTTGGCTCATGATTATCCATACCCTCCTTTTTTATTTCATGTTGACATTGTGTATGTTTGTGTATGATATTTTACTACATTGCATACATGTGAGTGTTCCTTTTGTGCTTGTGTTGTCTTTCCATGAGATCTTGGATCATGGGGGCTTGTGTGCTCCCCCTTAATCCTTACTCATCCTATCTCTTCAATATTTGTAAAATTGGAGCCCTATTGACATAGATTTTCTAATTTAGTGTGAGTTTGACCATAAGTTCGTATTCTCACTAAAATGGGGGCTAAATGTAGCATAAAAATTTGTCAAACTTGATAATTTCACAATATGTATCGCTCCCCCTTATTTTATTGGACCTAATTCAACCCCTAATTTCCTAAATTATGCATTTCAAGGCTTATTTTACTATTTTCTGATAAATTGAAAGCATAGAACAAATGTATTTATTTAATTTTCTTTTCCCCCAACACCTAAATCCCCAAAAATAGGGTCAAGACAAGGACGTCCTTGGGTAGATCTATCCCCCTATTTTGTTGGGATTAAAATTCAAATATGTCAGTGTTGACATTTTATCATTTCTAATTCAAGTTGCAAATGTTGGCTACCGAGATTTAATTTGTGGAAATTAGCATAATTGCATATAAATACCTAGTTATTGCAACATTTGAAATTTAACAAGAAACAAGAAGTGAAAATTATTATCAAGAGCACTATCAAGCAAGTCAAGAGCAACATTTCAAAGCTTTATTGAAACAATTCAAGATCCAAGCATCATGTCAAATCATATGTGAGTTCATGCATGTTCATTTTATCATTGTTTGTGAAGGCTAACCCTTGTTGCAGGTCTCCAAGAAATTCAAGCAATCAAACAAGCAAGATCCAAGACCTTGAGGTAATTTACATGACTTTAATCCTTCAAGGAAGCCATTGAAGGGTGGTGAATTGCAGAAATTTGTTGATTCATCATTCCTTCTTATCATTTATTTTTCCCATCATTGATATTGCCATTGTGGAAGTGGAAACACTAATACGAGGTTTGACTAAGGCAAGCCCCTAAATGGTACAACCCTTCCTCTCTCTTTGAATGTGTAGGCTTTAGGTTTGGAGAGGATTGAAAGAAGTTTAAAGACCATTCATCCACTATTGCATTCAAAACCCTACATATTGTCAACTCATGGAAACTCACCCACATAGTTATCTGACAGTGATCCAAAAATTTTGTAAGTGGGAATCAATAACTTAAATCTAACATTAGCGGACTGCGAAAATAGATCCAGAATAGCCCTACAAGGATAGGGATACCCTTGAGTGGCTATGTCTATAGTGACTAAATTCAAATTTATAGGATAGGTACATGTAGTATTCTGCCCTTCTTAGATGTACCTGCAAATCTCTATTATAGTGTATCAATTTTCAGAATCTTGTTTTTTTCATATTAGGGCACATAGTCTATTTAGGTTAACCAAGGCAAATAAATTTCAATTCATATCCAACACCCACAAAGATGCAAATCCAAGTCAGATTGACTCACCTACATGTTGAAAGTCAATCTAAACACCTTGTTGATTTGCATCCTAATAAAATCCTAGAAAAAGAGAGACTTGGCCTTAGAGTTCTATTGAATTTAGGACCCTATCCCCCTCCTTTTTATTCATTTCATTTATATATCTATATTTCTCTCCCTCCCTCTCCCTCCTTCTCTATGTATTTATATATCTCCCTCCCTCTCTATCTTTATCTCCATATCTCTCTTTCTCTCTCTCACACACACACTCCCTATTTCTCTCTCCTTATTAGTTGATCCCACAATATTGGTTTACAATTTCTGAGAGATCCTGATTTTTGCTGAAATTACATATTTTTAGAAAATATAATGATTTAAGCCTTGAAAATTTCCATTTAAAGGATTCCAATTGAATAAGGTTTGATCAAACCACCTTAGATCAAACCCCCTTGGATAGAACCCTGCTAGTTTTAAACCATACCTATAACGGAGTCTCCTTTACACCTATCAAAATGCTGATAAAAAATGACTTTTGATTTACCTTTTGGGGGATCAAATGAATTTATTTAAAATGTATTTTTTGTAATTATTTAGTCTTTATTATAAGCTTCCCAAAAAAATTAGTTTTAAATAAATTTAATTTTATTATTATATTTATTTTTGATTTCTTGTGAATGTAGGTTTTTCACCGAAAATCAAGCTCTCTATTTTGCACATGTGGAAAAATAGTAGATTATCAAAAAATATATATATATATCAGTGCACTATATATTGAAGTGCTTGATCCAACAAAACGAAAAAAATTGAATTTCAATACATACAAAAAAAAGTTATGTTGTATATAATCTGCCTATGTCTGAATTATAATTGGTTTGATTTCGAAACTTGATTAAGGAAAAAAACTATGAAAGTGCTAGATATCATAGTTACAAATCTAAATTCGAAAAAAATATAATTTTATCCTTCATGGAAAAAAAGCTATGTTGTATACGGTGAGCATCACTCCTTAAAAATGGTGTTTACTAAAAAAAACTAGTTTTCAAAGGAGATGGAAAAAGAAGTGAAATATGATTCTAAAAATTTTGAAAAACATATATTTAGAATCTACAGACAAAATTTCACAAATCACTAGTTCATATCATCTTCAAATTCCTCACGGTTTAGCCGCTATAGGTGCCTGAAAGTCAAGATTTAGTTAGAAAAAATCAGTTCAGTGTCTAGTTTGGCCAAACATTGCAAACTAGTATTGTGGGATCACCCTATTGTTAGAGTGAATTAAAGTCTTGTACCTAGTTAATTAATTCACTAGGTAATTAGAAGACTTATTCACATGATTAAGTTTACTTAGGATTTAAGATTCTTTCTAGAAGTCTTAGTTGGCTTTTCTATAACTTATCTAGCTATTTTGCATGATTCCTAGGTAGTTAGTTTGTTAGTTGTCTCATGTCATAAGATTATGACACATGTCAACATCATGTTTAATACTACATCTCAACCTTGCCTATATAAGAAATTCCATTGTAATCATATGTAATATACTTCATACCTCATCATTTGATAGGTCTTAATATCAAATAATTCTGTATTCTTGCATATCCTTTTGTAGAAGGTTTTCATTTTTTTTGCAGGTGGTCTTGGGTAATAAGATAATCTTTAGCTCTTACATGGTATTAGAGCCAAGCCTTGCAAAACCCTTCTTATATTTGAGGGTTGATCTATTGCTAGTGATAGATCTAGTCCTTTTTTAGTAAAGTTGAGTATTCTCTTCTCTTGCATCATATGATGACCTGGAGAATCAGAAAAACTTGAAAAAACTACCAGATTTGAGGTTGTCTTGGTGTATGATGTAGCCAAAGGTTGCTTGCATAGTCTATTAGAGACCTTTTCACTGTCTCCTTCCTTGAACCTGCTATCAATGGTTCTTGTTGAACTTGGATGACCAACCAAGCCCTGCCCAAACTCTTCTCAAAGAGTTTCCTCTTGTGCTTTACCTTTGGTGGATCAACACCTTCTTGCAACTAATTACTCTTCCTTGGACTTAGAAGGATCTAAGTGCCAACTTCTCCATCTGACTTGAACTCTTTGCAGGGGAGTTAGATGCTCTGTTTCCATGCATTTCACCACCAATGGAATACATCTTGGAGGTTCTACTGTCCTCAATCTACCCAATCTAGGCTTTTTCTTTAAAGAGGCCTATTCTCTACTAGCCCTTACCAATTCGGTTTTTGGCTTTTCCTGCCCAAACCCTCCAAATGACCTAGCAAACAAATGTTATATTCAGACACCATTTTTGGGGCTTTAAATCTTTCACCAAGTTTCAGACCTCTATCTCTACCGTACAAGGGATTCCTACATTCAAGGAGTAATAGGGCTAATAGGCCTTATATCTAGGGTTTCACTATTTTCTTCTTCAAAGTTACTGCCAATGGATTGAACAAAGCTTTTATCACTCTGTCTTGTGTAGATATTGTCTAACCCTACTGAGATACGGATTCCATACTGTACCTTCTACCCCTGCCTAAGTTCTTCAACTTTTCCTTCCAAACTCCTAACCGGGTAGCTAACACTCGCCTAGGGTTTGTTATTACAAATTCTTGCTTGGCTCTCAAAGTTTCCTACGGCTAATATTTACAAAGGCATGGCTCCCCTATCATTTCCATCCAAACTCAGGAAAACTCCACGGTCAGATTTCATGGGGGAGCCATTTATTGACTGACTGCTCAAAACTGAATTTACAAACCCTCTAAATTCTAATCTAAGGATTCAAATCAATAACTCTACTCTACTCAACTTGAATACACAATGAAAAGTGAATCAAATCTATTCTAATAACATAAATACAGTGCTAAATCAGAGTATACAATGCCTATGATGGCTCTATTTTCAAAAACACACGGGAATTTTTAGAAAACCAGTAGCCAAACTGTCTTCTATTGCACACAAAAAAATTTGATTACAACAACTACTACTGCTACTACGAGCCATCATTCACATTAGGGATGCCTTTACCATGTTTCAAGGGTAGTTGAGCAACCACTTACTCCTGATTTCAAGGGATTCCTATCCACCTAAGTTAGATGCAACTCCACAACTGCTATCATGCAACTTTTACAACAACATTTTGTAACTTATCACTATGTTATGATCCTAATTTTTAGGACCTCAATCTCCTTGCTTCGAACAATCAACTTCCTCAACTGACTCTAGGCATCTTTTAACAAATTAAATGTGATTGGTACACATTTAATACTTATATTCTAACATCAACTATCCAAAGCTAAATCAAAGCAAAATTTAAACCACAATGATAACCTATTGATGACTTTAGTCCTAGTGACTAACTCATCACACACCAACAAGACCTTCTAAGGTCCAAACTTAGCACTCTAATACCCTAATTTGGCTAAGATCAGGTACAAGCCAAAATTGTTAACAAACAAGGTGGAGGTCAGCCTAGGTGCTCCTGCACCCATGTCTCTACATGTGGGATTTCATGGAAAGTCATTTTTGGCTCGTGTTGGAGGAAATATGAGCTCATATTCGAGTTCAAGGCAGCTGAGAAATTCAAGTTTGACTTTTGTTTCACCTAAATCCAACATTTTTGACCAAAGTTATGAGAGTTTGAAGATTTGCAAGATCTAGAACTAGCAGAGCTTCTAGTGCATTTTAAGGCATATCAAACCATGTCATCGTCTTCAAGAGACCTGGGAGATGAATATTGATATAAAATATGCCTATATTCAGTGTCAATTCGTGAGGCAAAAAGAATTTACCCAGGGTGGTCATACGGCCCTGGGTACAATACGATTTATCTATTTGTAGAAAAAATTATTTAAAAAATTATTTTGCATTTTTATTTGTATTGACATTTTATTATTATCAGGCTTTACTAAATATTTCAGGCAATTTTTTATAAATTCTAGTTTTTTATTTTGATTAGGCAATTATTTGTAAATATCTGTAGATATTTGTTTATATCTACTGGCAGAATTTTTTTACAGGGCATTGTATGATATAGTTGGTAGACATTTATTTGATAGTTTCATATTTTCTACGAGTACAACACATTAATCATTTTTTAGGCCTGTATTCTTTGTTTGTCAGCCTCCCCATACATTCATTGTTGAATGCTTTTGTAGACTCTACCTTCAACGACAGATAATTGTTAGCTTTTATTTCTCGGTCCATTTTCTTCAGCATTCATTACCTTTAACGACTTCCTCTATTGGCCTACCTTCATTGCCTTGACGGCCCCTATGCATTGACTCCTATACTGATTCACTCTATCGCCAACTATCCAATTAGGCCAGCAAAGGTTTTTCAACCCCTTCACATGTTGATCTCATTCTCAGCTCTCGTCCAGCCTATTTTTTCATTAGCTTTTTGATTGGTCGGTCAGGATTGGTGTTGACCGGAGTGCTTAGGAAGCGTTTAAGGTTTGGTGGAGCTCCAAGCAAAGTGGCACATAGCCCATTCAACTTCTTGTATACTTCTCCACTATCTTCACTGACCAAAGTACTTCGCATGTGCCTTTATTTTGTGTTTGGTCAGATTTAATATTTAATTGGCTATTACAAAAACTTTTGTTTTTAAATATTGTTTGGTCGATGAAGTTTTGTAAAGTTCAATGGCATTATTGTAATAGTAATAATTGCATGTATATTTGACCGACCATACAGTATTATTGTCGAGTATTTTTTTTTACAATTAATTGCCAGCATGGTCATATGGTGAACCACCAACTAAGCCTCGAGTGCTTCAATATTGAGCAAAATTAGTCTACCCTTGTACTGATTTTTTCCCCAAAGTTCCTAAAATAGGATTTTTTTCAATTTTACCTAACTTTTCATCATGATCTCTAAATTCTGCAAACCAAAAATTAGTGGAAAGCTCTCTAAGTACTTCGTAGTGGTGTAACAGTTTTTCCCAAATTTTCCTATAGGTACAAATTATTCACAACTGAAGTCAAATCACCCCTTTGGACCTCTGAGCTCATAAATTTTTGCTAGTTTCTCTATTTTTGGTGATTTAAGTTGCATTTGGAAGGTATTCAAGAGCTCTTTCATTGTGCACATGCACTTTTCTAGATTCAACCCTAGGTATTATTTATTCAGTATTTTGCATATTTGGCATTGTGACTGATTACTTGGACATCCTTGACTCCTAGAGAGGTTCTATCAGTTTTGGAAGACTCCATTTGTAGTATATCATATTTGGGAGTTTCTAATTCATATTAAAGGTTAATGTCTTTGTAATTGTCAAGATCATTTATAATTCATTATGTGGTTTTCATATTATCCTTCTCTAATTATGTTGCAAAAGGGAAACTATAAACAATGGAGAGATGGAATCATAGATCATCTCCAATCTCTTGAATTGCTACCACATTTGTATGGTATTGTTCCCCATCCAAGTCAAGGTATTCAAAAATTTGCTTGGAATCGCAACAAATATAATGTTTAGGGGTTATTGCAATGCATGTTGATGATGATATTTTGAAAGGTATTGATCATTGTGATTGTACTCATACTCTTTGGACTAAGCTTTGGGAGATATATGGAGATCCTAATATCTACCATTCCTTAATGATCCAGTTTCAGAATGTCATATGCCTCTTCATTCTTCAAATAGGATACCCAATGATGATGATACTATTCAAGAGTTTGATTGTTTCGAGTGCTTTGAATCTTCTGAAGAAGTTAACAAGGTTTCTTCATATGCTCCTCCATCAAAGATAGTTGATGTACCTTCACCTTCAATGATTCATTATGCAGAGACATTGATTAAGGCTCCTATCATTCTTGTTCAACAGGACCATTCATCTTATGGTGGTGATTCATTGAGCATGTCCAGTGATTCATTATAAGTGTCTCATTATCTTCCTAATTGGGTTTCTTATCTATCAAGCATTGCATCCTTGTTTGTGGAGTCTTACATTTCAAATTTGGAGGAAACATTTGAGGGGTTATCTCTCCTCTTTGATGACAACCATTGCACAACTATTGTTAAACCATCATGGTCTTTAGATATTGTTCAACATCAATTTCCACATAATCCTATTTTTTCATCTTCTTCTTTGACTGGGCATGTACCTTATTTGATTGTGGCATCTTCATCTTCAATGGAAAAGGAGATACGTGAGCATATTTTAGGGACATCATCATCATACATATTCATCCTTCCATCCTTCACTTTATATCTGGAATGGGAAGCATTCTTGCATTTGTACTTGGTTTTGTTTCTTCCAAAAGGGAGACAAGTTGTTTGTCAACATTGGATCATGTTTTTTCTTCATGCACTTACCAATTTCGCAGGCGATTACACATTATGGGGTGGCTACATATTCTCTCTCTTTCCCTCTAATGGGGGGGCTATTTATTGTAATGTATATATGTGATAGATGGTGTACTTGGGGGTATCATGGATTCCTTCATCCTTCCTCACATGACTTGCTTTGATTTGTTTCTTGTTTATTTACTCTCTTTTGGAGAGGAGTTTTTCCCCACTGGGTTTTCTCCTTTTCTCGATTTGTGAGAGATTTCTTTTTGCATTTGTACATGGGTACCTAACATGGCCTAGTAGTTGGGACCCATCTTTGCATTTCTTGCATAATAATCTTCTCCCTAAGTTGCACTTAAAGGGTGGTGTTAGAGTGAATTAAAGTCTTGTACCTAGTTAATTCATTCACTAGGTAATTAGAAGAATTATTCACATGATTAAGTTTACTTAGGATTTAAGATTCTTTCTAGAAGTCTTAGTTGGATTTTCTAGAACTTATCATATCTAGATATTTTGCATGATTCCTAGGTAGTTAGTTTGTTAGTTATCTCATGTCATAGGATCATGACACATTTCAACTGTTAAATACTACATCTTAGCCTTGCCTATATAAGGAAGGTCATTATACTCATATGTAATATACTTCATACCTCATCATTTTATAGGTCTTAATATCAAGCAAGCTCATATTCTTGCATATCCTCTTGTAGAAGGTTTTCATTGGTTTTGTAGGTGGTTTTGGGTAATGATCTAATATTTAGCTCTTACACTTATCTTTGTATCTATATATCTCCCTCACTCACAAACACACTCCTTATTTCTCCCTCCTTATCTCCATATCTATATCTCTATCTCCCCCTAATTTATCTCTCTCTCCATTACTTGTCTCTTTCACCTTGTTTATCTCACTCTTGCCCCATCTATTTATATCTTCCCATATCTCCCTCTCCCTCTCTATCTATAACTTATTATGTTTATCTATCTCTTATTCACTCCATATCTCATGTTCTCTCTATACATCCACCTCTCTACCTCGCTTTATATATCACTTCCTATTTCTTTATCTTTCTATCTCTCCACCTTACCCTCTCTTATTGTCTCCCTCTATTTATCTCTATTTATCCCTCTCCCTCTTCCTCTCTCTGTCCATCTCTCTCATCTCTATATATTTATCTCTCTTTATCACCCCCTCTATCTTTCCCAAGTTATATCTATATATATAATTTTCATCCCTATCTCTCCCTATGTCTCTCCCTCTCTCCCTATTACTCCATATTTCTATATCTCTCTACTTCTCTATCCTCTCTTTATTTATCTCCCTCCCTCTTTCTATCCCTATCTCTCCCTCTCTCCCTATCACTCCCTCCTTTTATATATCATTATCTCTACCTCTCTCTTATTCACTTTATCTCTTTTGCTTTGTCTCTCTATCTATCTCTCTCCCTCTCACTCATCTCTCTATCTCTTTATATCCATATCTCTCTACCTCTATCTCCCTATCTCCCTATATCTCTATCCCTATCCTTCTCCATCTCTCTATATGTCCTTCTATCTATATCACTCCCTCTCTCCCTCTCTATCTATTGAGCAAAATGATCTTATTGATAATAGAGCCTGATTATCTTCTTGATTCAAAGGTTTTGTTTTAGTCATGTTTGGATCCCTACATTTTAAAGCTATCACTTCTCCATTGAGACCTTTGTTGTAAAAACATCATTTTCTAAATTCCCTATCAATTGATCCCACTCCTCTCTCTATCTCTCTATCTCTTTCCATATCCCTCTTTATCTCTCTCTCTATCACCCTCTATCTATCTCTCTCTCCCTCTCCCTCTTCATCTTTATATATTGAGCTATATCTCCCTCTCTCTGACCTCTTCTTATCTCTCTCCCTCTATCCCCCATGCTCTCTCTCTCTCAATCCCCACTTCTCTCCCTCTCCCTCTTCCTCTATATCTCTTCTTCTCTCTCTCTTAATCTCCTTATCTCTCTCTATCTTTATCTCCCTCTACCTCTCTCTATCTCTCTATCTATTTCTCTCATTATTTCTCTCTCCTTTCTTCATCTCTACCTCTATCTTCCTCTCTCCCTCTATCTCTAGACATGTCTTCATCTCTCTATCTATCCATCTCTCTTCCTCTTCATATGCCTCTATATCTATATCTCTTTGTTTATTTATATCTCTCCATATTTGCTCTTCCATTTCCCCCTCTATCTCTATCTCTATCTCTATCTCTATCTCTCCATCTCTCCCTACCCCTATATCTCTACCTCTCTCTATATATCACTTCCTATCTCTATCTTTATCTTTCTATCTTTTCCCCTCACATTATCTCCCTCTCTATATATTTATCTCTTCCATCTCTATTTATCCCTCTCTCCTCTCTCTCTCTCTTTATCTCTCCCAATTACAAATATAACATAAGCTTGTTGGTAATGGACATTGATTATCTTCTTGATTCAAATATCCTACCAATTAACCTCGTTTATTACACAAATGAATGCAAAAAATAGACCAAAATATTTCATAATTGACCTTCCACACCTCCTTGGCATACCTATTGCACACCAAGGTGCAAATATAGTAATATTTAGCCATTTTAAGAAAATCTAATTAGAACAAGGTTGTGGTGTTGCGAAGTTCCTTCCAAAAGCTGGCAAGACAGTTTTGTTCTTTGATATGTAGACAAATTGAAAGTGGCACTAGTATGATCAAAATATTGTTAGACATGAAACCATTGACCATTTTTAAAATTACTATCTATTTTGTTGTTATCTTTTTCATTGACACCCCAACTAGTGGCTATAATCTCGGTGAGGGAATTGTACTAGGATATTGAATAAGAAGGTATGTCAAGCAAGGTTTTTCCCTTGCCCCCTTCTCTACTATCTTTGATTACTCTACTATTAGAAATTGCTCTACATCTTGATTTGTTACTAGGTTTGGTAAGAATCACTTGGCTCTGGAAATTACTCGCATTTCAAATATGTGAATCTAATATGAAAGTTTGAGTGTATAGTGAAATTTTTGTCATTAAACAGCTTAATATTATATAAATATAATTTTAAAATACTGAAGGAATTAGGTCCTCAACATAGTAGGTATGGATAGGGGAGAACAAGAGGATTGTGCATGGAGGGGATGCATCACTATATGACAGATGAACCAAATCAAAGTTGTTTTCCTTTTCCTAGGGTGGTGGGGAAGGTAATGATTTCCAATCAATGTTGAAAGAGGGTAACTCTAGTTGCAAGCAATCAATTCAACCTCTCCAATGTGCCACCATCTCTGAGCAACAGTGAGTTTTATAGAGGAAATCTACAATGAAGTGGTAGAGAATGAAACATTTTTCATTGAGTTTGGCTTGGTTGGGAGGTTTAGAGGGTTTTGGTTGAGCCTCTCTATTTTGCATCAATGGATCTTAGACACATGGCACCCCATCTTGGATGGAGATATCCAAATCTATCCCTATGCAAGAGTGTTATTTGTGGTTGTTTTCAAAAAAAATCAAGATAGAAATGCAATCCTATGTGATTACCAATGGAACTGTGATCAACATTTGCTTATGTTAAAACCATGGCACCCCTCTTTCAATCCCATTACTGAATCCTTCGATGCTACTCCAATCTAGGTAAGGCTTTTGAACCTTCCATTGTAATTTTGGTTTGAATCATGTTTTGAAGCCATTGGTAATTCATTGGGGAAGTTTTGGGGGGTGGATGAGGGTTCATAAAACTTATTGCATACTACCTATGCCTGTATTTTGGTGGAGTTGGACATCTCTAAGGTGCTACCAATAAATATCTCTTTAAAAACTATAGAAGGGTGTTGAAATAAAATTTTAGACTCTGAGGGGTTACCATTCTGATGTCGTAGATGCTTGAATACTGGCCATATTGCCACTCATTGTGCAAAGTGAAAATTTGACATACAAGCCACTTGGTGGAAAAAAATTTCACCTCAATATTATTTAGTAGCAACTTGGAAGATTCATGCTAGGATGGGAAAACTCTCAATGATGCCCCAACCATTAGGGATGGCATGCATAAGGCTTCATTAAGTAAATCATAGCCAAATATGAGGGTCAAGGATGAATCCCCTCCTAAAGGGAAATATAGCTTTTCTGAAGTTAAGGATCCAAAATCAAGTGTGGATCTTGTAGATTAGGTAGAAAGTGCAGTAATTTCATCTACTAGGGGAGGGAAAAAAACCTCAGAGAATTTGGTCGAGGTTGAAAGTTTTGTAGACCTAGAGGGAAACTAGATAGTAGTGTAAAGGAAAAGGAAGAAAAATAAGGTCTTGTTCAACATGCAGCTCCACTCCCATACTAGATGTGGAGAAAAATTGTATTGCATATGGTGTCGTCATTTATGCTCCATGATACCATCTTGTATCCCATTCATGAGTTTTTATGGGTTTTGGGGAGTCTAGATGTGGGGAATGAGCTTTTTGTTGTGGGTTTTGGGGACTTTATTTGGTGCAACTAAACATAATCTTGTATACATCCCTGTTAAGAGGATCTCAATGTGAACCTTTTTTGATATTCAATATATGGGTGTGGCCCCACAACATCACGTTAACGTATCAAAAAAATGAATAATTATATAAAAGAACAATCTATATAATTTAAATTCTAATTAAAAATTAAATCTTATTTTAAATAATTTTATACATTCTAATTAATTATAACCCAATTTTAATTTAATTATAAATTATATAATTTTAATTTTAACTTAATCTATATAATCATAATTATAGTAATAAACATAATCTTAATATAATACTTTATTATTATTATTTTAACCTACCAATTTTAATAATTAAAATAATTAATTATAAATTATGAAATGTCATATATAATTTATTAAAAGTTAAAAATTATGAAATATTATAAATAATGAATTCAACTATTCAATCATTACTATATTAATAATTTAAATTTAAATTATAGATGTTTTTGATATAAAAAGCAGCAAAAACAAGGGTGTTGCCCCATCAATACAAGGCACCAAAGGCCATCCAGAGTAAGCACATTAACAGCACAGTGACAGTAGAGAGAACCAAGCCATCACCCATAGCAAGTCATATCAAAAACCAAAAAGCAACAATAAACATAGGATAAACAGAGTCCATCATGCAAGCATGATACGGAGCAGACGAGTCCAAAGACCCCCAGGGGTCAAAGCAGTTAAACAACATTAACATACAAAAAGTCATAGAGAATTTGACAAAAACAAAAAGACCCAAAGGCCTAATTCCTTTCCTCCCTGCAAGGTTTATCCTAAATAGCAGTCGCCCAATCCGCTATGAGGAACTTGAGCAGCTCCTTAAAACCAGCATCTTCTTCGCCATCGTTCGCGGACTTGTCCTTCTGCAACAAGCATAGACTGGTATCTGACCTGTGCATTACCTTCAAGGAAAAGTGAGACACCTCCTGAACCTTTTTTTCCAGCCTCTCCATTCTCCCTTTTAGCTTGCCAACTTCTTCCCAAGCCTGCTCTTTTTCATTGTGATCTTCCTGCAAGGGGGCTTTTCCCTCATCCGTACTAGAGACCCGGGGATTAATTTTCATCACATTGACACTGGTAGGGCCCTTCTTCAAGCTTTCAGACACATGGGACGTGCTACTCACCAAGATAGACTAGTCTTCCCCACCCGCCACCTTTTTCTCCTAGCTTTCACTGTCACTCCCATTTTCATTATCTGAATCTGAAGCCTCCTTAAGACTTCCCACCTTGTCCTGCTTAAGGACCAGTCTATTAGATCTACGGGGGGTGTTAGCTTCGTTAGTGATCTCGATGTCAGAATCAATTTGATGGAGGTAGAATTTAGTTTTCTTAGAGGCTTTAGCCTTAGGTCACAGGGTAGGGGCAAGACGCTTTTTTTCCTTACCCGTATCCCCCATACCCTTGGTAGGGGACGTGCCATGGGGAAGGGCTTTCAAGGTAGGATTTTTTAGGCATTTTTTCTTACTCTAGCCTGGCATATCCAGAATGCTAGTAGAGGGGGGAGTAGAGGAAACCAGGGTTTCATCAAGAGCAGGGAGACACGGGACTTCTTGCACAGTGATAGGCCGAGCAAGGCAAAGGGCCATATGAAAATGATAAAGCATAGACATAAGGCCTTGGTGCAGGATAGTATAATTCTTTCTAGAAATTGAGGCTTCGTTAAACTCCGCCACAGTGATATCAAGAGAATAAAACAGGAAAAAAGGAATGGAGATATGTTGGTGATTCCTAAGGTGGTTGAGGAAATTAAAGTGGTAATAGTAGTAGACCCCATACCTTCCTTCCAGCGTGAAGTACTTCATGATTTCCATACAAACTCCATCACACGGCTCTGGCAACGCCTCGCGGTCAAAGCCACCCCGTAACTTGATAGGTTTCTCCATGCCGTGAAAGAACTGGTTCAGACCAATTTGGTCCGGCACCTTCATAGTTTTCTTCCATGTTTGACCACTATTCAGAAGCCCCGTAACTCTAGCAATAACCTCCTTAGTTACTTCAAAGGAAATGTCGCCGATGGTAACCCTACCATCATTCCAAGAGGTGACAAACTTATTATACAAGCCCTCATCGTGACCAGTCATGGCCTCCATATACTGGGCAATTCTGCCCTCTTTGCAAATGTGCCAAATAGTGGCATCCGCCTTCCACTCGTCACACCTGTCCGGCTCCACACGCACTCTGTCTCCACCCATAGAGCCCACACCAAAGTTGCCAACCACTAGAACAGGAAAACTAGGGCACAAGAGTTGGTAATCAATTCTAGAAGCATCAAAAGGGAAAAGGTCGGTGAAAAGTGACCAGAACAGTCAAAAATGAAGGCAATAAATGCCACATCTCACAACCCACACAAAGGTAGCAACTCCCTCATGTGAATCGCCCATGGCACGTAAGGGCATGATATCGACATAATACTTAGCTGTCTCAAAAAATCTCATAAAATCTGCTAACTTAAAAAGTTCAACACAAAAATTTAGGGGGTTCAAAAAATGATGACTCCATCGACCAGTAGGGGTAGAAATATTTTCCATACCATCAGCCCACAAGAGGCCATACATATCATCGAACAAACACATGATATCCATCACCTCACATAACAACCAATTATTCAAAATCATGCTCCCACCAAAAGTACTAACCAAAGTTAGTAGGAGCCCAGCTAAAATAAGTAAGCACCTTCTAGGACTCAACATTTAAATGTTTGAGATCTTCCCTTAAACACACCAAAGCCAAGGGGGGAAAAAAATCAAATTTTTTCCAACACCGAAGCCCTTCAATATCAAGACTCGCCACCACCATGCTATCAGCAGTCGTGTTCCCCTCTGTAAAGACATGATAAATAGAAAAGTCTTGAAGACCATTTAGGAGTGAGAAAATGTCCTCCATAATATCTTTTAGAGACCACCCCACCTTCACCTTTCCTATAGTGGCTTCCACAATTAGCATCGAGTTACCTTCGATTTCCATGGTCTTGAAATTGAGTGACAGTGCAATCTTAAGACCCCAAAGGAGAGCCATGCCTTTAGCCTGGTTGCTAGTGTGATCTTTCAATCTCCCAACATAGGTAGCCACCAGGAAGCCGGTATGATCCCTGATAATACCTCCTCCAGTTGTTTCCCCTCCCCTAGCCACCCCATCAAAATTAAGCTTAACCCAGGGCAGCTTAGGGGTTCTCCATCTAGTATGCTTCCTAATGATCGTTTTGGAATTATCAATTCTCTGGAACTCACTAGGAAAATTCCAAATGGTAGCTATTCTTCTATCCCAAGCAGTCGGTGGATTACTAGGTGTCTTCCATTTGCATGTCGAAATGTTATCCAGGAGAAGCTTATTAAGGATTATCAGCAGACCTTCCACATTGTTCACCGTTTCTCTAAAAATCATGTTATTCCTTTCTTTCCACAGGTACCAGCAAATGTGAGGTGGAATAAGTTGCCATAGTAGTTTGATTAATAGATGATTGGAGGGGCATTTCCAATTTAATATGAATTGGTGAATATCTCTATCAAAAACCCAAGAGATTTTCAACCTTTGTAAAACATTTTGCCAGACCTGGGCAACAAACTGGCAGTGAATAAAAAGATGGGAGATGGTTTCTTCTTCCCTTCTGCAAAGAGTACACCAATTAGGGAATTGAAATCCCCTCTTGACAAGGTTATCAATAGTTAAAATTTTCCCATGGATGGAAGTCCACCAAAAGAAATTTATTTTAGGGATGAGTTAATGAATCCACAGCTTCCAACACTGGTCATCACTACCAAACCTAAGTAGTAGTTGATAAGCAGACTTAACAGTGAACTCCCCTAAGTGCTTCTTTATCAAGAAAATGTTTTCCTCCTTGGGAAATAGAGGGAGTCTAACCGTATTCAAAAGCTCTTGGAGCTCTGCAACATTTGGCAAAAGTTTAAGCCAGTGTAAGAAAGACAACTTTAGAATTTTCTATCTAGCTCTGGGTGAGGTATAATCAATAATATAAGTACCAATGAGATCTTGACTGTCAGCAAGGGGTCTTCTCCCAATCCAGCTATCCTCCCAGAACCTAATTGATCTCCCATTACCAATTTTCCATCTGACCCCTTCCTTCAAGAGGGATCTACTCTTAAGAATATTGTTCCAAATTTTAGAGCCAGGAGGGAGACCAACTAGGTCCAAAGCTCTAAAAAAATGTCTCTGATTAAGGTATTTAGCCTTCATTATTCTGCACCATTCAGCCCTTTCCTACACCAAACTCCAGCCAGTCTTGGCAATAAGGGATTTGTTCAGATTAGTAACTTTCCTAATCCCTAGGCCCCCTTGACATTTGGGGTGACAGACAGTGTCCCAATTCACCAAGGCTAGTCTTTTCTTCTCCTCCACTCCCGTCCAGAGAAAAGATCTTTGAATTCTTTCCAAATTTTCATCCATGGAGCCTGAAATCCTAAAGAGAGAGAGAAAGTAGACCAAAATTCCTTAAAGGGAGGCCTCAAGAAGTTGGAGTTTACCAGCATTACTAAGAAGTTGGCCTTTCCAACCAGCAAGTTTCTTTTGCATTCTCTCCAAAATACTATTCCAAAATTTGTGTGACACCTCCTTAACAATAAGCGGCAGGCCCAGGTAGACTCCCAGAAGAGAAGCACTAAGACAACCTAGGATGGATAAAATCTTAGCTTGGAGATCAGCTCTAGTGTTGAATAAATAGACACTGCTTTTGTTATAATTTATGCATTGACCAAAAACACAAGCATAATCCTGAAGGAGGCATTTCCATTCTCTGGCTTCAATCACAAAGGACTTTCCAAAAGAAACATATCATCAACAAACTGTTGGAGAACAGAGGGGGGTAGGGTGGAGGCAGCTTTAATCCCCTAAATTTTCCCTGAGTTGAGCAAGGATAGAAAGTTCCTTCCGAGAACCTCAGCCACCATAATGAATAGGTAGGGAGAAAGGGGATCCCCCTGCCTAAGCCCTTTTCCTACCTTAAATAAACCCCAGGGAATCCCATTGACCAGCACCGAATACTGAACAGATTCCACACACTCTCTAATGATACCAATCACTCTATCATTAAATCCAAACTTAGCAAGGACTGAATGCAAAAACTTCCATCTAACCCTATCATAGGCTTTAGAAATGTCAAGTTTAAAATCCATACCATGGTTCTTGCTTTTCTCCATAGAATGAATTATTTCATGAGTCATAATAGCAGCATCTAGGATTTGTCTTCCTGGAACGAACCCATTCTGACATCTACTGATAATTTTGTCTAATAAAGGCTTCAATCGGTTGACAAGGAATTTGGAGAAAATATTGTAGACAGTGTTACAAAGACTTATAGGTCTGAATTCAGTCATGTGCTTAGGATCTTGCACTTTAGGAACTAGCACAATAAAAGTATTGTTTAATTTCTTTAACAATTTTCCAGTCCTAAAGAAATCTTTAACAGCCATGGTAATATCATAGCTGACAATGTCCCAATATTCTTGAAAGAAAGTCGGGGGAAACCATCTGGTCCTGGAGCTTTATAGGCTCCCATAGCAAACACAACAGTCTGAACCTCTTCCTCAATCACAGGGAACAGAGTTGAAGATTTTTGTGCTCACTAATACCAAGCGGGAGGTGTCCCAAGAGCCTTGCTCGAAGCTCATCAGAGAGGGAAATGCCAGTGTCAGAGTAGATCTATCTATAATACTGTTCAAGAACCTCTCCAATTTTGCCAGCCTACTTGACTTCCTAATTAGAATCATACATCAAACACTTGATAGTATTCCTCTTCTTATGTTTGTTGGTCGTCCTATGGAAAAAGGACGAGTTCCTATCACCCTCCTTCAACCATTGGACCCTTGATCTCTGCTTCCAGTATATTTATTCTTTACTTAAAATATCCTTCCACTTTTTCCTCCAGTTTTCTTCTTCAACATGTATAGGTTGTTGAGGATGGCCCAAGTCCATAAGCTTTTGGAACCCCTCAAGCTTGTCCTTGATCATCTTTTTAGTTTTGAAGAAGTCACCAAAAGTCTCCTTGGACCAACCTTTGGCTTCTTTTCTAATAAGCTCTAGTTTTTGGGATATTCTATACATTGTTGAGCCTTGAACAAGGTGGCTCCACCAAGTCTCTATGTATTTTCTAAAATCTTGGTGAGACATCCACATTATCTCAAATCTAAAAGGGTGTGGGCCCAAAAATGATTTGTCTGACCATTGAAGGATGATAAGATTATGATCAGAGATAGTCCTGGGGAGGGAGGTAAGGGAGGCATTGCAACAAGATCCCAACCAGCAGAGACAAGGACCTTAACCAACCGAACCTGAATAAGTTGAGTGCCCTTTCTATTGTTTGACCACGTGAAAGGATTTCCCTTTAACTCCAAGTCAAACAATCCATAAATGTTAATGAATTTAGCCAGATCATTCATACTATGATCACTATAGTCCATTAGGCGACCTAGATTCTCTGAAGGAAAAAGGGGGGAATTAAAGTCTCCAGCCACCATATACAACTCATCGTTGTTACTCAATCTTAAGGATGACACTTCCTCCCACATCTTCTTTCTTCCACCTCTAGAATTCGGCGCATAGATATTAAACAAATTCCAAGTGAGATTATCAGCTTTAAGAGTCACAGCAAGGTAATTCTGAGAAAAAGCAAAGGCTTCGCCCAAAACTTTAGTAGGATTCCACAAGGTGGAAACACCTCCCGAAGCACCATCCACCTCGCTATAAAAGAAGGCAGATCTTGGCCAAATTTTGTTGACGGCAGAGGAAAACATCTGGTGAGTCATTTTGACTTCCTGAAGTAAAAGGATATCAATCTTCATATCAATAATATATTTCCTTAAGGCACATTGTTTTAGAGGACTGTTTAGTCCTCTCATGTTCCATGAAAGGAACTTCATTTCTTACCTTTGTGAGTTGAATCAAGGGTAGATTGCCTGCCGCTGGAAATGTCCCTAGTCATGGCTTTGTGCCTAGACAATCTTTCTAAAGGTCTTCCAACTCTTCTTTCTGTTCCAACATCCACTTTCTTATTCCTCATTTTCCTTTTTGAGTTATGCCAGTCCTCCAAGTTATCACTCTCCGACTGGGCTATCAAAGAACATGATTTAGAGATCAGGGAGAGAATAACAAACTTAGTTACCTCCCTAGAACAATCCTCTATAGGAGCTGGTTGAGGAGTGGGGATACACGAGTTAGTAAGAACTAACTTAGAGGGGGTGGATAACAAGGAACCCTCCAAACACTGAGAAGAGGTTGAAACATCCATTGAGGTCTCACATCCAAGATTGTAAGCACCATCGACATCCAACTTCTTCTTGGCAGAATCCAAACACACATCAGACACAGGAAAGGACCTAGATATTTCCTTCCCCTAATGAACATGGGAGCCTGACACCAAATCTGCATCCATTAGCGGAGAGACTTCACCCTCTTCCATCCCTTTGGAGCAACTTATCTTTAAGTTAGTTTTCATCTTTTCCCCTAAGACAGGGGATTTCAGCAATTCATTCAAGCCATCAGTGAAGGGGTAGTCATCTAAATCACCTGATTTCAATGACTCACCAACCCTGCTAGTGCTTGGGTCAAGTAGTTTATCCTGTAACATCGGAGGGCTAGAAGGATTTTTATCCTTCAGCGGAGCATCCTTTATAACAACCTTCTTGTAGTTAGAAATAACATGACCTTATTTTCCACACTTCTGGTAGAATAGGGTGGTGTTCTCATAAACAAGAGCTTGAGTCCACTTCCCCCATTTAGATTTAAGAATGATAAATTTGGGAAGAGCTTTGTTAATGGAGACATTAACACAAAAATGGGAAAACACCAACCTGGATTTTTCCAAAGTGAGTGCATCCACTGCCACGAAGCTACCAAAGGAATTCCCAATCCATCGAAAAATCCTTTCATCGCAGAATTCCAGTGGAAGGCCAGGCAAACGAATCCAAATAGGGGCCGAATGGGTAAGATCCACCGAGGGGTCGAAACCTTGTCTCCATTTAGCCAGAGAAAGAAAAATTTTACCATAGGCCCAAGTACCAAAGAGGACAAGAACCAAGTCCTCCTCAGCAGTAAACTTAAATAGGAAAAGACCACCAGGCATTGCCGAGATAGACACGCTGCCCTTCAGCTTCCATTTATCATTAACCCATCTACGGACCATATCAATCGTTAGCTAAAAATCCAAGAATCTTCCCACCAAATCCAGGTGAAGCTAACCAACAACTTCCTCCATCACATCAACAGGAAGGAAGAGATCAGTGCCTTCATCTGTTAGAGTAATCTCAGGACCAACAAACTCTAGGGCACTATCTCTAGACCCTGAAAGGATATCTTTCTAGCCAGTCTTGAAAGAGCCAACCCCCCTGCAGCCCCCATTTTCCCCACTAGGTGGAGATTTAGCAAGTGCATCAGAGTTTCCCAAGAGAAACTCCACATCCCCAGAATGTGCATGTGAGCGAATCTTTTCCATATCCGACAGAGGGTTAGGTTGGGGAGAGACAGAGGTCTCCCCAAAACCTGCAGGCATGATCAAAATTTGAAAAATGCAGGGACAAAGGTCTCCCCAGAACCTACAAGCATGATCAAAATTTGAAAAATGCAGGGACAGAGGTCTCCCCAGAACCTGCAGGCATGATCGAAATTTGAAAAATGCAGGGCGGGAGGAGCAGGGCGGAAGATTGTAGAATGTTAATATTTATGTTAGATGAGCATAAATTAAATTATAGATGTTACATACATAAGTAAAAATAATTTAAAATTTTAATATTAACTTTTAAATTTTATATTATAAGATTCTATAAATAATTTATTTAATTTTAATGACTTATAATAAAATTTATATTTTAAATAATTTAAATTTTAAAACTAAGTTCATATTTTTTACTTTTACTTTTTTATAGTAATAATTATATGATTTGTATACAATAAAAATATTTTAATAATATTTTTTAAAAAAATTATGTAATATTTAAATGTTAACTAGTCAAATTTGTATATTCATACTAGTGAGGGTTGGAATGATTGACCATTTTATAATTTGATATGAATTCATTTTTGCTATGCATTTTTAATTTATCTATTAATTAGAAAAGAGAGGGTATTGAGTTGTTCATTACTAATTGTAACTTAAAGTTAATTAAAAATAATAATATAATGTTTTAACAATATTAATATTTAGTATTTTAATATAAATTTGTATGATTGTTAAAAGAGTTCAAAAGAAAGTGGACTAAGGAAGGGAGGTTGGACAGTTCTCTGAATGCATGAGGGTTTCAAGCCTGGTTCGACAACATACAGGCATGGACGTGGTAGCCCTAAGTGGGGGACAATGCGCTCCCCCACGCAGGTTTTTTTTGTGTGAATACCTTCTTTGCTCCTGTTTACTATGGGTTTTTTGCTTTCCTTGTATTTCATTCTCGTATGTGTGTATCCTACACTAAGGTCTTGTCACAACTTGGTCTTGGGCTATATGTGATCTCAAATCCTCCCTCCACTTATGGAGGGAGGTATGGGTAACCTTAGCCCCAACCTAAGTAATGTAAATGCAGTTGCCCGAATAACTCCCAAAATAATGTGCAAAAATTGTTCAAAGAAGCACTGGCAAAAGGTAGCATGGTGATTCTAGTGGAGGAAAAAAAATTCATTAAAGATCTTGGTGATTATGGAGCAAAGGAAGGTAAGTTACCCTCTGTCTCTCCCAAAGATCTTGTCATTGCTCTGAATCTAGAACTTAAAATTGTAATCTCTAATGAAAGGTTTAGATTGAAAGATTCTATAAAAAAAATTGCCATCGTCGACTCAAATAAAGTCCCTTCGAGAAAATTCATAGATAACTGGCTTATTAAAGTTTGGTAAAATAAGTTTGGGGTTCTAGTTAGGTTTTGCAAAATGATCCAACATGGCTTGTTCATCATTTTCTTGGTGAATAATGCTATGCAAAGGAAAATATTGGAGAAACCCTATTGGAATATGGGTGGGTGCACATTTAGGGCACTCCCCTAGTCTCCAATTTCCATTGTTGAAGAGGTCTTATCCCTCTCATGCCCTAGGTGGGTGGTGTTAAAGAACTTACAATCAGAATTTTGGAAAATAATACCCCAAATCTTGGCCCCTGTCAGCATCGTGGTACATATAGATGAAGCAAAAGCCACCATGTCGCATCTTGATAAGTGAGCAATAGTTTCTTTAAACCCGAGCGTAGAAATACCTGAAAATGTTGTTATCAAAGAAGATGAATCCCTATGTGTTTTCCCTCTTGAAATACTAGGGGGATAAATGCCTACTATCTCTACTGCAAGGAGGGCCATATCTGTAAAAATTGCCCCATCTTCAAGAGAAAATTTAATAAAACTAGTGAGTGCACCCCCCTCATGCTTGCAACGTCTTCTTCTCCTTTTGTTGTTGAGGCCCAGCTCTTGTTAGGTGAAAATCTGAGTGAGGAGGTTCCAGCCTCTATGACATTGGGCAGGGAGAGAACCTATTCACATGAACTTCCTTCAAATCATTCTCTATCAAAAATGGGTGGTGAGGCTTCCGTGGAAAATGGGTTGCCCGTGAGGTGTGAGGAAACTCAAACTCCTCCCCCTCAAGATAACTAGGAGGTGACACCCCTGCATAATTATTTTTTCATCCTATCACAAGATAGTGGTGTTGGTGATTTCCCCTCAATGGATGGTAGTAAATTGGAGGCCTCTTCCCTTTCCCAATGCCTTGACAAAACCCCTAACCTCATTGAGAAACTAAATGCTCAACAACTAGACATGAGGGGAATCTGACAGATAATTAAAGAAAACTTGTCAAAGAGGTATGACTCTAATGGTCCACTCAAAACTTCTCTCCTTCAAACCAATAAGGAACCCAATCAATTCAATCTCAATCTTGTCAAATCTAGTAAGGATGAGGTCTGGGCTGACAATTTTCCTGTGAATGGTGAAGAGCCTGCTCTAGATGTAGTTGAAAGCCTATTAAGGGAATATGCCCCTAGAACTCCCTTTGGTACCCTTCGCCATGTCGATACCCAAGGTTGAGAGATTGTAAATGAATATTGTACTCAAAATTCAACTAGGCTTGAATGGAGGGGGCACAAATTAGCCCAACCGATGAGTCAACTCTCCCTAGAATGAAAGAGGCCTCACCAGATGAGGACTCTTACATTTTCCATGAGAAATTTGTCAACCCTGATCTAAACCCTAGCAACAAGCTAGCATCTAACCTTCAAGAATCTGAATATAAAAAAGATATTGCAAAAGAAAAAGAAAAAGAAAAAAACCAACCTAATTCTAAGACCAATGAGAAAATTGCTAATGAGAATATGAAAGAAAGCAAGAATAATAAGGAGATCCCCATCACCAAAGGTGTAAAACTGAGGAGGGTGTCACTAAGGGTCAGGAGGCCTAGCCAATGAAACCCAAGCAAGGCCCAGGAAGACCAAGGAAACATAGAATCCTAGTTGATGGGGCTAAGAAACTAGGGTTAACTAAAACCAATAGGAAAATTTCAGCATGGATCTCTAGTCTCCGGTGACAAAAAGAATTAGAGACTGAGGATAAATTACCCAAATGTTTCAAACAATTCAAAGGAGAGAAATGAGACATTAATATGACATCAGAAAATGAATCTTAACTGCATTTCATGGAATGTCAGGGGACTGGAATTGCCTAACAGAAAATACATAGTAAGAAGGTTTCTAAACCTCGAGAAAAAGAAATATTTTGTGTTGCTTCAAGAAACCAAAACAACGAGATTTACCTTGGAAACAAATCTCTTTTTTTTTTTGGAATTGATCTAAGGCACTTTTCACTGCACATGAAAAAGGAAGAGGGGGGGCAGCCATCCTAGTGTCTAACCATTGGGCTCAATATATTACTGGGAGTGGCTCATCACCCTGTAACAGAGTTGTATGGGTAACGCTTGAAAGAGAGGGTGTAAAATTTAGTATCTACTATGTTTATGTGCCCAACGACCATAGGGAGAGGTACAATCTATGGAAATGGCTTGTAGGGATTCAAAATATCCCTTGGATTATGGGAGGCGACTTTATTATGGTTGAACAAAGTGAGGACAAGTGGGGGGGTTCATATGGCCTAGAAAGGCAACGAAAAACACTTCTTAATGAGTTGTAAAAGCAAGCTTAGGCTAGCAGATCCTATGGAAGGATGTAATAAGTAGTGCAATGGGGTTTGGTTCTCATGGTGTAATTCCCAAAAAGGGGAAGGTGGGATTTATTGTAGGCTTGATAGATTCTATGCAAATAAAGATGTCTTCAATTTTCGCGCATATGATGATGGAATCAGGGTAGGTGTACCTTTGCACCCTCTCTGATCACCATTCCATCAAAGAAAACCTCACCTGCTATCTCAATCCCTCCTTGGGAGCAAACAAAGAAGGAAGTTCCATGCTCAAAACATAGCTCTTGAAGGATGTTGACTGCTAAGAGGTCATTGCATCCCTGAGGGAAATAAACAAGTGGATGTTGAAGGAGGCCACTGTTATTGAAAGGTGGAATTCCAATGTAAAAGGGTGGAGGTCCCTCTTTCAAGTGATTGGTAAAAAGTGGGCCTTAGACAATAAGAATATAGAGAAATATCTGCAAGACCGCCTCCTTAAGGTAGAAGCTAGGATGCAAGCTAATCCTAGGGATGAAAAACTATGTGAAGAGCTAATTCTAGCCAAAGATAGCCTAAGAAAGAAATAGGCTCACAAGGTGTGTGGGCAGAAGGTTGGAGAAAAAATAAATTGGCTAAGCTATGGGGATAAGAGATCAAAATTTGTCTTCAATTACCTAAGGGAAAAGAAAGTTAAGGAGTAGGTGGGTCAAATCTAGGATGGGGTTCAGCTCTATGCCACCCAAGAAGAGGTTTTGGATTAGTTCCATTCTTTTTTCAAAGATTTATTCACATCAAAAAGTGGGGATGAGCAAGGCATAAGGGCCAGATCCCTCATTAAAGGGATTATACCAAAGAAGATTGGTGAAGAAGACTATTCTAAGCTAGAAAGTGATATCACCAAAAGTGAGATAGTTAATGCAATTTCATCTATGAGTAATGATAAGTCCTCAGGCTGGGATGGACTCCCTATGGAATTCTATAAAGAGTTCTTTGGATGGTTGTGTGATGATCTCTTGTAAGTATATAAGGAGGCTCTAAAAAAAGGATCACTAGAGGAAGACATCAATAAAGGAATTATCAATCTTCTCCCAAAAGGGGGAGACAAGACCCTAGTGAAAAATTGGAGGCCCATAACCCTGTTGAACGTTTCTTACAAAATCTAGGGCCAAAGTAATTGCATCGCGGTTTGTCAATATTCTACTCAAGTTCATAAACAACACTCAAATAAGATTTATAAAAGGAAATTATATTCTAAATAATCTCATCACAAGTTGGGAAGCCTTGGAATGGGCCTAAAATTCCAATCAGAACTCAACAATGCTTCTCCTAGATTTCAAAAAAGCATATGATAAGGTGGAGTGGGTTTTTCTAAGGACAGTCCTTTAGGCTTTTGGGTTTCCTATCAAATTTTGTAACATGGTTGACACTCTGCTGAAAGATGCCACCAAGTCGATGTGAATGGTATGCTAACAGAGAAGTTCTCGCTAGAGAGATCCATCTGTTAAGGTTGCCCCTTGGTTCCAACCTTATTTTTCATAGCCTCAAATGTGCTCTTTTATCTCTTAAGGGATAACACATTCTCCCCCAGGATAAAAGGGATATGTCTTCCAGATCAAATTGAGCTAATTAATGTATAGTTTGTAGATGATACCTCCATTTTTGTGGACCTTGAACAAAGCAACTTAGAATCCTTAATGAAAAAATGTTATCTCTTTTGTCTTGCATCTGATTCTAGGCTTTATAGGGCCAATTCTACATTTCTAAGGTGGAAGGAAGAACCACCTAATTAGCTAGAGAGATATGGTTTTCAGTGGGGAGGACCCAAGAAACTGGTGAGATACTTGGGAATCCCCTTTGCTATTTTCCCAGATCTCAAGGAAATGTGGAATTGGGTCAAGTCAAAAATTGGGAAAAAGCTAAGCATGTGGAACAAGAAATACCTATATTTGGCTAGTAGAATCCAAGTTTTTCAAAAAATATTGTCTTCTTGCAACATTTATCCTTCCTCTGTTTGGTTCTTCAGTAGTTACCAAGACAACAACATCCAAAAAAGGATCAGAAGCTTCCTATGGTCAGATGGTAAAGGGAAAAAGAAGAGACACTTAGTTAAATGTGAGTGGTGTTATTTAAGCAAGTTGCATGGGGGAATTGGGTTGAAATATCTCAAGCTATAAGGGATTGCTTTGGTGGCCAAATGGATCCTTAAGTCTCTAGAAGGTAATGAGACTTGGAAAGTATTGGTTAGAAATAATTTCACTTAGGCAGTGCCAAAACAAGCTAAGGCATGGAAATCTCTGCCCCTAAGTGACATCCTCCTCATTAAACACCCTATGGTTCTAGTTGGGTCCACTATCTTTAAAAGCCTATGGAAGGCTTGGGAACTAAGCACAATCTCTATCTTAAAACTAGTAGCATAACTCTCAAAAACAATTTAAAATATCTTTCTCACAGCTCCATCTGGTGGAATCTGGAGCATAATATTAAAAAACTTCCCTTGCTTCAAGGATGCTCAACTAAAAAGTGGTACAAGAAAGGAATCAAAACATTTTTTGACATCTTCTCCAATGGGAACCTAGTAAGATGGGACATCCTATGAGAAAGGTATGATTTACTTGACTCTAATTCTAGAACCTACTCTACAATTCTAAAAGCATGCAGAGACGCATGCTTTCCCAGGAGTGTAGAGGAGGATTGTAATATTGCTAATATTGTTACTTGGAAAGATGGTTCATCTCTAAACCATATTAAAGCTAAATCAATTTATAATGATCTCACTATGAATGATTCTATCCTTGCACATGTAAATAAGTGTTGGAACATTTCCTTAAATACTAAAGAATGGAAAAAAATACTTTACATGGTTTGGCACTGTTTTATGGAGCCCAAAAAGGCTTGCTTTAGATGGTTGGTCATTTTACAAAAAATACCTTTCAAAACTATTTTTTTGGATTTGGATATATGCATCATTTGTAAGATGCCAAAAACAATTAGACACATTCTTTTTTATTGTTTGTATACACAAGAAATCTAGAATTTATTTTGTCATGAATTGAAAATCTAAAATAAGGATGGTAAAATTAAATGTCATGACATTCTTTTTTGTGATCTGTAAATAAATTCTAAATGAAAATTATTTTGGTATTTGCTAACTAATGAGATTATGTGGCATATCTGGAAAGTGAGAAATGATGATAAATTTATAGGAGTAAAGAGGGTACTTACTGAGTTGGTAAAAAGGCTCACGCGTGCTTATGTTTCATCACAAGTCTCAATACACATAGAAATTTCCATGGAAAATTTCATGAGATTGATAAGGGAAGGCTCGACAACCATCAACAGGGAAGAGGTTGATGTGATCAGGAAAATAAAACCAGGATTAAAGATTGCAAATCATTAAACTTAAATCCTAAAGATCCTAATCAAGTGATAGAGCACAGAAGAATGCATAAAACATAAAATAATTAAACGTCGTTACCTAAGTCTTCATGCTTCCATTGAATCACCTCTATTACCCTCCTCCACTTTGCTTCTAATTAACTAACTCCCTCAGATTATAAGTGCAATTAAAATTCTATGTCTATGCCTAGCAAAATATCGAAGATTAATTGTCTCAGCCTAATTTTGGATTTTCTAAGATTGTTAAAATGAAAATGATATGAGTCTTTTATAGAAAAAACAAGTTTAAATGGATGACCAAGATTAAAAAGGCATTAATTTTATCAATGGCCAAAATTAGACGAGACGAGATGGGATAAGATTGAAAGTGAAGGAGAATGAGGAAATTGAATGATTTTTTGACAAAATCAATTAGTTCAAATAGGAAAGTGCATAATTATATAATGGAAACATTATTTAATTACAAAAGGAAAAGTCAAGTTATCTTTTTGATTAAATGGAAATTTAATTCAAAAAGGTGAGCGAAAAGGCAAGTCATTAATTAGCAAAGATTTAATTAATTTGTGTCAAAAAAGGATAAAATGAATAATTAAATAATTGACATAATTTTTTAATTATAGTAAAAAGTGGTAATAATTAAATAAATAAAGTTTATTTAATTATAGAGGAAAGAGGACATTAGTGACGTAACTAAATAAATATCTTATTTAATTAATCAAGAGTAATGGAGAAATGAATTAAATAATTAAGAATTATTTAATTAATAGCAGAAATATGACCCTAAACAATGGAAAAATGGTGTTAGCAAGCCTAGGACATTTTTTAGTGTCTACATTTGCCCCTCTTTGATACAATGTAGTTTATCACATTGTGTCAAAGAAAAAGATATGCCCAAGTGTAAGGAAGAATGATGAGCAGGTAGAGGTGTTCCCCCTCAAGAGGACATGCGGGTTCAAAGAACACGAGTGTGCTCTTGAAATGGATGAGAGGACTAGAAGATGAAGGATAAAAGGATAGAGGAAAATAGATAAGGATGATGAAGATGCAGAATAGAAGAAATATTAGATCAGAAAAGATGAATGTTAGCACAACGTTAATGAAATGTTAGGATGCCATTAATTGAGACAATTTAAAGATGTTTCTTTTTTGCTAAACTAGGCTTTGCACTTAATCATCATTGGGTGGTAAAAATGTGACAAAGGACAACAAACACCCCAGTATGACATATACCAAGGTGTGCAAGGTCATCCATCTATAAAACAGACAGTCACAGACAATGAATGTCCTAACTCATACTAATGGAAAATTTTCCCCAGTCTTTTTTTAAAGAAAAACTGCAAACAACAATCAAATAAAAGATGGGCCATGAGACATCATCGCTCCTCTAAATCCTTTGTGGGACATCCTCGAGGTGTCTAGTAACATCACCGAAGTAAATCCAAAAGAAGATAAAATAAAAAAACAAGGTCAATAGTCATTCAGATTATTTGTCAATAAGTGTTTGTCAGTGTGTTAAGGGATGAAGTGAGTGACAAGTAGACTGTTTTGACAAGGCCTGGTGTCAAGAGAAGAAACATGTCATATAAGACATCAAGTCTAGTTTCAATCATGTAACTACCTTTATAAGGAAAATGAAAAAGTTTTATTTGTAACAATGTATAGTTTCAAGAAGGACACATCATGTATAATACCATTGGTTTTAATCGGTTTGACTAGTTTGATTGATTTAAAAAATGATTGATTTGACTTGGAGACATGTTGGCTTGCTTGTCTTGTTGATTTAGGATTTTTCTTTGAAGTTTAGATGATGATGTCGTGTCTGAGTTGACAATGTCCCATTTATTTTGATTGACCCAACGAACCCTAAAATACTGACCTAAGGGGCCTCTGGGGCTCATCGACAGATGGCCTTTCCTACATAGCAATGCACAGAGACCTCGTAGTTCAACATGACCCTTGAATTTGTTTCAATGAAAAAGGACCGAATCATGATTTTATTTGACAACACCTAAAGGACTGACCTAATGCCTTAGGAGCACATCAATAGATGGCCTTGCCTAAGTCCAATCGTAGAGGCAATGTTATTTGACAATGACAAAGACTGTCATGACTAACTTTGACTCTATTTTTGGGATTTTTTAAAATTTATCTTAATGTTTTTGTATTTTGACATGTTTTAATCTTTTTGGATTTTATATTTTTATGATTTTGATCTTCTTTTTTGGTGAATATTTGATTTTTTTTGTCTTTTTCAAATTTTTTTTGTCTTTTTATGATTTTTTTGTTTTTTTGTCATTTTGTGATTTTTTTGTCTTTTTTGAATGTTTTGACCTCCAATGACAAGTTTAGAATCCAATGAAACTAGGTGTTAGGAAATTTCCCCCAGTCAGGTATAAGACTAACCAATAGGGATGGGATGGGACAAGGGTTTATTATGGATAGAAGATGGAGGAGAAAGGACGCAAGATGTCAACCGCTTGGAATTCATGATAAAGATGACAAGGCCTTATGACGGATGTCGAATGGGAGATGATGGAAGGTAAAGGAATTATTATAGCAGATAGATTGACAATAGATGACGGAGCAAAGACTAACTACACATGGCACCTATTTGCCAGGTTTTCACCATGGTACTTATCCAAAGTGCCACTAACTTGGTTTTCACTATTGGATGAATTGTTTTCTCTTTACTATTTTTATGAAAGAAAAAAAATATTGTCACCAAGACACCTGTTTGCCAAGTTTTCATCAAGGTAAATATTTTTATTTTATTTTTTTGGTTTTAGCTTGGCTCTCTGAAGCTAGGTATAGAACTTGCACAGGTGCAAGTTGTTGATAGGCTCAAAAAAAGGTTCCCCTTCTGGCGTAGACAATTGATAAATGTCAGAACCAAAGGATTTTTTTATGACATATGGACCCAGCTAGTTGGGCTCAAATTTTTCTAGTTTCTCACGGTTTGCTTGATTTTTTAGATTATGCATCAACACTAAGTCACTGATGTCGAAGTGTTTGACCAAAACCCTTTTGTTGTAACTATGGCAAAGACGATTTTGGTATGCCTATAGATGAGTCAAGGCCTTCTATCTGCATTCATTGAGCAACTCTATTTCATGCAGTCAAGATATAAAGTATTCATCATCGTCAATGAGCCCTTTCATGGAGACCCATAGGGAGGTCACTTTGACCTCCATAGGAAGGATAGCCTCCAAACCAAAGACTAGGGTGAATGGAGTAACATCGGTGGGTGTGTGCATGCTTGTGTGATACACCCATAGGGAAAGGTTAAGTTGAGTGTGCCAATCGAAACCAATGTCATTGACAGTCTTTTTAAGAATTTTGATTATGGTCTTATTGGATGCCTCAGCTTAGTTGTTACCTTGTGGGTAATATGGTGTGGAAAAGCGGTGTTGGATGTGGAATTTCTCACATAACTCATGGACATCCTAATTTTTGAAGGGACGACTATTGTCAGTGATGATGGATTATGGGACACCATACTAACATATGATATAATTGAGGATGAACTTGGAGATTTTTTTACCAGTTATGTATGTCAGGGGAATGGATTCAATTCATTTCGTGAAATATTCAGTTGCAATGATAATGAATTTGTGGCCATTAGATGATGTGGGATGAATTTTTCCTACAAGGTTGAGTCCCTATTGGGTGAAGGGCCATGGAAAAGTGATCAACTGTAGCTCTTGTGCAAGTGTGTGGATGAGGTCACTGTGTATTTGGCACTATCAACATTTCTTTACACAGTGATAGACATCTTGTTCCATTGTAGGCTAGTAATATCCTAGTCGCATGATCTTTTTAGCTAGAGTCAAACCACTAGACTAGGCTCTGCATATACCTTCGTGTACTTTGCATAAGGTGGTTTATACTTTGTTAGTGTCAAGACATCTAAGTAAGGTATTGTCTAGGCCATGTCTATATAGGGCATCACCAATGATAATGTAGCAAGCAGCTTTGTGGAGGAAGGCCTTGCATTGGTTACTGGATAGGTCAGGTGGTAATGTCTAGGAAAGTAAATAGCCATAAATGTTCTGATACCATGGGGAATTGTGACCAACAAGTTCACACACCAAGAAGGGACCAACAACTGTTCAACTAAGAACTTGTACAATGACATATTGTTGGGAATATCCAAGAGAGATCCAATGGTGGCCATGGCATCAGTTGCTTTGTTCTGAATCTATGGGATCTGGAAAAAAGTAATGTCTACAAAATACAGTTTAAATTTTTCAACCATTCTTTTCTATGGGGTCAATTTCTCATCCTTAGTGTCATAGTCATCATTGACCTATCGGATGACCAATTGTGAATCACCAAATACTTGTAGATTTGTAATTTTCCATTTTATAGCTATGCACAATCCTATTAATAATGCCTCATATTCTACAATGTTTTTGTACACGGGAAGGCTATTCTAAATGATTTGGGTATAGTATCACCTTGAGGGGTGATGAATAGTATTCATGCACTTGATCCATGACTAGTGTATGAGCCATCAAAGTATAACTTCCATGTTGCACCAATGTCTAATGTAAATATTGACTCATCCAAGAAATTGGAAATCAAAGGGTGATTAGCTTTTGTGGGTGCATCAACAAGTTGGTTTGTGATAACCTATCCTTTTATTGCTTTTCATTCCACATATTGTATGTCATACTCACTAAATACATGACCCACTTAGCCAACCACCATGTCAATGCTACCTTGTTGAGTAGGTATTTGAGAGGATCTATCTTAACCACCAGTCTTGTTTGATGATTTAGCATGTAATGTCTTAGTTTCTGAGAAAAAAAAACCACAGTGAGACAAGCACATTCAATAGGACTATAGTTGAGTTCATACCCAACCAGTGTGCGACTAATGTAATAGATCTCTTGTTCTTATTCATCATGATCATTTTGCACAAGTAATGCCCCCAATGCGAAAATGGTAGTTGATATGTAAAGAATTAGGGGCTTACTATCTATTGGTGCCATCAAAATAGGAGGCGTCAAGAGGTAATTTTTAATCTATTGAAAGGTTGCCTCACACTTGTCTATCCAAATAAAAGGAACTCCCATGCATATAAAATACTGAAAAGGTTGAAATTTATCAGTAAGATGTGTAATGAAGCATCTGATGGACTAAATTCGGCCTTGTAATTTGCTAAGTTGACTAATTCTTGTTGGGGGAGGCATATCTAATATAGCTTTTACTTTTTTTGGGGCCACTTCAATGCCTCTATGGGAAATTATGTATCCTAAGAGCTTTCTCGATGTCACACCGAAGAAACATTTCTTAGGATTTAGGCAGACTTTATATTCTTCAAGCCTTTTGAAAAAAAAATCTAGGACTCTCAAATGATCACCACGTATCAAGGGCTTCACCAAAAGGTCATCAACATAGTCTTCCATCAATGTGTGCATGAGATCATGAAATATGGTGGTCATAGATCTCTAATAGGTTGCACCTACATTTTAAGTCCAAAGGACATGACATTTGAATAGTATGTACCCCATGGGAAAGTGAATGTCATCTTTTGTTGCTCTTCAGGAGCGATACGGATCTGATTATACCCCGAGAAGACATCCATGAGGGAAAACATCTTGTATCCTATCGTTAGGTCTACTATGATGTCTATATTAGGAAGTGGGAAGTTGTCCTTCGAACATGCTTTGTTCAAGTCATGGAAATCTATGCAGATACAGATTTATCCATTCATTTTAGTCACTGGAACAAGGTTTGAGATCCAATATGCATACTCAATAGGTTTTATGAAACCAACATCCAACAATTTCTTGAGTTTGACTTTGACCAGTAGAGCTATCTGAGGATACATTTTTCTAAGCTTTGTTTAACCAACTTTGCATTTGGAAGCAATGGTAAATGATGAAAGACCAATGTGGGGTCCAACCTAGGTATATCAGCATAAGACCATGCAAAATTGATGTGACATTTTGTGAAAATTTCTTGAAATTTTTGTTTTTCTTCTTCTATCAGGGATCCTGCAAGGAGAAAAATCTTAGGATTCTTTGTCGTACCTTTATTGACTTCCATTACTTCTTCGATGAGCATTAGGGATCTCTCTTGATTAATAGGGATAAATTCCAACCCTCCATCCTTGGGTGCCTCAAAGAGGTTTCGCCCTTGGATACGTCCTTTCTTTTTACTTTTTCCTGGTTAGAAGGTGCCTTGTGGTTTTCACCTAAAGAACATTCAATTTTTATTTTATTTTTGTCGTTTTTGCGACTAGAGGGTGGGACAGTCTCACTGAAATTTGTCGCAGCATCAAGATCTATAGCAAAACCAGCCTTATGTCCCCATGTAGTATGCCTTCTTGTAGTCCCATGAACTCAGTGATGGCTTCATCATTTTAAAATATTTCCAAGGTGGGTGGACCTTCCTAGTCCCAATCGATCAATTGTGGGTAAACAAGGGAAATACCATCATCGATGTTACTCAAGGATGGGGGAGCAGTGGATAGGGTAAAGAGGGATGTATTATTGGGTTCCCAAAAGGATTCTATCCATTCTCTTTCTTTTGTGGTCTTTGGTGGGTCAATTTTGTGAAAGTAATCAACACGGATATTAATATCCCTGAGGTTGGTAAAGGATGGACGGGGTGTATTAGACTCAATAAATACATGGTCAAGCTCATGGTCATTGGTGGTACAAGAATCCCAATCATATTCATTAGATTCAATGTCACTATAATAGATGTCAGTAGGATTTTCAGATGTCCCAACATCTTTTGAAGCACTCACATCCTTATTTCAATGCACCTTAGTACTTGAAGCACCAATCCTAATTGGTACAAATCCTAGCCTTGAGTTCTTTGACCATTTAAGAGGCATCAAGGGTTCTCTCCTTCCATTTTTTATGTATGTCAAATCCATTGAATTCATCATAACCCTTTTATTTCATGAGCTCAAAGCCTTTATCATATTGTTCTATTGGTAGCGGCTTCAAATCTTCCTAATTTTTGTAAATCCAATATGAAATATCATCAATTTCTTCTTTGTTTAACTCTCCCCAATTTGTGAAGGTGGTCGTGGGAGAAATTCTAATGACAACTTTAGGTTCCATCTTATAGATAGGTTTTCCATAGGACTTTGGAGACTTTGGTAACTTAGTGATGCATTAGGAAGTGTTCATATGATACTCCCCACACCCCTTGTCCTAGATTTCAATCTTGGGATCGACGGATGGAATAGTAGACATGGAGGATTTAGTCAGAGTGGATGGTTCAATGTAATTGGATGGATTGGACATTGTAGCTTCATATTTTATAGGCACTTGGTGTTTAGAGACCCCTCTCAAATTGGTGCAATATTAAAAGGGGTCAGGATCGTCGATGATTATGATTTCGGTGCCATTGTAAGGAAACTTCAAAAATTGATGGTATGTGGATGGGACAGATTTTATAGTGTGGATCCATGGTCAACTGAGGAGTGGATTGTATGGTAGTTCAAGATCCAAGACTTGGAATGTCATATCTAGTACTGCAAGTCCAAATTTGATAAGCAGTGTGATAACGCCCTTGGAAGAACATTATTCATCATCATAAGCTTTGATAACAATGCTCTTAGTTGTATCCACACATGCTTCAGCGAATCCCAATGCCTTCATAGGTTTTAAAGTACAAATTTTCAATTTGGCTCTACCATCTACTAGGACTCATTTGACCTTGTGTTTGTGGATGAAGACCTCAAGGTGCAATGGATTGTTATGGTTTGACTTGGGTGTAGAGTAATTTTGGTCAGAAAAGGAGACATGGTGGGAATTGGCCAAATATCTGACCATGCCTTCAAATCGGTTAACTTTCAGGTTGGTAGGGATAGAAGTTTCTTTCAAAGCCTTAATGAGGATAGCTTTGTGTTCAAGTGATATGTGCAAAATTGCAAGGATGGAAATCTATGCGGGTGTCTTGCCCAATTGGTCAACAAGATTATATTGGGCTTTGGATTGTGGCTTCCTTGGAGGAGGACTAGATATGGTAACCTTATCCCTATGGGTAGTGATGACACATTCAAGCTACTTCTTAATGGTGATTGTATATGATCATCAACAGCTCGAATGTGATTAATAGTTGTGTAGTCCAAAGAGGCATGTTCCTATAATTAGCATGGTTGTCTATCTTTTGACCCAAACTAGAGGGTTTTCCAGAACCATGGTCTTGCAATGGATTCTTGAAAATTCTATAGTCTTTATTGGAAGTTTTTCATTTTCCATCGACCTCTATGGTATCATTTTCAATTAGGTCTTGAATCATGTTCTTCAACTGACGGCATGATGAGGTCTTGTGCCCTTTGATGCAGTGGTAGTCACAAAATACATTGTCATCCCACCAAGAGGGTTGGAATTGTCCTGGGTTGTATGGTTTGGGCTCTTGGAGCTATATAACATTTTATTGTACTAGCTTCTTCAAGACAGATTCAATTGGTTCCCATAAAGGAGTGTATTGTTTCTGTGGGTACTTCCTTGGTTGTCTTTGGGGCCCCCGCTCTTGATTATTTTGGACCATGTTAACTGCTTGGTTGGAAACATATGGTGTGTTATTGTTCATGTTGGGTGCTTTGAGAGTCAATGTGGGACTTTTTCTATTCATAGATTTGGCATCTATGACTCCATTGTTTGTTACATTCTTGTTATCGAACCAAAACTTGTTTTTATCATTTGATGTCCCTTGGACATTTTATGTTTTGCTATAAATTTTAATTTCCCCTTTAGTGATAAGGGTTTTCTCAAGGATGGCGCCCCCTTTTCAACAAGGTCGGTGAATGTGGAACAATAATGGGTTTCCAAGGCATACTTTAAGTTTGTGTTCAGGTTTTGCATGAACATGATAATTTTCTATTTTCAGGAATTTCAACAGGAAAGTGGCTAGCTAAGCTTCTCCATCTCTAGAAGAATGTTATGAAAGCTTCACCCTCTTCTTGTTTAGTTTGACATTAGGTGGAAATAGTGATGTCATTTTTTATATTTAAGGCAAAGTGGGTGATAAATTTATCAACAAGTTCATCCCATGATCGTATGTCTGTCGATAGGTGGGTGAACCATTCTAAAGCATGTCCTCAGAGACTCCTAGGAAATAGTCTCATTAAGTATGTTTGTTCAAAAGAAATTTCAATCAAGGCCATATGAAATTCTCACATGATTGATGGGGTTTCCTCTTCCTTTATATTTAGGTAAAGTCGGCATGACATGAGGTGGAGGAAGAGGAGGCATGTATAATATCATATCAAATGGGTAAGGACATAACTCTTGGATAAAGTAAGTCTTCTTGTTTGAAAATTTCATAGTTTCTACTTGCTTTTGCAAGGCCAACATTTGAATGGCTAGGAAACCATATGGTGTGAGTTTTTTTCCTATGGTGTTTACAACTGCATTTTGGTAAGGTCCTAAATTTGTGTTTTACGATCCAACGTTTGTGTGGGATGGTATGTTGGTGTTGATGTGAGGTATGAATGTTTGAGTTGTGTTTGGAATTTGGATTTGTGGTGCAATGTATGAGGTGTTGGTATTGGATTTCATTTGGAGAGGATTAGAAGTGTTTGGACCTTGTGTATATTGGATATTGACTTGGAAGGAACCTTGTGTATTTACTTGTTGGGGAAAATTTATGCTAGGACCTTGCGACACATTGGTGTTTGTGTTAGTTACATGAATATGAACTCTAGTCCTTTTATTTGTGCCAAAAATATTGATAATGTGGTGTTCAAGGCCCTAGATGTTCCAAATGGATTTGACAATGTGGTGTTCGTGGCACTTGATGTTCCAAATGGATTTGAAGATATGTTCATGGTACTAAATGGATTAGATGTAGAACCAAGAGGTTGTGACATGGACTATGTCAGAGACTGTGTCATTGGTTGCATTGCGGATTGTGTCCCTGATTGTGTTATTAGCTGTGTTTCAAATAAGGGTGCAGGAATCAGGGTGGAAGTTTGAGTTGGAGCCCCTTGTGGTAAAGAAGCATTTATTTGTGGGGTCTTGGAACCACTAGATGTAGACATGCTAATTCCTTGGTTTTTTTGGTTTGGGGTGGGTGTTGTTTGAAGTGTGTTCATGTCGAAGCCATGAGGTAGCTTGGAACCATTATAAGAAATTTTTTCCAAGAACCTTTGGGGGTCCAATAGCACTATCTTATATACAAGTGATGCAACCCCTAGGTCTTAGGCAACTGCTTAAATTCCTCTATAACTACTTTTCCATGTGGGTCTCTTATGAGTATTTTTCAAAGGACTGATAGATGCCTTGGGTGGTTCACTAGAAGAGGTACCAAATTTTCTTGTGTGGTTATAAACATCATCTTACTCAAATAAGTCGTTGTAGAGATCCATTTCTTTCCTTTTCCTTTGTGATTGTGTTTCTACTATAAAAGAACTTGCAAAGGGAAGGTGGATGATGTGATGAACTATGAAGCCTAAGGTAATGACAATGCAAGGGTATGACTTAAGCCTAAGGTATGCAACCTAAGTGATACTTTTTTTGTATTTTTAAAGATATAGGGATGCCTAATAACGATGCCACAATTAAGGTTCAAGGTAACAATAGTCAAGGTGTGAATAAGGTAATGTCACAATGATCAGAATAGAAAGTATGTCTATCACTAGGGTATGCAAGATGTGAGACAAAGGGATGGAGTACTATGATCTAGTATGAAGACTAAAACATATAGAGAACCTAAGAAATGATTGCTAATCAAAATAATACAGGTATAACAACTAATATGATTGTCAATGACCTTGGGTAGAGTAAGGACTGATAGGATATGTTGACAAGGTGGTCTCAAACTAGATTGTTGAGCTGAGGAACCAACCTAAATGATGAAGGACTAGGATGATTTTTTTCTGAAAGATAAGATCAATAGAATGCAAATTTGAAGCTATGGTCTAGTCTAAGTTTGACAAACTTCCTAATCAAGAGGTTTATGCAAGCTAAAAGGATGACCTAAAAATTTGACCTATGGGGAATGTCTAATGCAAAAAGATGAGGTGATGGATGACTGGATAATGATAAAAATGAGGTCAGCAATTCCTTGGTCTAAATAGATTAAAGGTTAAGCTCATTTTGGATATGTAGGCCTAGTTTGTTTCAAGGTTAAAATGTCGTAAATTTCGGGTGTGGTGTTTGATTTGTATTGGCAATGTTTTCTTGAACACACATGCAAAACACAGCAGACATAAAGTTTGAGTGGCTCTAATACAAAATCAGAGAACGTCTGAGTAAGGGCTTATGTTAGTCCCAAAATTGTTGCACTAGTGTTAACAAATTTTGAGAACACTTGTAAGCAAGCACAACATAGGTTGGAAAGTGGATACTACCTGCTAAGGCCCTACTTGGATTTCTCCAAACACTTAGACAAAGCAAACAGCTAGAGATATTGGTGACACTAGCTCCCCCTTGCACAGCATAGGCACACCAAGTTCTCTTACCTCCGAAAATCCAAAGACCTTGAGGGATTTTTTGTCTCTACAATGAATAGTGAAATGTAGGGCAGCTTCAAAATGACCATTCCTAAACTAGCAAGTAAAAATGATTTGGCCTCTATAACAATGGTTCTTATTCTATGTTTTGGGGAAATACTGGTGCTTATACGTGAGGTAATATTAGATCAATAAGGAGGCCTCCCAGTCCTTTTGTTAGAAATTATTTTAATGTATCTCATGGATACTAAGGGTGACACTCATCTATATAGGACATCCACACAAGGTGATTGAAGACTTTCCCAAAAATCATGACAATTTATATAGCGGATCGAAACAAAGTGCCACTTGGATTGTTCCCTCTCACAAGTTGGGAGGTAGGCCCTCTAAGGGATTAACACAACAAAAATGATGGGTCTAGTTTCTGATCACCAAGTTTATACCAAGTGAGAGCATACACCTACCATATCAAGCACAGAAGACACTGGTTCATTAACCCCCCATATGAAAACAAAAGAAATCGATGGGTTTGGATTCTGATCACTGGGTTTGCACAAGGTGAGATCATACACCTACCACCTTAAGGAAAATTAACCCCGCTTAATTATCCCATGTGAAAGTAGACACTTAGAATAAAAGAAATTAAGGAGAGCCCTACAAAGACACTATTAGTAGTTTTAAGCCTTCAGTCTTTGACAAACGAAAGTTTAAGTTTTATATTCAAGTCTTGGACATTCGAACCTGCAAAAAAGCCAAGTCAACAAAAATTAGCCTTGAAATCACAACTAAATCAAAATGAAAAATAACATTTAACCTAACTAATAAAAATTAACAAACAAAATTAATATGATCTAGCTAACAAAAACAAACAAAATTAATATAAACTAACAAATAAAAATCAACTTAATCTAATTAATCTAAATTAATCTAACAAAATTAATTCCTAAAAAAAATTAGCTTATATTAATTAACCTAAATAAATCTAAATCAAAACTGAAATTAATTTTATCGAGAAGACCAAAATGTGCTATTTTCAAGAAAATGTGCTATTTTTCAGGAAATAAATTACTAAGTTGTTTGTACAACACCCACACCATTGATGATATTATGAAGAGTAGTGCAGTCATGGAATGAAAGAGGATATTGAAAATTCAAAGAGGATTCATCCAAAATGTAAACTACCACCTCTCAATTCATAGGCATGGCATTGAAAATAGAAAAACATGAAGGCACGACATGGAAAATATATTTTTCAGTAGCGTTAAAGAGGCATTGTTCAAGGAAAAACTTGAGCGGTAATATTTTTTTTTCTATGCAAAAAGTTGGAGATTAACTGGTGCTTTCTTTAGAGGAGATTCACAGTATGTGTGGCCATAGTCTTTTGTAAAATTAGCACAATCTAGAAATTTGAAGGGAATTTTCTACTTTTTGATGCATGGCGCAATTCGGTAGGGTTTGGAACTGAATAATGGTGGTGTGGTGTAGAAAAATGTCACCGCTTACATTTTTGCACTTAACTTGGGAATGATTAACCTTGGAATGGACCTAATGACACCTTGATCTAGTGTTGTAATGTTGTTTTCACATTCACATGGGATTTAAAGACCTATTAAGCTAAATAAACTTAATTGTGGCCTTAATTTAATGTTATAAAGTATATTTATTTACACTTTCACATTGATTTTTGAGCCCTCTTTGCATTTATGACTTTTATATCATCATTAATAGTCCCCTAAGACCCTATACTATGCATCTTGAGGCATATTTTAACCAAAATCCTGACATAGACATCAAATAAACTTAATTTCTTAACACCCCAACACTTTCTCTCTCCAAAAGCCCCTATGGAACCCATACACCACCTTGGGTGTATGAGTCCCACCCATATGCCATAGATAGCGTATGAGTCCCATTTGGCCTATTTTTAAGGTTTTGAGCAAGAAATTTGGGTTTTAATTTCAAATTTCATGAATTTCAGCCTATGGGATCCAATTAACAGGATATTAGATGGATTTCCTATATAAATGAGGTCTCAAATCATTATTTCATCAAGCATTCATGATACATGATATCAAGTCAAGTACTCAAGAGTTAAGCATTCCAAGACTTTACAAGATCATCAAGAGAGCATTCAAGATCATTTTCTAAGGCATTCAAGGCATATTTCTTCATCATTTGTTGCAAAAATTCAAGATCCATCATCATGTCGAAGATATCAAGCATCAAGCATGTTATTGAGCTAGTGTTGTGATGTTGCATTCAAGATCCAAGGTCAAGCATTGTTCTACACTTATCTCAAGATCTAGATCTACATCCTTCATGGTCATTTCATGTTAGATTACAAATTTACAAGACATCATTCAAGGTATCATTATTCATGTTTCATGTCCTTATCCCATTATATCATCATTTGATTTAATTACCCAAAAGGGGTTTGACCAAGGCAAACCCCCATTTACTAACAAATCAACAAGTTTTTCTCTCTCTACATGTGTTATTGCAAATATAAGTGTCTTGGAGCTTGAAGATACCTTGGCGATTAGGTTACAATATTGGAGAAAGTTGTTGGAGTTGTCCCCTCATTGGCAAGGTTGTTATCTTCACAAAAAATTCATCTACAGCTCTAAAATCAGGGTTTCAGATCCGAAAACGAAGTGTTACAGGGAGAGCAAAGATTGGAGACCTAATTTAGATCTTAACCCTCCAAAAAGGCCTAGTGGGACTAATACATCACTTGTGGCATATGAGTCCCACTATAGTGATTTTTACAGATTTCAATGGCTTCAGATCAGTCATAATCATATTCATGTTTCCACCCAAAAAACCCCAGTCTGGGACTGATACACCCAAATCAGTGTATGAGTCCTAGTATGCCTTAATTTTAGGTTATTCAAGATTTCAAGATTTCATTCAATCTCTCTCAAGTTTCTAGGTACCCCTATGTGATATAAGAGGGATTTTCTACACACGTGTCTCTTCTTTCTCAAGAGTTCACCAAGGAATGAATTGCCCTTATACACCTTAGCATAAGCAAGTTATCAAAAATGTAGAAAAGTACACTCGAGTTGTGTTTCAAATAAAGTTACTTCAGATCCTGAGAGTGAAACACTAAGCTTTCTACTTCAAATGAGTGAGCTCTCAACCAAAAGACAGTAGCACAGTTTTAGGATGCCAATACGATGCGTTGTCATCTAAAAGACGTGTTGGCATCCTAAGCAACAGAGGGCTCAGGAGCTCAAGCAGACAAAACCAAGTTTCACTTTTAAGCTCAGATCTAGGATGTACTACATGAAATAAACAAACAGGAAGCCAGAAGCTATAAAAAACACAAGGGGACTTGGAGAGAGCTTACATTTTACTAGACATTCAACTCTTCACTTCTAGCTCCACTTTGCACCTACACATAGAAGAACAAGGGGGAAAAGGTTGGGGTTGTATAGGGGTCTGCCTTAGTCAAACCCTCATTTTGGTGTTCCCACCTCCATGGATAGCCAAGTTGGAAAGGAGTGTAAACAAAGTAAACAAAGCATGTAGTGAAATCAAAACCCGCTATAGGAGTAGAACCCACATAACGAGATAGTAGATAAAGAAGTTGGAAAGGAAAGTGAGAGAGAGAGAGCGTTACCCACGGGCCTAGACCCTCTCTGGAGCACACAGACACACTTTTGAGTGCTTGCATGAGATTTTTTACTGTTGGAACGACCTCAGTCTGGTATGGCTTCGCTTGTGAGAGTGTTGCTATCAAAGATGAAGAGAACTCAAAGATGGAGCTAATCATAAGAGAGCTTGAAAGAATGTATTCCAACCCAAAATGAGAGAAAGAAAGGGGTTTTTAATGTATGCAAGGGTGGAAAAGAGTCGTTACGTTTGAAATCCAACTACTAGGACACATTTCAAGAGAGTCCAGATTCTAGGTTCCCTATTTCAAACTTGGAAAACTGCCAGGACGCTAGTGCACCGCATAGACATCCGCGCGCCGCACAAGCATCCATAGCCTAGATTTTTGGGAAATGTGTCATCAGGATTTTTTTTCTTTGCCACAAGTCTGCTTGGAGTCAAAATCGTGAAATTCTGAATCATGGGATTTTTTTCATTAATGCTCTAAGGTGTCATAAATGCTAGGCAAAAATACAAAAATGTGGAATTGTCCCTAGGTGTAATTCTACGACATTACATTTTTCCCCCACTTTAGTGGGCTTGATTTTGGAAAAAATTAGCCTCACTAAAGTAGAGAAGAAAAATTTCACCTGATTTTTGAATTTTACAGATTTTCATGCAAAGAAAAAGGGGCCTCATAGGCCACCGAAGTCAAGCTAACTAGTATCAAAGGTGCCCCTAACAACCGAGCTCAACAAATAGAGAGAAAATAGTAGTGAAAAATTGTTCAAGACTTTAACCTACAAAACTCAAATTTTGGGTCAGCCTCGAAAATCAAAAGAAGCTACAACAATGAGTGGAATGATCAAGAAAAAGTCATCGATTTGGAAGAAAAATATGATCAAGAGGTGACTATATGCCCCCTCCTGAGTTTTCCCCCAGCTTGGTGGGGTAAATTCAGGAGAAACTGGTTCAGTCTTTGGCAAGTGTTCACCATGCCATAGATGCATTATCATGAGAGGATGGTCATAGCATTAATGGAGCAGTGGGATGCCACCATGTCATCTTTCCAGCTGCCTTGTGGGGAAATGACTATCATGCTCAAGGATGTCTGTTGGATCCTCAGACTACCCATCCGCAGATAGCGGGTGGTCCTAGATGATACTCGATTGACACGGGAATGGAGTGAGGGATTCCTCTACTACTCGAGGTGGACAAACATGGCAGCGATGGCATGGACCACATATACACACACTGGTAGGACCAAGTGAGGACCACTGTACCATTGTTGCACTGGGTGATGGTCGTGACTGTGGCATTCTGGATCACAATAGACAGGTGAGGCTCGCACCTGCACGAGGGCCTCGTCCATACAATTAGAGAGACAGTCAAGCATAGGACATTTTTTTCTTGAGGGTGTAGCATGTTAACGCACCTCTACCAAAAGTTAGGTTGGTACATTCACAAGTACCATAGCCTTATTGTGTGCACACTTTTGCAAGTGTGGGCCTTCTCCCACATCATGTGCACTTGGTCGGTCAGTTTTTCCCACTGACAACCATATTGTGTCCCCATGGCCCACTAGTATGACATGTCAGGCCAGTGGAGATTCAGCAATTTACAATTTTGGTAGCTATAGTTTGACACTCTTACTGCGGATGGGGTCTAATGGAGACCCTACCAATTTTTCTAATGGGTGGATGATAACAGGCATCTAAGGAACCTACATGGGGACCATTTTTTGTTGGGTCATCATGACTATATCATAGTACCATACTATTGGATTTGAGTCATGCGACAACATGGTTGTCCTCAAATGATTCCACCTGATGTGCCCACATATATTGGGGCCTATAGGAGTGCAGCAAGAGTCAAGATCGCCCTCACCCCACCATCACCAATTTTGTTCCCTCCGATGATGATGTTCCCAACCAAGATCTACCGCCCATAGCGGTTGTAGATAATGTTAGGGTAGTTGCATATTTTGCACGGTGGTGGGAGAGGCATCGCCCTACTCTTGTGTTCAGTGAGGGTGCCCCAAGAGGGGACCCTTGTTGACAGGGGGATCTACCAACCCAGCCTCTGCAGGGTAGGAAGAGAGGATTCCATCAAGTAGGTGAGGAGGAGGAGGCAGCACTACAGAGACTGAGGTAGTAGAGGAGATCAGATCCCCTAGTAGCTACCCCTATCTCATCAACACCACCAACTCCTATTGTTCCAACGGCGGCGGCCTTGGCATCACTGAGAGTGGCCATGGATGCTAGTGGCATAGGTCCCAGCACCGCTCCTCACCCTTACCCCACATGGCAACCAGGGGATCCAGGTATACTTAGTACATTGTTTATGTTTCAATTCTTTTAGTTTTTTCATTTATGATTACATATATATGCCATGTGATATTGATTTCTCTTTCTTTCTTTGTGGTTGTAAAAGATGCACAAGGATGGATTGGACTAATGGCTCAGTGTATTTCAGAGGTAGCCCCTGACCTGTCGATCTAGGGGATGGTTGTTGAGACTTTTCAGCTGATATTTGTGGGATGACATGCCCCCACTTTTGAGTTGGTAGCACATCTGAGGACCGCCTATAAGGAGTAGGGTGTGAAGATCATCCAACTGACTATGGAGCTTACTACTATTTGGGGACAACGTGACCAATTTTTAGGGGAGCTACAGATGGTGCTCAACGAGTGAGACATGGTAGTGAGAAGGGTCGACATCATCGAGCAAGCATGTGACTCCCTCCAAAGTCGTCTCGATGACCTTGATAGGCAACTGGCAGTTGTGATCCCGGTAGATGTTCAACAACTGCGGGAAGAGTTGAGACAGGCAGAGATGAATATATGCTCCCTACAGGGAGAGATCAGGGGGATGCGAGTAGCTCTATCTATATCACACTCACACCAATCCCAATCCATGACCACCGTGCATCCTCTCCTGAGAGTACCAGAGAAGCAGCTAGAGTTGAAGGGCTACAGGAGCCATGTTCCATAGTCATAGGGCCTCTTGATTTTGTACATCATTTTTGTAGCGAGGGGTACACATACATATATATTTGTAGATATTTTGTATAGACATATATTCAATAGCCACTCATTTTTTATAGTAGTGGCCCAATACATGTACATGACATTCGATACATACATGTATATATATATGGACATATCTGTTCTGATATCATGGAATTGTTTATTTTGATGTGTATGTGTTTTCACTTTCATGCATGTTGATGCTATGGATGTTATATGCTTGTACGAATGTATGTTTACATTAGATGCTAACATGATTTAACAAACACACATGCTTGTATGTTAATTAAATACAATGATGATCTAATTGCCTTAAAATATGTAATGTGATGCATGGATATATATCATAGTGAAACACATATATGTATGTCACACTCACACACACACATGATCATATCATAACACAAAAAATTTCATAATGTGTTGATGAACAATGTCAACATATGTAGTGCTACTACCCTTTCATAGAGAGAACACCACATAGATGACACATGGAACACTGCGTATGGTATCGACGAAGATGCATCGCATTAATGGGTTATTTTAGAGGTGTCCCATCCATAGATGATAATCCATAGGCACCTAAACCATACACGGAGATTAAAATATAAGGGCCTAACCAATTAGGAATAAATTTCCCTCTCTGATCAGGCAATGCATTTACATTTCTCTAGTTTTCACAGAGAACCAGGTCTCCCAATTTAAAGGTCCTAGGAAGCACACTCTGATTATATTTCCTTGATAACAACTGTTGATAAGATTTAAGATGATCAAGGGCCTGTAATCAGCACTCGTCGAGCATCTCTAGCCGATGCAAATGGTTAACCCGAGGTTTTGTATACACCAAAATGGTCACATCACATAGTCCTGCAATTAATTAAATATTTTTAACATATAATTAAATCTCTGAATTTATTTGTATAAATAAATTTAAATAATTTATTTATATTGTTCACTTTTTTCATTTTGATTAAATAAATAAGTTTATTTAATCACTTTTCTTATTCATTTTTAATTAATTAAATAAATAAACATTACGATTTATTTATATTAATTATCATATAATCTTGCCTTGAATATTTTATTCAAATAAAGATTAAATATTTTCTTCAAAATAAATCCTCTTAAATACTATTCATAATTAAATATTTCAAAATATTTAATTAAAGTTTCAAATTCCATTCATAATTAAATCTCAAAATATTTAATTAATTCTTCTAAAGTCACATCACAATTAAATATTCAAAATATTTAATTAAATCTTCTATAGTTCTAAAATCAAAATCACATAAATGAAATTAAATAAATTTATTTATTTAATTAATTTGGGGATTATCTTCAAAGCCAGTGAAACAAACTGCCAAAACAGAAAATTAAATTCCTCTGTTCCTTGCAGGCTTGTTCCCGTGGGTTGAAGACAGGCATCCATCCTTCTCTCCAACCTCCCAACCTCTTCCATTTTCCTCTCAACCTCTCCATCTCTCACCATTCAAACTTACCAGACAATCTTATAGCCGTTGATCCTTGCCAGTCAGGATTTTGCCTGCAAAAAAAACTATAAATAGGACTGTCAGGTCTTTGAATTCATATAGAATCTTTCAACAAAGAAACTATAGTCAAATAGCTCTCAAGCATCCATAGCATAGTCTTACAACATCCATAGTTTTCAATAATATGCTCACACAATCATCCACATAGTTGGTTTTCATCTTACAAAATGTTCTTGTATAATTCCATACTGCGGGTATTATTCACAACATTCTCACCTCCACCAGCATATAGGATAGAGAACTTCCTTTGCATACTCATTCTGTAGATTTCCATTTGGAGAAGCCAAGCTTACACAATCTGAGAGCAGCAGCTTCGAACAAATCTCTGGAGATAGAGAAAGATGGAACGCCTCTGAAGGATTCTTGTTTATTTTTATTTCATTTCAATTTCTTCAGTTTAAAGTTCTATTATTTGTGTTTATTGTTTTCATTTTGATAACATATATTCTAATACACATTTTTGGCGCCCACCGTGGGGCACTTGCCCCAATTCTCACATCTTTTTGCAGATTTTCTGACAGGTTACGGTCAAAAACAGCGGATTAGCGCAAGAAACACGCTTCAGCAAAAGTTATACCTAGTACAGCGCCCGTGAAGACTTCTGCAGCGCCCATAAAGAATCCTGCAGTGCCCATGAAGACTTCTGCAGTGCCCGTGAAGACTTCTACAGCGCCCGTGAAGACTTCTGCAGCGCCCGTAAAGAATCCTATAGTGCCCGTGAAGACTGTTATAGCGCATTTTTAGAAAACCTGCAAACTGTAATTTGTAAGTTGAATACAGTTTAACTGAATCCAACGTAACCGCGGACAGTTAATAACTTTAAATTGGAATGAAGCAATCCTAGGGTAGACACATAAATTAAAACGAAGCAATCCTAGGGTAGACACATAAATTAAAATGAAGCAATCCTAGGGTAGACACTTCATTATTTCACTTTGGGACTAAAATGAACTCTATGTTTGTGTGAAGCAACATCTTCACTTAGCATAGCAAAATTTTATTTTGGGCTTAAAACTGAATCCTTGTTTGCTTTGTTTTAAATGGTGATAGTCCTATGCTCTCCCCTTAACTGGGTGATCAAAATGCCAAACTCATCAATTTCCCTTTATGTAATTTCTAGTTTTATTAAATCCTTTTAGAGAGCCTACTCTTGTGGGAAAAAGTACTCACCCAAGAGGAATGACTCAAGTGGGTTCAAGCCAAAGCCAGGCTATTCCACCCCACTCTAAAATTTAAAGCAAAATTGGGGAAACCCTCTTTTGACAGTAGTGTGCATTGATAACCATCCCCAAAGCCTTTGTTCTAAAGGTAGGGAGGTCTCTTGAGGGAGTCTATCATTTTCCGCACCGAACGGAAACCCTTACTACGAACTTAGTGTAGTATCTTACCGAGTCAGTTTCTGAACATCATATTAATCACAGTGCAGTTGAGGGAAGAATCTACCCCCAAGATACTCACCATATAACTGCCAAAGATTGTTTGCTCAGGGGATCCAGTATCCACTTCCGTCACTTTGAGTACGCACCTGGAAAAGACAAAAACATGGGCACCCTTTCGGGGGTGACATGGCTGTGTGAGTCGACGCAGTTTTAAGATGTGGGTTGTTGATTACTATGATGACCTACTTGTCAACTAAGAGTGAGTTTGTTTGAAATGCTTATCATGTGTAAAACCTATTAAAACAATTTTTGAAAAACATTTTGATTATACACTTGATGTTTAGCATAGGACTTAAGACAACTATTCTACAAATTGTTTGATGTGTTTTCAATACACTAATTCAGATAAGATCATCCAAAACTCAAGATCGCATTGATTACTCCCATGTTACGAGATTGGAAATCCACAACCTTTGTTAAGAAGTCTGTTGTCAAAAGAATCAAAAATCCAAAGAAACCCCTTAGCTACAAGAAACTATTGAAGAAAAGACGATTCTTGTATCAAAGCCGAAAAGTTTTACTCAAATATAGAACCTTTCTTCATCGATATCATGATTGTGTTAGAGGTCTTTATGATGATTATGCTATAGAACCTTTGTACTCACAAGCTTTCTTTCAAAGAAGAGCCCTTTCTCAAAGGCATAACCATAGTCAACGTATTTGTTTCTGTTATATTCCCCAACCTGTAATTGAATATTCTACTCGTCCAAATCAAATTTTGCAATAGAGAACTCGGATCACATTAGGCATCCATCACAAAATCCATCCTTTTACAAAGCTATGATTAAAACTTCATAAAATGCAAAATCATCATTTTCTTGATCTTTTGCTTAAATTCCCATCAACAGGATTTTCATCCTTTCAATTAGGGAACAACACAAGTTAAAGATTAGAAATTTTTCAAGTCAATAGAATTTTCATTTTATCCTGACTTTCATATCTATCACACAATTGCACTATTTCATTCTTTTGATCAAAGGTGAGTAGAATTTGGAACAAAACCTATGCCTGTCTTCACGAGATCTCAAAAACACATGGAAAAAGACGAGGGAGAAACCAATACAAGCAAAATGGTTGACCATAATGAGAAAGAAGAGGAAACATTTAATGTTGATGAATT